>PISX010000506.1:100597-139698 GCA_004024625.1 Mellivora capensis | reverse complement strand
ACCTGGTGGTGGGTATTATGGAGGGCACGCATTGCATGGAGCACTGGGTGTGGTGTAAGCTTGTGATCTCTGTCTGTGAAAAAAATAAATAAAATATTAAAAAAAAAGAGTCAGATGTTTAACTGACTGAACTACCCAGGCGCCCCAGTTTTCTGATGAATTCTGACGGGATTAAGACCATGTCTGAGAAAACAGTTATTCATCCTCCCAGGTGACTCTCAGCTGACATTTTTTTCTTTTGGTATCTAGTCTAACAATGATTACCTAACCATTTCTTTTCCCCACTGAAAGGAAGTCTTTGGATTAGCATGATGTATATAGTTCTTTTCCCTGCAGCAAGATTGCCATAAAACTCTGACTCTTAATCACATTTGGAGCCGAGTTCACCAGTTGCATTTGGAAACAAATTTCTTCCACCTTCATTTCATTAAAAAAAAAAAAAAGGTCAATTTCATGGAGCTAAAATTTATGTATGATAAAATATATCCACTTCAAATGTACAGTTCAGTGATTTTTGGCAAACATATATTCCTATGTAACTGCCACCACAAGCAAGATGTAAGACATTTTTATCACCCCCAAAAGTTCCCTAATGCCCCTTTGGAGTTAGTCCCCCTTCACTTCTGGCTCTTAGTAACCACTGATCTGTTTTCTGTTTCTGTTACTACAGATTAATGGAGTTTTTCTTTTTTTTTTGTCTTTTATAGAATTTCATATAAATGGAATCACCTGGTATGTATTCATTTGCATCCAGCCTTTAAAATGTGTTTGAGGAATGCATCCATGTTGTTGTGTATAGCAGGAAGGCACCTATTTTCTCTGCTGTAGAGTATTCCACTAAATGTGAATACACCAAAATTTTATTTTTCTGATCTACTGGTAAGCACCAGGTTGTTTTCCGTTCCAGGCTATTAAGAATAGTGCTGCAGGGTGCCTGACTGTCTTAGTCAGTTAAGCATCCCACTCTTGATTTTGACTCAGGTCTATGATCTTGTGGTCATGGGATCCAGCCCATGTTGGGTTCCTTGTCCAGCTTGGAGTCTGTTTGTCCTTCTCCCTCTGCTCTTGCTCACTTGTTGTCTTTCTCTCTCTCAAATAAATAAACAAATAAATAAATTCTTAAAAAAGTAGTGCTGCTAAAAAAAAAAAGTAGTGCTGCTAAGGATATTCATATTTAAGTCTTTGTGTAGGTGTATATTTTCCTTTCTCCTAAATGAATACCTAGGAGTGAAAATCCTGAGTTATATGGTATTTTACACTTATCCTTTGCAGATTTCCCATGGTAAGCCTATTAAATGTTTCTTTGGCACCACACTCCATTTCTTTAGAACACTTAGCATGGTGTATAGTCATTTATATTTGTGGAATTCATTGATTAGTGTCTTTTTTCCCTTACTTCATGAAACAAGGAGCCAAGCCTCTTTAATTCCCCTGACTCATAGTAGAGCTCAAATAAATATTTTTTAAATGAATGCACAAGTGAATGAAAGAAATGGAAAATAGGCTAACAGAAGAAGCCTGCCAAGATAACAGTTGTTACTGTACAAAAAAAAAAAATGGTTAAAATGCATGGATTCATTGACTGTCAACTCCCTAAAAAGACCATAGCTATACTCTGTTGATCAAGCAAAGCTGTTTGTTACTTACTGCAATAAGGTAGAACACCACCTTGATAAAGTCTCAGTAGTACCTTCAAAGGGACAGGTCCAGGCTGATATGTGTAGGGTTTTAGATCTGGGTTTGAGCAGTTTCAGGCAGACCTTTCAATGTGGGGATTCCAGCTGGGCAAAGTTCACAGGAAGGTAAGTGTTCTAAGAAGCAAGGTATGCTTTGATAACCAAGTAGGTCTGTCCCACAAAGCAACTTGTTGGCCTGGAAAAGGGGGCTGGTTGAGTAGTCCATTGTCTGAAAATAAGTGGATATTGGGGAAGCTCCTAGAGCAAATATTGAGGTTATTTACTGACAAGAATTTCCTGGAACAAATAGTACAGTCCTCTTGATGTAGGCTTAGTTCTGTTAAGTTATGGGGCTGCTGGCAGTTCCCAAAACCCAGTTCCCTACAACTAAGTATAGAAAGGCAGATTACTTCTCTGACCTTTATATGCTGAATGAGGAGACTATGCTTCACAACAATTGCTCATTGTTAAATCTGGAAAAATCTGTAGGCATGACTAGAATACTAACTGCTGCATTCCCACCTCTTGAATTTAAGCCATAAAACTTGTCATTATATAAAATACTAACATCTCAACAGCACGTCCTGGAACCAAGATATGGATTTGTGAGGCTTCGCTCTTTTTGTCCTTTCTCTGACTTTCCTTTATTTTTTTGATTTACAATTGCTTTATGAAACAAAACTTTAGTTTCCCTGTCAAGAATCTGGTGGGAATGAAGAGTGAGAGGACACACCAAGAGCAAGTTAGTATAATAGCATATGATTCTAATGAGCTCTGAACATTTAGGAAGCAGTAGTGGTTAGGGTATGAGTAAGGTTGCACATAATATCAACATAACTATTTTGCAAAGTGGGGAACAGCGAGCTCTCTATAAGACTCTTTGGGGATTGGGGGGGTCTCCTTGACCAAGATAAATGGGACTGGAGCTTAGGAGGAAGGAGAGCAGAATGAGTTACACAGAGACATTTAAGAATAGCTGAGTTAAGTTGCCATCTCCCCACCAATCAGCTCCCTCGCTACATCACAAACCATTCACCTGGTCAAAATGGAAGACAGAGCCAGTCCATAAAGCATTCCAAAGGCACCATCACCATCACGTTACACATAATTCGTAACCAAATCTCCATGCAGTGTTGGAGGAAGCATGCTAGGGCTTGTGTGATTCCCCAGCCACATGTATGGTAGGGTAGGGATGTAGGAAAGTTTTTGGCCATGGAAAGTAAACATCTCACCTCCAAAAGGGCAGAGTCCTGCAAACACTATGAAACAAAGACTCACTATTGTGAACAGAGCCAAGAAGTTCCCAAAAGGGAGGGTGGAGTTTGGGCATGGCTTTCCTTCTCTTCCCTGGTGTAATAGTCACATCATCTGGGGGTAGTGTGTGCAGAAGGGAGCCTTTAGAAAGTTGGCTGTGCTATAATTTATGGCTCCCCTCAGCAACTAAATCTTTGCTCTCTGATCTACAGCCTAGCAGCTGTAATTCCTCTCTCACTTTTTAAGTTTTTTTTCTTATAAAATATATGTACATAATCTAAAAATTAAATAAGCCCCCAAATAGCAAGGGCCTTACCACTTCCTACCCCCAAGTTCTGCTGCCCAAGACCCACTTGCTTTCAACCATCTTTCTTTTTTGTATTTATCTGTTTGCTTATACTCTTTCTGGATTACTCATATTAGGCCCTATGTGTTGACTTCCTGCTATGTTAAATTAGGACACAGTACCTTTGCACATTCCCTCCCCTTTTCCTCTCTCCCTATTCTCATAATGACATCACAGTTTTTAGCTAAATCAGTTGTCACTATTTATGTTGTTATGGTTGATGAATATGGTTTCCCCCAGAACCAAGTAGGGAATTGTGATTATCTTTCTTGCCCACTGCTTAATTTTATTGTTGTTTTCCACTTGCAGAGTTTTCTGGGTCCTACCTTAATTTTTCCCATCTGATCTGTCAAACCACACCACCCCCCAAAAAGCATAGCTTTTCCAAAAGCTCAAACGTGTCAGATAATTTGTTCTACCTTCTTTTTCTGAAGACTTCCCTGCTGAACCCTTCTGTTCTCCTGTTCTGATGCAGTCTTTAGGGCTGCTGCAGGGTTGTCATCCTGGAGTATTTTACCATTACCCTGTGACTTCCCTTTTTGGTTGCCTTGTTTTTTGGATCCCAACATCTCCCACTTTTCTTGGCTTACTCCCTCCTTTTGTAGGATCATCTTCTCTAGTGGTTTCCTAAAACAGAGCACATGGGAGGCACTTATATTTTCAGTCCAGGGATGCATCTGAACTGTCTTTATCCTCCCTCTTACAATAATTTATAATTTGGCTATATGTAGATTCCTGGTTGAAACTCAGTTGCTTTACTGTCTTCTAGCACACATATTGCTGTGACTAATACAATGCAAATTTCATCTCCAATCCTTTGCAAGTGATGTCTTTTCCCCTTCTCTCTCTCTTTCTCTCTGGGATAGTTTCCAGGATCTTCTCTTTATTTCCATGAGTCTCACAGTACTGGCCACTCAGTGAGCCCTTTCAATCTCAAGGCACACTCTTTAGTTATGGAATTTTTCTTTTGTTGTTTCCTTAATAATTTCTTTCTGTCTCCATTCTCTAAGTCTTTGGAATAACTCTTATTTGGAACTTGGATTTCCTAGATTGATTCCCCAAGATTCTAGTCAACCTTTATGAAAAATATTTTTCCATTTGTTCTACTTCCACCCACTTTATTTTCCAAGCCTTCTGATTTTTCAAAAATTTAACCACCCTATTTTAAATTTATAAGAGCTCTTTCTTATTATTTCATTCATAATTTTTTAAAAATTTCTTTTCAGTGTTCCAGAATTCGTTGTTTATGCACCACACCCAATGCTCCATGCAATATGTGCCCTCCATAATACCCACCACCAGCCTCACCCAACCCCCCACCCCTCTTCCCTCCAAAACTTTCAGTTTGTTTCTCAGAGTCCAGTCTCTCATGGCTTGTCTCCCCCTCCAATTTTCCCCAACTCACTTCTCCTCTCCATCTCCCAATGTCCTCCATGTTATTCCTTATGCTCCACGAGTAAGTGAAACATGATAATTGACTCTTTCTGCTTGACTTATTTCACTCAGCATAATCTCTTCCAGTCCCGTCCATGTTGATAAAAAAGTTGGGTATTCATCCTTTCTGATGGAGGCATAATATTTCATGGTATATTTGGACCATATCTTCTTTATCCATTCATCTGTTGAAGGGCATCCTGGTTCTTTCCACAGTTTGGCAACTGTGACCATTGCTACTATGAACACTGGGGTACAGATGGTCCTTCTTTTCACTACATCAGTATCTTTGGGGCAAATACCCAGTAATGCAATTTTAGGGTCATAGGGAAGCTCTATTTTTAATTTCTTAAGGAATCTCCACACTGTTTTCCAAAGTGGCTGCACCAACTTTCATTCCCATCAACAGTGTAGGAGGGTTCCCCTTTCTCCACATCCTCTCCAACATATGTTCTATAGACCAGTGGAACAGAGTAGAGAGCCCAGATATGGACCCTCAATTCATGGTCAAATAAACTTTGACAAAGCAGGAAAAAATATACAGTGGAAAAAAGACAGTCTCTTCAATACATCGTGCTGGGAAAATTGGACAGCTATGTGTAGAAGAATGAAACTCAACCATTCTCTTATACCATACACAAAGATAAACTCAAAATGGATAAAGGACGTCAACATGAGGCAAGAATCTATCAAAATCCTAGAGGAGGACATGGGCAGTAACCTCTTCGACACTGGCCACAGCAACTTCTTTCAAGATATGTCTCCAAAGGCAAAGGAAACAAAAGCAAAAATGAACTTTTGGGACTTCATCAAGATCAAAAGCTTGTGCACAGCAAAGGAAACAGTCAAGAAAACAAAGAGGCAACCCACGGAATGGGAGAAGATATTCACAAATGCCACTACAGACAAAGGGCTGATATCCAAGATCTATAAAGAACTTCTCAAGCTCAACACACACAAACAAATAATCACGTCAAAAAAATGTGCAGAAGACATGAACAGATGCTTCTCCAAAGAAGACATACAAATGGCTAACAGACACATGAAAAAATGTTCATCATCATTAGCAATCAGATTTGAATCAAAACCACATTGAGATACCAGCTTACACAGTATGGCCAGAATTAACAAGGCATTCGTAATTTTTTATAGTTTCCTCTTCTTGTCTCATGGATGCAGCATCTCTCTTTTTAAAAGATTTCACTTATTTATTTGAGAGAGAGAGAGCGCATGAGATGAGGAGAGAGGGAGAAACAGGCTCTCCACTGAACAAGGAGCAAGATGTGAAAGCCACATTACCCAAAGTGCTGAGTGTGGCACTGGTGGTACAGGAGTTGGTTTGAGGGCACGAATGGGCAAACATTTTCCTTATAATTTATTTGCTCTAGTATGTGCTGGCAAAAATAAAACTAGCACACCAAACCCATGGTGTCATGAATATGATCACTTAAGACAAGCTAAGTAAGTGAGAGTGAGTCATGTTCCAAGTATTAAGATCAATAATAGTACTGGGGGAATAGAGACAAGGCAAAAACTCAAAAATAAAAAATGGTACTCAAATGGTTGATGTTTGGGAGACACTATAATAAAGAAAAGGAAGGCATCTTTTATTACATTAGGAGAGAGAGTAGAAAGGGGACTCCGTGTGGAATTGATGGACAAAGTAAAAGGGCAGGGATGTAAGGTGGGGATATTATAAGTCCCTCTCTGTGTGTTTGGAGGGTGGTCAGGGGCTAGGATATAAAGAACCATGTATTTTCCTAAGTATTATTTTAAAACACCGGTTCCATGGTTTACAGTGTCTGAGTCCAGGAGGTAGCACGGTTGTTCATTTTGGCTGATCCAAGTCCAAGTCAGTAAGAAATGATTTGCATTTGAATTATTTACAACAACAAAGAAAGGATATAAACTGCCTTTCTGCTGTCACCCAGGAAGCTACTGGTGTGTCCCCTGCTCCACCCATCTGCTCCCATCCAGCCCACGTGACGCCGGATGCAGTATGCTGAATGAACGGAAATTTATTTTAACCCAAACCTCAGAAAAACCTTAACCAGGTTATAAAATCTAAGTTAATACATTCTCAGTGAGTATACACGTGATGAATTTTAGATTTCTTATCATTCTGGATATCCCTGTGTTTTCTGCCTCTATATCAGTTAGGTCAACTCTGGAACACAATACAGCAGTTCAAGTGTTCTGTAACTGACTTTACTATGTAAAGTTAAAATAATTAAATAAAAAAATGCAGTGTCTTAAACTAGCCACTTTTCAAGTGCCTTCTGGTCTCATGCGACAAGTGACCACAGTATGGCATATCAAGATATAGAACACTTTTATTACCAAAAGTTCTCTTAGATAGCACTATCCCAATGTTGCACAAAGCCTATTGTTTTTCAATGAGCTAAAATGGATATATATAACGTATTAGCTTCAGGTGTACAACATAATAATTACATACTTGTACAAAGCTTACTTTTAAATTTAAAAAAAATCTTAAAAGTAACCACCACCACAATCATGACACAGAACAGCTCCATAACCCCTCAGATTCCCTCATACTACTCCTTCAGAGGCACACACCCTCACCACCCCAACGCAGTGCTTGAACTCACAACTCTGAGATTAAAACCTGAGCTGAGATCAAGAGTTGGACACCTAACCGGCTGAGCCACTTAGGCGCCATAATGTATAACCTTCTGAGACTAGCTTCTTCTACACAACTTAATGCCTTCAAGTTGTATCCAATTTGTTGCACAGACCCAAGTCTTCAGTGCTGAAAATATTCCATTATACGGTGATTTCACAGTTTGTGATTCTACTCACTGAAAGACATCTTGGTCATTTCCATTTTGGAATTTATGAATAAAGCTGCTAAAACATTTGCGATCAGGTTTCTGTGTAAATATAGATTTTTATTTCTCTAAGGTAAATATCCAGGAGTAGGTTTGCTGGGTTGTATGGTAAGTATAGGCTGAATTTTACAAGAAACTGCCAAACTTTTTCAGAGTGGCTATACTATTTTTCTTTTTTTTTCCTTTTTAAAAAAAAATTTTAAAAAAGTATTTTATTTTATTTCTTTTCAGTGTTCCAGAATTCATTGTTTATGCACCACACCCAGTGCTCCATGTAATATGTGCCCTCCTTAATACCCACCACCAGGCTCACCCATTCCCCCACCCTCCTCCCCTCCAAAACCCTCAGTTTATTTCTCAGAGTCCACAGTCTCTCATGGCTTGTGTCCCTCTCTGATTTCCCCCAACTCACTCTCTCCATCTCCCAATGCCCTCCGTGTTATTCCTTATACTCCACAAGTAAGTGAGACCATATGATAATTGACTTACTCTGCTTGACTTACTTCACTCAGCATAATCTCCTCCAGTCCTGTCCATGTTGATACAAAAGTTGGGTATTCATCCTTTCTGATGGAGGCATAATACTCCATTGTATATATGGGCCATATCTTCTTTATCGATTCATCTGTTGAAGGGCATCTTGGGCTCTTTCCACAGTTTGGCGACTGTAGCCATTGCTGCTATGTCTTTCTTTCCCAACAGCAGGGTGTGAGAATTCCAGGAGCTCTGTGTCTTTGTTAACATTGATGTTGTCTCTCTCTCTCTTTTTTACCATTCAAATACATATATGGTAGTTTATTATGGTATTAATTTGCAGTTCCTTAATGGCCTATTCTGTTTTGGTTACTTACCACCTTTATATTTTCTTTGGAGAGAGGCCTATTCAAATATTTTGCCCATTTAAAAATTAGATTGTTTGTTTTCATATTGTTGAGTTTTGAGCGTTATTTATATATTCTGGTTATAAGTTCTTTGTTAGACACATGATTTGCAAGTATTTCTCTGTACCCTTCTTTTCTTTTTTTCCCCCTTTCTTTTAATAGAGTCTTTTATGGAACAAAATTTTAAATTTTGATGGTTCTGATTACTATTGCTTTATAATAAGTCTTCAAATTAGATAGCATGGTTTCTCCAAATTTATTCTTTTTTAAAATGGCGTTGGCTGTTCTAGTTGCTTTTCCATATGAATATTAGAGCCAGTATTACTTTGTCTACAAAATAAAATCCTACTGGGATTGGGATTGGAATTTAGTCAAATCCTTAGATCATTTGGGGTGAAAATCAACATCTTGACTATATTGAGTCTTCACATTCATGGATGTGGTATATATTTCTTTTTTAAAAAAATATTTTATTTATTTATTTGAGAGAGAATATAAGCAGAGAGAGGGGCAGAAGGAGAGGTACAAGCAGACTCCCTACTGAGTGAGGAGCCTAACACAGGGCTGGATCCCAGGACTGGGTTCATGACCTGAGCTGAAGTCAGATGCTTAACCAACTGAGCCACCCAGACACCCCTGTGGTATATCTTTCTATGTATTTAGATCTTTGTTGCTTTCTTTCATTAATGTTTTGTAACTTTTCTCATATAGATTCTGGACATATTTTTTACCTTTCTACATAATTATGTCAGTTTGGAGCTATTGTAAATCATATGTTTATTTATTTTTTTATTTCTAATTGTTGATTGCTAGCATGGAGTAGATGATTGGGGTTTATTTTATGATTGACTGGGGTTTATTTCTTTCTTTTTAAAAATTTTGTTATATTATTATTGCTGTTTTTAAGTAAACTCTTCTCCCAATATGGGGCTCAAACTCACAACCCTGAAATCAAGATTTGAATGCTCTACTGACTGAGCCAGCCAGGTACCGCTGATTGATTGTTTTTAAATATTGACCTTGTATCCAGTGACCTTGGTAAGTTCATTATTAGTTCTAGATCTTCTTTTGTAGATTGTTTGCATATTTCAGTATGCACTATCATACTACATGTGAATGGGTAAGCCTTCTTTCTAATATCAGGGTTTTGGCAACATTCTGAGGGATCAGATGAAAATTTCACGTCATGTAAAGCAAAGCTGAGTTTTCTGATACTTTTCTTTTTCATTTCTATTTTTTGGATTAAAATTCCTTTTAGATTATCTATATGCTTTTCCTCCCATGCCCCTAATGAGAGGAATAAATATTCTCTCAATAAAATGGTCTCATGGTAGGAGTGGTTTTGGTGACATAGTCTTCATACCAAAATCAACTTTCCTAGATATTCTCAAGGATTTATAACTTCATACCCAGACACCCCCTTGAATAAGTTATTCCATATAGTTACTTGGGGGTAAATATTGCAACTTTAGCACTAGTAATGAGAACATGAAACTAGAACCAGACATCCTGGTGACCCAGAGGCCTCCTCAGGGGCTTCTGATAATAGGATGGAAGAGTATCTGAGACTCCAGAATGAGACAGTCTGAGGAGCCAAGAAGGAAGGGGGATGGCATTGCTGTCCCCTCAAAAGGCCTCTGGCACCAAACCACGGCCGGTATCTTCCAGACATAGAGGTTCCATCATTTGTTTATAGGAAAATGGTCCTCCCACCACTGGCTGACCCCTGCTGACCCCAGGATTTTTCAAACAGCTTAGCCCACACAAATGACAGGCTGAAGTTAACTGTACCATGCTAATTGAGGACTGTCAAAAATACCAACAGGCAGGAGGTGGCAGGACATGGGTGTTTAGCACGTCAGAGTTGCTGGCTCTCGTATGATGCACTTGATCTGTTGTGGGTCCAGAATCGTCCCAGGGAATAAGGTGGAAGGTGAGAGAACTATTTCTCTTGGGCTGCCTTAGCTCACATGCTGTATGTCACTAATCTAGCAACAAAACAGGAAGCAACATCGGTGCTCAGAGCCAAAAATAAAGCTCAGGCGCCATGTCCAGAAGCCCTGAAGACAAGACAAAGGGGATCCTTTAATTAGGACTGACCAGCTGTAATAAACCTATGGAAACAGAACTACATGTTTTCTGGCACGCACACACTACACCCGTACAGCAGTATTGGTAGCTAAAAATTCACATCGTTTGAGTGAGAGAAAAAAATAAGCCAACTTGAAATTTATTAGGTCCTTAGGTATGGGTTGACTTACCGTATTTCTTTTCTAGTAATGCACAGCTATGACCAGACTCTACCAAATTCAATCTCTCTACCTCTTAGGCCCTATTTCCGTCATGGGGTGGGGAGTGGGGAGGTGCGGCTTTCAAAGAGGGCCAGGGGTTGTCGGTAGGAACCAGGTTTTTTTTTTTTTTTTCAATAAATACTCACCACCATGTGGCCATACCTGAACTTTGAACAGGCTACAGCCACTTTATCTTTTTATTCTTTCCCAGCCTTATTGAGATATAATTGACATGTAACATTGTTTAAAGTATACAACATGATTTGATGATACAAGTGTATATTGCAAAATGATTACCATAAGACATTTAAGTGTTCTTGATGATACTGAGGCTAGCCCAATCCATCCACCCAGCCACCCAGCCACCCAGCCACCCACCCATCCACACATCCATCCATCCATCTACAATTGCCCGGTACCTACCATGTGCCTGCTACCTACTGATAGAGGTGCTCAGAACACAAAGTTGTACAAACATTCCTGCCCCAAGAAATTCATAGTCTTAGCTACCCATTTTTTAGAAGCCATGTTATTTTCTTCCTTCTTTCCTTCACTTGACAAATCCTAATTATAGTACAGCCACTTCGTCTTAACTTTTAAAGTAATTTTTACTTTTTTTCTTTATTACTAAGAAAATACAAGACAAATTGCTGTCAACACTTCCGTATATATCCTTCAGACCAAGGCTTCTCAATATCAGCACTACCGATATTTTGGGCCAGAAGAATCTTTATTGTGGAGGGCTGCCTTGTGTATTGTAGGGTGTTTAGTGGCATCTCTGGCCTCTTACCCTCTACCCCTTAGATGCCAGTAGCAACTCCCTTCCTACTTCCCATCTGTGTTGGAATACCGAAAAATGGCTCCTGATCGTTGCCAAATGTCTTCTAGGCCCTCACTGCCTTAGGCCATTTTGGATTCAGGGTGAGGTTTATTGACTGAAACTTATCATCTATTCCCCTTCCCCTTCAGGAGTCTAGGTGACACTTATAAGTTATCAGCTTTATTAACTATTCAGTTTGAGGCAACTGGAGCCTGAGTAAGCCTGACTGGTTTCATTCATCCAAAGGAAACTGAGAAGCTGGAAGCAGAAAGAAGAGGCGGTTGGACCTGTCTGAGGTAAGAAAAACCCTACGGTCCTGCCAGAGCAGGTCTGAGAGGACAGGAAAGGGAGGGGCTCTGTTTTGGGGTTTTGAGACAGAATGACCCTAATTGGCTGCTGCTGATATGGCCAGTTAAGATAAGCTGATCTCTCCAGGCTGGAAGGTCATTCCACAGCTAGGAACCTCCTCTGAGAAAGCCACACAGTGCAGAGGGAGTTCCTGCTTTAGGAGTCAAGGCAGGAGTTTGGGGTCATGACAAGAAGGGCTCCCCACGTGGAGATTTTTTTTCTATGAATATATAGATACACATACACATTTTAAGTAAAGGCTGTTTTGTACCCTGTTTTGTGGCCTTTTTGGTATCACACCATGCATGTGATACCGAAGGGTTTTATAACCCTTTTTTAGATCCCATATCAACCCACATGAAATTATTGAAGACAGCATTTGAAACGGCTGCATATTATTTGCTTGTACATAATGTAGTTTTGCCCGTTCACTTTTGACCATTGTTGTTTTCAAATTTCTTCTAATATGAACAGAGTTAAGCATCTGAGAGATTAGGACTGCAGTTTGTCACTGATTCTTGCCTATGGGCAAATTATTAGACGTGGAATCATGGTTTCATGGTGTGTATTGCTATGCCCTTCTTTTGGAATCTGGAGCCCCAAACTATATATAGCTTGAGCAGCTAAAGTAAGTAGGGCATACATGAAGAAAGAGTAATTTAACAGCTGCATTGCATGTTTTTCTGCCTTCTCCAAAGCCCAGATGACTGCTTGAAGTCTGGGGACCCCAGTTTGAAAGACTTGAGCCCTGGGTTTTGCTTCCTCCCCTCCCCAACAGCAGCCAACAACTCCTGGGGCCCGGAGAAGGCTCTCCTCTCCTGTCTCTGGGCCACTTAACTTTTGGCACACCATAGTACTTTGCCCCTGGCACTGTACTGTGGCCAGAACCACTGTTGTCTTCTGGATTTGGCATCCTTGATGAGGTTAGGTGCATTTTCATAGACTTGGGCCCATCTGGAGAAGGCTATGTGTATTGTAAATATTTTCAGTTTTCTGTATATCATGATGTTTTGCCATCTGAGGAAGATCTTTCTCACAGCCCCCCTCCTTTGGTTAGAAAACTCTTAGAGATAGCAAAGGATAGGGCCAGGAACCTGTCTTTGACGTGCAAGCTAACCAGTCCAGAGTAACCCACCTACCCTACTTGGCCTGTGTATCCCAGGAGGCAATATTTCTCTTCTTTAATCATTCCAGGGCCAGTGCCATGGCCAGACAACTGGTGACCCCTTCTCAAGGTTTCAAACTAGCAACCCTAAACTGTTTACCTTGCTTTGCTTTGCCTTTCCCAAGGAAACTCCAATAAAGGCTATGGTCAAAGCACACCTTTCATTCCTGTTTTCTGCCTTCTGACGTTTCTGTCTTTCCTCTGTGAGCCGGCAAGGTGTGCTGTGCCTCTCGTCTCTAGGATTTGTGAGCATAAGAAAGTTTGGTGTTTCCTGAACCTCTCTAATGTCTCCTGTTGTGGCCACACCTGCTGACAGTCTCATAAAATATAAATCATTGTGGTGTAGGACCTGTCTTCAGGCTTTATGAAGCTGATTCCCTAGGCTTCTGGTCTTGAGTTGTGGGGACTGGCTGTCACTTGAGTGCTTTTGCAACAAGGAATCACAGCCTTGATATTTCCATTTTTGTGTTTTCAGCCTGAGGACCCCATAAGAAAGAGCTGCTGGGATTCACCCTTCTGCTCTAGAAGTTCCTAGAAAAGTAGTCTTTCAACAGGGGCGGATTTTAAACACTAGTGCCATTGAAATACTGTCTAGAAATCAAAAGCTAACTTTGTTCCAGGAGACTTCATTTTTTTTCTTTCTTCATCTCTCTCTTCCCCAACTTAAACATGACCCCAAAAAAGTGCCGTCTAAGTCGTGAAGCGGGAGACAGACAGATGGCCAAGGTTAATATTTGTGTTTGGAAGCACGGTCCCCATGGAACGGGCAGTAGCCCTTGAGCTGCCTCCAAGGTTTCTCTTAGCCAGTGCCTTGTGTTGGCCAAACAGTCCTGCTCTTCATACGCTTTTTATGGCTTGGGAGGGAGCTGCATGTTTCCATAGGAAGAGACTGACTAGGCTTTGAGGAGGCTGTGGCAGTGGTGGGGGTCAGCCTCTGGGGTCTTGCTCCACAACCCCAGCTGCCCCCTTCCAACCCTTGGCAGGGTTAGGAGAACCCATTGGGTCTGGGGAAGCAGTGGAACTGATGGGGTTGGCTCAGCAAACAAACGCCCAGTGTTCCATCCACTCTGCATCCAGTGCCAAGGTCCATTCTCCAGAGACACTGACGGCTCTGTTCTGTGAGACAGCAGCCTTGCGTCACTCCACGGGGGAAAGGTGCGTGCTAGACCTCCCTCTTGCAAAACCTGGCTCCACTGGGAGCAGTG
Organism: Mellivora capensis; assembly: GCA_004024625.1. Classification (NCBI taxonomy): domain Eukaryota; kingdom Metazoa; phylum Chordata; class Mammalia; order Carnivora; family Mustelidae; genus Mellivora; species Mellivora capensis. The sequence goes on along the minus strand of PISX010000506.1, from coordinate 125,426 downwards.
CCAGAGCTCTGCCATTGGATCCATGCAGGGCTGCTCAGCTCAGAGAGGGAGCTCATTTTCCCAGTGGTGCTCTATGGTGGTCAAAGACACCTTAGATTCTTTTGGGGAAGAATGAAATGGTGTGGTGTCAGCCCTTTGACATTGCCTTGTGAGTGGCACTGTGGGCTCCCCACCATTACCATTGGTGGATTCAAGTGCCCAAAGGCATCATGGGCCAGAAAATGTAACTAAAGTAGAGAAAAAGCTGGCCAACAGAATTCCCTACGTTCTGCTTACTGCTTTAAAAACAAAAAACAAACAAGCAAACAAAACAACAAAAAAGGAAAACCTGTATGCATACGTATAAAGACTAAACAAAAATAAAAACAAAAATATTAACTCCTGTTTCTTCTTTTCCTGTATTGTAGTTCTATGGTCTTTATAATGAAAAAGAAAAGTGGAAAGGAAACAATTCTAAAGTTTTCACCAATTTTTCAAAGGTTGAATCAGGGAGGTTCATGTTTCCAGGAGTCCAGCCCGGCGAGTGTGTATTATAAACATGCACGAGCCTGCTGAAGGTGGTGATGGGTTAGGAGTGGGTGGGAGCAGTTGGATTGGGCATGCTTACCTGTGTGGGGTCTAACCTCCTTACATGGAACTGAGTACAGTAGAATCCTGGAAGACTGAGGGCCTCTGCTATGCCTCAAGCCAAAGAAATCTTGGAGGCCGCTGGGGCTGTTTCCTGGGCCTGCCATGGCTCATTAATCATGTCTGTCCCGACTGAACCTGGAGTGGGGTAAACCCAGGGCCAGCACAGATGGAGAAGGGCCAGTATAGTGGACTAGGGGTGTGGAGCACAGGGAGAAGACAAAGCCCTAGGAAGATGGGAGGAAAACAATGGATGCTTGAGACATCTTCTCTTACATGGAGGATCAACCCCATAGTCTAATCTTAACTTTACTTTCCAACTATAGCAAGGAGATCACTGAGAGAATAAAGCTTCATTCCAAAAAACCCCCCATGAGCACAGAGATCTCTACTAGCCGATCTTTTTCTTAAATTCTGAGAATCTTTGATTCTAAATGAAGGATCTCTCCCTGATCTCTTCTGACCAGCATCCCATCCCATTATGTAGAGAACTACACCCTTCCCTTTGCTGCCATTTGCTTAAATTAATTGTACTGGTATGTCAGGGTCTGAGAAGTCTGATTCTAAATGTTTTATTGAAGGAAACTTTGGGCTTGAAAATCCAGTCTGGGAAAGTGTGTGTGTGTGTGTGTGTGTGTGTGTGTGTGTGTGTGTGAATATTTTAGATACTGTAAACTTGAGACCATACCAAGATTTGCCTCCTCTGCCCCCCGCAATGATTCTGATTCCAATGCCAATGTGTGGGGACTTTCCCCATAAAGCAGCAAGTAATTCTCTGACATGAGTTGGGTGTTCTGCCATTCAACTCGATTCTAACACTGTCTACCCTGAGACGGCTTCAGATCCTACAGGCTGAGTCCCCTGACACTGTCACTTTGCCTAACTTCAGATACAAATTACAAGTCCAGGGTGTTACCTGTATTTCTACTGATTGGCTATAAATCAGAGGTTCATATGACCCCCTCCTTGGGTTCTATTAATTTGCTAGAGTAGCTCACAGAACTCAGGAAACATTTTACTCACTAGATTACTATTTTATTACTACATGACTCAGACACAGATGGGAGAGATGTGTAGGGCAATATATAGGGAAAAGGTATGGAGCTTGTAAGCCCTCTCTGAGTGTGCCTCTCTCCCCAAATCTCCATGTATTCATCAACCCAGAAGTTCTGTGAATCCCATCTTTTTGACTTTTTAAAAATTTCATTTCTTTTCAGCGTAACAGAATCCATAGTTTTACAACACACCCAGTGCTCCATGCAATGCGTGCCCTCCCTAATACCCATCACCTGGCTCCCCCAACCTCCCACCCCCCGCCCCTTCAAAACCCTCAGGTTGTTTTTCAGAGTCCATAGTCTCTCATGGTTCACCTCCCCCCCCCCAATTTTTGACTTTTTAATGGAGGTTTCATTACATAGTCATGATTGATTACATCATTAGCCATTGGTGATTGATTGAATATCCAGGCCCTCTCCCCTTTCCCTGTGGGTCAGGGAGATGAGACTGAAAGTCCCATCCCTCTAATTACCTGGTTGGTTCTGGCAACCATCCCTCAGACGTATGCAAGGTCCAAAAGTCACTTCATTAACTTAATAAAAGGCAACTCATTCCTTAGGAAATTCTAAGAGTTTTAGAAGCTCTGTGCCAGAAATGGGGACAAAGTCCAAATATATATTTCTTATTATAAATCACACCTCCAGAACCTGGAGATCAAGACCAAGTGCACTTCCTGGCCTTCACAGATCTTGCTTCTCCCCCTTAAGATGAGATTCCTGCTAGAAACCCACAACCAAAAAGTCCACTGAATACCAGAAAAGAGAATATTAAACAAAGAAAGAATCAGCGTGGGGTTGGAGCAAGAGAGAAAGGAGGAGTAGAACATCTATAAGCAGAAGGGCTGAAAGTGAGATCATTCCTGAGTGGAGTAACCACATGGGAATGTGCAGAAGCTGGTGGGCAAAGGGGACCAACCCTAAGGCTGGTCCGGCTCTCGTGGCAGTTCTGCGGACACAGGGCTGCCCAGATGAGCTTGGGAACCCTTCCACATTCTGGGTTCTGCAGAAATGGACTCTGTTGGTTGGGATCCCTGATGCTTTTCATCCTACAAGTTGGCAGTGGGATCTGAGCAGCTGCTCTGCAAACAGGGGTCACCGGTGAAGGAAAAGGATGTCAAGTGGAAGGAGCTAGAGGCACAATTCACTGAGGCCTGAGAAGAGCTAGAAGCCTGACTGGAGAGCCCTGCATCTCAGAACAGGGTTGGGCCATCTTTAGAATAGGAGGACTTTCCTACTATCGAAGGAGGCCAGGGACCACAGTTGCTTGGCCCAGTTCTGCTGCCCTCAGTCCAGTAGTGAGAAACACATTCAAAGAAAGTAGATGGATTTCTTTTGTTTGTCTCCTGGTCCAAGTGTGGTCTGAGGAGGCTCCTTGACTTTTGGATTCAGAAACTCTCACGTCGGCGTGCACTGAATTTAGCCTTATCTCTTGAGCCAGAAAGCAAGTACCTGAGGAATGAAGCCCAACAAGGCTGGTTTCCCAAAAGCCAAACTGTGCCTCCCTCAGACACTGCTGAGCCTCTGCTCTCCCAGGAGAGTGGCAGATGAGCATGGCCACAGCTTGTCTGGGTGCAAGTTCTGGCTTCCCCACATGGGCCTCCAGGCATATCTGATACTGGCCTCCTGCCGGACCTCATTTAAGACCTCTGTGTGGGCGTAGAGGGTTGGAAATGGAATTTCTCACTTTCCCCACTCACATGGGAATGCCACCAAGCAGGACTCTGTGGGAGGTAAGGGAGGCCAGCAAAGGGGCCTTCACCCCCATGGGTTGGGACCCTTCCCTGACCCTTCAGCAGCTCAGCATGTTGCAATATTTCTTCAGGAAAAGGCTCCATCCTTGGAGGCTTGGCCCGCAAAGTGCACGAAAGCAATTTTTCACTCTTCTCGAGACATTCCTTCCTGCATCTCTGCCAGCCACGTCCTCTAGCGTCTCCTTGTCCATGCCCCAGATGGCCAAAAGTGACCCAAGCTGGGCAGGCACCCGCCCTCCAACACACACACATCATCAGGGGGCACCCTGTCAGAAGTATTTGACCCCTCCTTGTCCCTGTGTGTGATTTCATCAAGCAGGACATTCCAAGGGCCTCTGCAACCTTTCATGTCACTTGTGCAATCTCCAAACTTGAAAGCAGAGAAAGCATGAGCCAGATATTGTCAACCCAGGGCCAGGAGTTCCACAAATTTGTCAGGCTGGAGGGCTCCTGATGTGCTGGTGAGGTGAACTTGCCTTGTCACCCCTGGCAGGGCTGGGTAACATTGGTCATGCCCTTGACTTGCACAATCCTGGCCATCAGGCAGCTCCAGGCAGCACCGCAGGAAGAAGACTGTCTCCTTATTTTGGAAGGGTGGACTCTGGTGCCCCGAGGATCTGTCACAGACTCTGCTGCCTCTGTTCCAGGTTCCAGGTCCCCTCACCACAAAGCAATGGTCTGTCACAGCTCATCTTTGACACACATGGCAGACATGACTGAGGTTTCTCTGCTCTGAAAAAAAATCCTGGAAATAGCTTAAAGTCAAAATAAATACAAAAACAAACAACCCATCCAGACCTGCAATCCGTGCCCCACTGGAAAAACAAACTCTGTCTGGGTTTTTGGGCAGTGAAGGTTTGGGAAGGCCAGCCCATGTGTGTGGTTCCAGAATACTGGTGGAGTATTGTAACTGATTGCCAAAATGGCCGCAAATTCTTCCTAACTTTGCCTGTTACTTTGAAACTCCTCCCCGTCATGAGGCGAAGTCTGTTTCCTCACCTCTTGAACCTGGGCTGGCCTGTGACTTGCTTCCACTAAGAGAACGTGGCAGAAGTGAGCGCTTGTCAGTTCCAAGTCTGAACCTCAAGGAGTGTTGAACACTTTCTCTCATTCTGGTGACCACCACGTGAACAAGCCCAAGCGAGCCTGTTGGAGGATGACAGACATGTGGCTAGTCACCCTATTGCTTCACTGACAGCTGTTTGGCCACAAGACGTGTGTCTTTGTAAAGTCGGGTCATTGTAAAGCCGGCCATCAGCGGACCCTCTCCCCACCCCACCATGGGATCACAGACACATGAGAGAGTTTGCCAAGTCAGCTCAGAGGAGAAGAACCACCGAGCACATCCATAGCATTTTGAAAAATAATAAATGGCAATTGTGTTAAACCACTGTGTTTTGGGGTGGTTTGTTATGTAGCAAAAGCTAACTGATAAACTAACTCGGTCCATCCTCAAGAGAATGGTGGAGAGAAGAGGAGAGAAAGGGACTTCAGAGGAGGGGCTTGTCATGCCTCTGTGCTCAACCTTCCCATAGACACATTCTAATTCTACAAAGTTCAAATATGAGCCCTTAAGGTGCACAAGGGTCTTTGCTGGACTCCATAGCAGAGATAACCCATGAGGAAATACTTGGGAATGTTTTGGCCTAATTAACCAATAGTTACTCTATAGGGGAAATTTGAGTATTTTCCTTCTTTCCTTCTCTTTTTCCTTTCTTCCTTCCTCCCTCTTTTTAATTTATTTATTTTTTTTGCTTTTTGCATGCTTGTACTCCCTGATATTTTGGTAACAGATACATTTTGTGTTTCTCTTTTTCCTTCCTTCCTCCCTCCCTCTTTTTTTTTTTTACTTTTTGCATGCTTGTACTCCCCGATATTTTGGTAACAGATACATTGTGTGTGTGTGTGTGTGTGTTTTTATAAAAAGAAAGATGTTGATTAAGGGCTATTTTTTTTTAAAGATTTTATTTATTTATTTGACAGACAGAGATCACAAGTAGGCAGAGAGGCAGGCAGAGAGAGAGGAGGAAGCAGGCTCCCTGCTGAGCAGAAAGCCCGATGCGGGACTCGATCCCAGGACCCTGAGATCATGACCTGAGCTGAAGGCAGTGGCTTAATCCACTGAGCCACCCAGGTGCCCAAGGGCTATTATTTTTAAACTGATCAAATAAAAACCCTAGGCCTACTGTTTTCATACTTAGCATGATTCAAGAATGGCTCGATTACCCATGTGTTGCCTGGTTGTGGTGACTCCTGCTGCAGTCTCCCAAACTAAGCGGAAGATTAATGTTCAACCATTTGTAAGTGGTTGACAAGCTGCCACTTGTGACTTTGGGGAAACAAAGTTACTTTGGCAAGTTATTCTATATCATACCCTCTGTAGATTACTTTTGAGGCTGTTGTTCTCCACCAAAAGATCACATCTAAGAAAGGAATGAAGTTCTGAGATACATGGAAACTAGTTCAACATGGGCAATGGTCAAATGTCGAACTTCGGTAGGGACGAGGTATGCAGGCAAAGTTTGAAAGCAGAATTCTGGCCTCCGAGTCTGGGAGAAAAATCGCCAACTCTTATTGACAAAGTGGCTGGTAAATAAATAAAGAAGGTGACAAACAGCGGCACCAGGAGATGTTGCAATCTGCAACGTGTTACAGATTAGCTGGCGTCGTCCTCTCCAGGGAGACCAGTTTTAGGGAAAGGGGGAGCATGTGGCTTGATTTGTAGCTGATGATATCATGTGTCTAGTCACTGGAGAGAAAAAGAAAGCTCGCCTGTGAAACACTGCTAATGAAATTGGAGCAAACTGTAAGCTCTTTTCATGGGTGTGTCAAAGGAAAGTTTTGCTCTGCATCAGGCCAGTAGGATGTGAATCACTGTACGTTCTCTGGGATGTGGTCATGGCCACGTGACCTCACGTTCAACTCCAGCAGCGCTAACTCTGGAGATGTATCAATTGTGTGTAATCAGCCCTTTTAACACCTAGTGATTTGGGGACCTAAAGTTTCTTTTCTTTTCCCGACAGGTATTTTGTTTTTTATTTTCTTAGAAAGTCCCTGTTGCACACATGTGCATACATACCTGTGCGTGTGTGTGTGTGTGTGTGTGTGTTGGCGGTGCTAATGAGGGGATTGTGGAGAAGTGATTGACTTTCTTATTCTCACCCTATAAGACCAGATTTTGAGCAGCTCACCTGGGATGACTCAGTATTTTTTTTTCTTCCTGAAAACAGAAGCTAGTATGTGGAGGGCAACTTGATCTGCATGTTCCTGAGATAACTCTGAGGAGTGCTGAGGGTATGACACACTCAGGCAAGTCCAAGAAGTGAACATCACATTCTCTGCAGGAGGGAATTAGCACAAAGGAGGGCAAAACATCCCTAGCATGAAACCCCATTGAAAGGAAAATTCTACTGTATTCTGGCACTTGGAAGAAATTCATCATGGTAGGACTTACTATCCTGAGTAAGGGCAAATTCTTTCTTAAATACAGTGGAAACCACTGGCTTTGCTTAGCTCCCTTCCGTTAAGTTCCATGTGCCCGAATTTCCATGGAATTCCTATTTCTAACACCACAGAGGTGCTGAAGAGCTGTCAGAACCACACTCAAAGCTTAACTGAAACACTCACGTTTCCTTTCCTTCTGGCCTCCGGTTACTGAAAACATTTGCTGAAAATTGCTGTCCTACTCAAGAACTGTCAAAGGTAATTGTGTTGCACAAAAGTTACTGAGAAGCATGAAGTAATATGGTTACCACCTGGCGACTAACTTCCTAGAACCTGTCTGATGAGCCGCAAGGCTGGCACATGTGTACACACCCATTTCTGTCTGAAAACCACGACAGCATAAATTTGTGAGGAAGACGTGTATCAGAGGCCTCTTAGTGGCAATTTACGGTACAAATCCCTATGTAAAGGGCAGTTGTCAGGTCACCAAATCCAGTGAGGTCTGAGGTTCTGGTGGCGGGGTAGCGCTGTGAGGGGAAAGATGGGGGAGAATTGGGGGCTTTGAGAAAGTGGAACTGTGTGAAGCAAGTCGCAGTACTTACTTCAAAAAGCCAGGTCTAGACTTGGTGATTCTCACAATTGGCAATGACCTTGGTGTCTAAGAAAATGAAAATCAGAGACTCAGGAGGTTGGGGGTAGGGCTTGAGAGTCTGAGTCCCCCCACCTTGGCCTCTGGCCTAATCTGTGCGGGTCCAGAGAAGCAGGAATCTCTTTCCCTCTGAGATTTCCCAGAGAATGAAATCCTCCTCTTTCTCAGTAGCCATTCTCAGAGTCTCACATCCTCCTGGAGATGGTTTTGCCTTAACTTGAACTTAGAAGACCCCAAGAGACTCTCCTAAAACAGGTGCCTTTATTCTATGGCAAAAACATCACTAAACTGCTAAATCCACTCATGGATTTCCTTGGGAGCATCTAGTTCTGTCTGAGACTGTCTTTGGGGTCTGAAATTGTGGCTGTGAGGATGTGAGCCCAGTGCCTGCTTGTCAGCACCCTAACCCGGTAGTCAGGGTAGTCAGGTGGCTCGGAAAAGACACATCGGAATTAGGAATTTTCCAACCATGACATCCGGGGTCCACATCGGAACGATCCTGACATTGTTATAAAATCAACCAATACAAGGAGGACTTGCTCTTTTTATCTTTGGTGATATTTGCAGTTGAGCTTTTGAGGTACAGAAAAAAGTTCTCGCTTCTCAGGCAGTCTCTAAATTGAAACCAGGGATGGCTGCAGAGTTCGTGGGGCTCAGCACACACTGAAAATTCTCAAAGAGCAGTAAAAAAGCTTTTTTTCCCTCTCTTTTGTGACCTCTCTCTCTCTCTCTCTCAATCTCTAATGGTGTTTGTTTGTTTGTTTTTTATTTGCTATTTTAATGTCACACTCCCTCGGGCATGGGGAGACTGACTGGGTGAGGGCAGACCTTCACAAGCACTCAGAATGGAGCCTGGCCACCAAGTGTGTGAGGCGTGCACGACCAACCCCAACTGTCCCTGTACCTGCACCAGGCCCACAGCGGGGTGGGGTGGGGGCCAGAGGACACAGTATCCTCTCCGTGGGGGTCAGGGAACAGGTGGCCGAGAACCCATGCCAGGGAGGTGAGGCAGTGCTGGGCATGCACCACTGTCCTGTGGGACTTCATTTCCAATACACAAATTCAAAGATAAAATTATTTAGGTGTTAAAAATGGTGAACACATCAGGAAACCCAAGTGAGAGGCTCCTTTCTGAGTTTAAGATCCTCTTGCCTTCACTGGTCCTGGCTGAAGCTTATTTTCTCTCACTGATTTCAAAAGCATGACATGACTCACTGACCATGTGAAATCTTATGCTGGAGTCTTCTTTCCTGATGACTTTTTGATTCCCATTCTTTTCTGTGTAATCTGTTTCTAATTCCTAGAAGCTTTTAGGATCTTCTCTTTAACTCTATCTTCTCTTCAGAAATGTCTCACTTCTGCACTTTAGTGTGAATTTTTCATCATTTATTGTCTACAGTCCTCAGAACCCTTTTGGTCTGGAAACCAATGTCTTCTGTTCTGGGAAATTGTCTTGCATTGTTTCCTTGGTAATTTCCCTCCTTGATTTCTTTTTCTGTGTTGTCTTCTTGCAACTCCTGTTGCTGGATGTTGGGTCAGTCCCCTAATTTGCTTTCCTTTCTTTTCCTAGTTTCTATCTCCTTCATCTTTGCCTCAACTTTGTCAACTGTCAGTGAAATTAGTAAAATTTCTGCAATCATGTATTTCATTTTCAAGAGCTTTTTTCCTCTTTAATTATTCATTTTTCATAGCAAGCTGTTCTAATTTGGATACAATATCTTCTCTTGTGTATTTGAGAATACTAATATTTTCAATCCTTTTATTCATTCCTACATTAATTCTGTCCCTCCCCCTCCTTTGATCTTTGTTCCTATTCTTTCACGTTGGGGACTTTTCATAATACCTGGTGATATGTTTATGTGGCATAAAAAAATATTTGTCCTTTGTCCCATTTTCTTGGCACAGAACTCCTAAAAACCCTTGGAATCTCCTGATGGAGCAGTCTTTGGTATGCCGATGAGATGACCTTTGGTTGAGGTGCTCCTAGATAGCTTCAGGATGATAGCTGGTCTCCAGAAAGTTCCAGCTGTGATTAGAAGGTTAAGACTCTGAGCTCAACCCCCTGACCTCGAGAGAGGTGAGGGGCTAGAAATGGAGTTGAATCACCAATGGCCAGTGATTTAATCAATTGTGTCTATGTAATGAAAATTCCATAAAAACCCCTAAAGTGAAAGTTTCAGGGAGCTTCTAGGTGGGTGAACACATGAAGGTGCTGGGAAGGTGGTGCCTGGAGAAGGCATGGAAGCTTTGTGACTCTCCCACAACACCTTGCCCCATGCATCTCTTCCATTTGGCTCTTCCTGAATTATATTCTCTATTGCAAACTGGTAATGGTAAGTAAAGTTTTCCTGAGTTCTGTGAGTTATTCCAGCAAATCATTAAACCTAAGGAGTTATTCCAGCAAATCATTAAACCTAAGGAGGGGGTTGAGGGCACCCCCAATTTATAGCCGGTGGGCCAGTAGTACAGATGGCCTGAAACTTGTGATGCGTACCCAAAGTGGGACAGTCTTGTGGGATTGCCCTCTAAGGTGTAGGATCTGACACTAACTCCAGTAGACAGTATCAGAACCGAATTGAATTATTGGCACCCAATTGCTGTCAGAATGTTGGAGAAATGGTGTTGGAAAAGATACTGTTTTTGGTGCCAGGAGGGAAGAAAACCTCTCAGTCTACTCAAAAGTGAGGCACTGTGATGGGATGCACTAAGACCATGGGTCAGGACACTTTACTATAGGGTGGTCAGGAAATGAATCACCAATTCTTTGAAGAATTCCAAAATGTCACTATTTGAAGGTCTTTTCTCTGAGCTGTTTAGAGGGGAGCCTAAATCTTCTGCCGGGGGTATGTTTGTGTGTGTGCATCTGTGTGTGTAGGAGAGAGTAGTTCTGGAAACAGGGGTCCACAGGATGACATGGGAACTTTCTTTACCTGCTCCCCAAGTCCATTTACTCCAAAGAATCAACTGCCAGCTTTCTGCCGGGATGTGAGGGAAGGGCTATTGACTGAACGTACACACAGGGGAGAGGAGACCAATGGGCTTAACCACGTGACGGGCAAACTTCCAACAAACAAAGGGCTTTACTCTCACCTTTCTTTTGAAACTTTCGTTGCTTATAAACACTGAGCAACTGAGAGTTTCTTCAGGGTGAAGCAGCTCTGTCCCCACTTGTCTGCAAGCAATTGGCTTTCTCCTTTCTTCATCTGCCAAGGTAATTACCATTCTTCCATTCATCTCTCACCTTCCAAAAATTTGTTGAAAGCATTTATGGCAAATTGTCTCTCATTCCCTTTGACCTTGTTGATTAATTTGTTTTCAAAAATTCCTCAGCTGTCATTATAATGAAATTTGGGTAGGAAGAAAAGGTAGTCATGGCCCAGTAGTTTTAACTGGAAGTTTCCTTTGGAAATCTTAATTTTTATTGGGGTCCAAACCCATGCACTTCTCTTTTAGGCAAATCCCTGCTGTTTACTAAGTAAACAGTAAACAATCTAGAAAAATAGTAAGTCTTAGTCTGTATCTCATAGCCTATGTATATTTACTTAAACACAATTCAAATAATCCTGGTTATTTAGTATTCTAGCTTTTGGTGGGTTAGAGGCAGAATTTTAGTAGGAAGTTAGATACGAATGTGGCTAGACTCATATATGCTATAGTATAAAGACTAGCTGGCAGACCAAAAGGTGGCAGGAAACTTATAATAACAAGTTAAAAGAATGCATGACAATAGAACAATTATAGAGGTGCAAAGAGTCCTGTGCATTTCAAAAATGCATTGCTGCAATTAAATGTAATGCTGATGCCATCTTCCTATTACAAAAACTTCTATGGCTCCTCATTGTCTGTAGATACAAGTCTAATGTTCTCCCACTGTTCCATCGATACCCAAGCATTTGACCTGTGGCACCAGCAAAACACCCTGCTCGATTTCACCTTTCACTGAAGAGGTGTGAATTTCTTAGCAAGGCACACCCTTTCTTGCCATCGCAAGTCAACCTTCAAGACCCATTTGGATTCTCAAGATGTATTCTCCCTCCCCTCTCTGCCTTATCCCCATAATTCTTGTTTAGAGATATGTAACAGCACCTGTGAGGAATTTTAAACTTACACGTCTGCCTTGCCTCTCCAGTTGGATCATATGCATCAAGCAGCAGGGGGCTGTTGTAATGGATTGAATGTGTCCCTCCCAAATTCATGTGTTGAAACCCTATTCCAAATGTAATGGTATTTGGTTGTGGGGTCTTGGTAGGTAATGAAGTCACAATGGTGGGGCACTTGTGAATGGGATTAATGCCCTTGTAAGAAGAGTCTGGGAGTGAGGTAGCCTACTTTCCACCATGAGAAAATACAAGATGTTGGGCAGTCTGCAACCCAGGCAGAGGGTCCTCACCAAGAAACCAACCATGCTGGCCCCTGACCTGGGACTTCTAGTCTCTAGAGCTGTGAGAATAATACCTGAGAGTTATATTTGTTATATATCTGGTATGTTTTATAGGTTATATAATTATATTTTACAATATATTTTGGACTATGGTATATTTGTTATAGCAGCCTGAACTGACTAAGACAGCTGTTACTCTTGGCATAATGCCTTGCCAGTAAATATTCCTGAATGGTGTTTGTTAAACCCAATTGAAAGTATAATAATTGATGTTTCACATCATAATCTTTAGTCCAAAGGACAGGTCAAACAGGAATCTACACACTCCATTTAAGAAGAAAGCACATGTGTGATGCATTTTAAAAAGGTTTCAAAAATAACAATCATAACAACAACCAAAAAAACAAAAAAAGAAAAAAAATGCCATATGATGAAATCATAGAGTATGTGATGTTTTGAGATTGGCTTTTTTCTTCAGTATAATGCCCTTAAAAATACTAAAAATGAAACAAGAAATAAATTTGTATGATGCGTAAAAGAAATATGACATTTAATTTATCATAAACTTTATTTCTTATTGATACAATAGTGAGGCACTGTTTTTCACATGGACAACAATCCTCTTATACCATCAAGCTGTTTCAGTTTGAACATTATAGCTTATGTATGGAACATTAACTATGTCTTTTTAAACAGAGGCACTATAAAGGGATTGTGGCAGGTAGGGAAAAAGGTGAACATTTTTATTTCAGTATGTTTTGGGGAGCAGCTATGTGTTCCTTGACACAACTGACCTGTTCCCGAAATATGTGGGATCAAACCTTATCTTGCTATTGACTCATGTTGTACTTTCAAGGTGCTTTTATCTTTGCTTCGGATTGATCTTTGATTAGGTGTGACTCCTGACACATTTGCTTTAAATTTCTCTCTCCTCCCCTGTCAAGTAGTTAATGATCTCAAAATGTCACACTGGATTCCACAGATTTCCCAGGAAGTCAAGTGTGGGTAGAAAAATAAAACAAATTTTAAAATGGAGAATCACCTTACTGGTGTTTTCAATGCATATATGCCAGGCCAGCATCATGGGTATGTGAGTTGGGCAGTTGCATGGACCTGTGCTCAGGAGGGCCCCATGCTTGGTTGAATGCTCTGCTGTTGCTATCTTGACATTCCTAATCATTTTATCTTATGTTGCACAGGTGAGGTCTGACAGGGAAATGGAGCATGTATATAAGCTGAAGAGATACATACAATGCATGGGTCTGCTGGTCTTTGCTGCCCATTTGCAGTTAGTGTTTGCAATGGCACATGATATGGGACTCTGGTAGACAGTGATGCATGGGAATTCAGCTCAATTCAAAGCATGTATGTGTACAACATACAAAGCAGGCTGTAGTATTGATAACCCTGGGAGGCCACATTCTCTGTCCAAACCAGACTTGCTTTGAATGCAGAAAGAAGAAAAGGGCATTGTAAGAAGCATGAATGATCAGGAAACCTTATCATATCCTATATAACCTATAGGCTGGTAATGATACAGAAGGAAAGGGAAAGATAGGACATTGAATTGTTCCTTTCCTTCCAGTTCTTCCTAGCTCATCTGTAAGCCTAAAATAGAGACTGGTTGGTAGAATGTGAGTGTGTGAAGAAGTAAGATAAAAAAACTTGATTTAGCATTGTGCAACGTTTCTGCTGTTCTGATAAGAACAAAACACATAAGCATGTATGAGCTATGAAATACAAATTGTGTAAATTTTGTGATTCCTTGCACAAGTTAAATACTCTTATATTTTCATTTAAAACAGCTATTATACATTATAAGGATGAATGGTAAAATTCATGCTATTAAACTATTCTCATTCTGCTTCATACTGGAAGTCCTAGCCATTGCAGTAGAAAAACAAGAGATAAGAGGCATTCTAACTGAAGAGGAAAAATTAAGACAGTCCCTATTTGCAGGTGACACAATTATCTATGTATAAAATCTCAAGGAATTTCTAAAAAAAAAACCAAACACCTTACAGGACTATAGTGAGTTTAACAAGGTTACAGGATAGGAAATAAACAAAATCAGTTGTTTTCTATATACTAGCAAGTGGACAACTGAAATGGATTTTTTTTTTTTAAAGAGTGTGATTATGATTGGGAGGGAGACAAACCATAAGTGACTCTTAATCTCACAAAACAAACTGAGGGTTGCTGGGGAGAGGGGGGTTGGGAAAGGGGGGTGGGTTAATGGACATTGGGGAGGTTATGTGCTATGGTTAGTGCTGTGAAGTGTGTAAACCTGGCGATTCACAGACATGTACCCCTGGGGATAAAAATACTTTATATGTTTATAAAAAATAAAAAAAAATTTATATAAAAAACAAAACAAAACAAAAGAGTGTGATTATTGTATTACTTTGCTAGGGCTACCATAACAAAGAACCACAGACCAGATGGCTTAAATAACAGAAACTTTTTTCCCGCAATTCTGGAGGCCAAAAGTCTTAGATAAAGGTTTTGAGCAGGGTTGATTTCTTCTAAAGCCTCTTGCCTTGGCTTATGGATGATCATCTCCCTGTGTCCTCACGTGCACTTCTCTCTGTGCGTGTCTGTGTTCTATTCTCCTCCTCCTATAAGAACACCTGTCATATTGGGTTAGGATCCACCCTCATGACCTCATTTAAATTAATTATCTCTTTAGAGACACTATCTCTAAATATAGTCATACTCTGAGGTCCCAAGGACTTCAACGCAGGAATATTAGGGATGGGGATATGCAGTTCAGACCTTAACAATCATAAACAATAGCTAATTATTTGAAATAAGGTATTGCTAAAAATTAAATACTTCATTTATAAATCTTAAAAAATGTGCAGAATCTGTATGTTGAAGACTTTAAAGTGTTATGAGGGAAATCAAAGATGTCCCAAATAAATGGGGTAGACATATCATGTTTATGGATTATTATATAATTAAACATAGTAATATGTTGATTTGACCCACACTGGCCTGTAGATTTAAGGCAATTTCAATCAAAATGCCATCAGGATTTTTTGTAGATAAGAACAAGATGTTTACAAAATTTATATGGGAAATTAAAGGAATTAGGATAGCCAAAACAATTTTGAAAAAGAATAAAGTTGGTGAATTCCACATGACTTAAAGACTTGACTTAAAGCTGTAGTAATTAAGACTGTGAAATGTTGGGGAAGAGATAAACCTATGTATCAGCAAAATAAAACAGAGCATCCAGAAAAAGACCCACACAAGTAAAATCAACTTATCATTGACAAAAGTGCAAAGATAAATAAAAGGAGAGAGGATAGCTTTTTTTTTTTCAACAAATGGTGTTAAAATAATTGGACATCCTATTAAAAAGTGAACCTTGACTTCAGTCTCACACTTTATACAAAAATTAACTCAGAGAAAATCACAGATCTAAACATAAAATGCAAAACTGTATAAAAATTTTAAAAAGTGAAAATCTTCGGGGACGCCTGGGTGGCTCCGTTGGTTAAGCGAGTGCTTTCAGCTCAGGTCATGATCCTGGAGTTCCGGTTTCGAGTCCCATATCGGGCTCCCTGCTTGGCAGGGAGCCTGCTTCTCCCTCTGACCTTCCCACTTCTCATGCTCATTCTCTCTCGCACACTGTCTCTCTCAAATAAATAAAATCTTTAAGAAAGAAAAAAAAAAAGTGAAAATCTTCTTGACCTGGGATTTCACAAAGACATCTTAGACAAAGGGGCACCTGGGTGGCTCAGTGGGTTAAGCCTCTGCCTTCTGCTCAGGTCATGATCTCAGTGTCCTGGGCTCTCTGCTCAGACGGGGGTGTGCTTCCCCCCCAAACCCCCCCTTCTGCCTACTTGTGATCTCTCTCTCTCTCTGTGTCAAAAAAAAAAAAAAAAAAGACATCTTAGACATGACAGCAAAAGTAAAATAGATAAAAGAAAAATACTGATAAATTAGAATTCATCCAAATTAATCACTTTTGCTTTGCAAAAGACATTCTTGAGGAAATGAAAAGAGAAAACTATAGTCTGAGGGGAAATCTCATGTCTGACAAACAACCTGTATCCAACTTGTATCTCTCCAAACTCAACAGTAACACAACAACCCAATTTTAAAAATGAGCAAAACATTTGAAGATATTCCATTAAAGAGGATACATGGAAGGCAAGTAAACTCATGAAAAGATGTTCAATGTCATTAACTATTAAGAAAATTCAAATGAAGAACATAATGAGGAACCATGTATATCTATTCAAATGGCCCAAATGGAAAAACATACTGACAATAGCAAGTGTTCATTAAGATGTGTGGCAACTAAAATGCTCGTATGTTGCTGGTGGGAATTCAAAACAGTACAGCTTTTGGTATTTTCTTTCAAAGTCGGACATACACTTACCATATGACCCAGCTATCCCACTCCTAGATACTTACCCTAGAGAAATGAAATCTTATGTGCTCACAAAAACCTGTACAAAATTGTTTATGGCAGCTCTTTTCATAATTGTCCCAAATTAGAAACAACTCAAATGTCTTTTATAGGTGATAAACACACTGTGGGTAAATCCATACACTGGATTGTTACTCAGCAATAAAAAAAAGAATGAACCATTCACATGTACACATAACAACAACAACAACAACAACAACGGTAACAACTTGAATAAATCTCATATTCATTATGTCCAGTGAAAGAAGCCATTTACAAAAGGTAATAGACTCCATGTTTCTAGTTACATGACATTTCAAAAAGTCAAAACTATAGTGATAAGTGCTTACCAGGGCCCGGGGGTGGGGGTGGAGGGTGGACTACAACAGGTAGTAAGAGAGAGTTTTTTGGGGGTTGATGAAACTGTTGTTTGTTTTTTTTAAATCCATAAAGGAACCTCCATTTCAAACTGCTGGGGTTGAAGAACAAGGTTTTCACTCAAGGTGAGTGTTAAGTACTCTTTTTTTCTTTTCTTCCTTTCTTTTTCTTTTTTTTTTTTTAAAGAGATTTTATTTATTTATTTGACAGAGAAAGACACAGTGAGAGAGGGAACACAAGCAGGGGGAGTAGGAGAGAGAGAAGCAGGCCTCCTGTGGAGCAGGGAGCCCGATGCAGGACCCGATCCCAGGGCCCTGGGATCATGACCTGAGCTGAAGGCAGACACTTAACGACTGATCCACCCAGGCGTCCCTTGAGTACTCTTCTTTCAAAAACTTAATATTCTGCACTATGCGTAGTTCATGGCATGAATTAGAAAAATCATGCCCAAATTGATGAATCCAGTTCATGAAATGGGAATTATGAATGAATTATGTATTACCTACATATCAGTATTTTGATGCTGGTAGAGTTTACAGAAGAGCCGGTCGTTTTTAATCTGGCTTTCACCTGAAGTGAGTTTTGTCTTTTAAAGGCAGCAGAGGGATTTTGGTCATGGTCAAGTCTCTGGGGACAGACAACCAGATGACTGTTCAGGATACAGGTTGGGGTGTGGAAAGTCCTATTATAAATCACAGCCCTTATTACCTTCCTTATAGCAGAAGTGGTGAGCCCTCTCATGACATCTAATCCCTGCTCTTTTCTGGTTTGTTTGGGACTTAAAGTGACAGGGTTCTCCCTGTTTTATTTATGGAGACAGATATTAGAAGGGCAAGCAAACAAGCAAGAGCTCTAAACAAATACATCTTAAGCACGAGGTCTGCACGTGTTGCAGATTTTCTTTCCTCACTTTTCGTGCCCAAACTCATTTTCAGAAGGGACCAGAGACCTCTAACCCCTTGCTAAGAACAAAAGATAATAATCTCAGTTGTGGTATCACATGTGTTTCCCATGAGAAGGGAGATTCTCCAGGGAGACCCACCCCCAACCTCGCCATTTGTCGGAATGTCCTCTGGGCACCCCCTGGTGGTCGCTTAGGTGGAGAGTCTCTCCGTTCCTGGTCTCCAGAAAGCAGCTCCCTGGCTGGAACACTTCCATAAATCAAATAGAAACATTCTGATGTGTTTCTTTGGAGCAGCAAGAAATAACTGATCAGCAAGAGAAGAAGCAGCAGAAAAGAAAGTATTTTCTGACCCAGTAGTGTTAAAATGTAGTCATCAGGGCTAGAAGTCCTTGTGGTTTTCTTCTGTGGCATGAGTAAATCTCTTTGCCCCTCCCTGTGCTTTAGTTTTCTCATCTGGAAAATAAGAAACTTAAACTAGGTTATTTCTAAGGATGTTTTGACTTTAAACTTATCTGTTATCCAGTGTATGTATTTTGGGGGCTTCTACAGAGGTGTTGGAAGCCATTTCTGCTCCCTGACCTGGCACCAGCCCTGAGTAGAGATCAGCGCCTGGGAAATTGAAGACAACATGAAGACATCTCGTAGGCATCTTTTTGACCTCTATCACTTAACCCTTTCCACCTGTGGAAGGGAAAGAATCCTGAATATTTGAAAATAGATGATAATGATTAGGGCACAATTGAAGCCAACTGAAACTTCATGTCTTCAAGAGGCTCTCATCCAATCACAGTTAAAACCCACCAGTCTTCAGAAAGACATAAGGATACACATTTAGATCCTACACTCCCAATAAAAATGTAGATAAGATTCTCTTTCTACACTTTTGGGTCCTGCCCATCATTTTAGGCTTCATAAGTTCTGAAGCTGAAAGTTGTATTTTAAGAAATACATCTCATATTTACTTCTGTCTTACAGATAATGAGGCCATTGATCCCTACAACGTCCTGTGTATTTTTAAGCAACTCACTCAGTTGCTCGCACCTTCTATTTTCCTTACTGGTGAGTCAGGGATATGAAAGAGAACACCCATGAGGACATGTTTTGTAAGGGGATCACACAAATATGCATGTGTGAGTGATACTGAAGCTGATTCACAGCCAGATCCCAGAGATGTACTTGGAAGTTGCAACATTTTCCTATGGAACATCAAGCAATTATTTCACATGTTTCTTGGCTTAAAATTAGAATTCCTCTTTAGTGCATGTTGTCTTTATTAGGAGGAAGACACATTACATTTCTTAGAGAAAAACACATCCTAAAAGTGACGAACAGACTACATTGAAATCCAGACGACTCACGAGAAATACTGCATTTCCCATCAATTTGGCTATGAAAAAATAAATTCTGAGAAGAGGACAGAGAAAGGTTTGTCCCTTCTTTCAGAAGGAAGCCTCCATTTCAAGGTGCTGGCACTGAAGAACAAGGTTGCCTTTCAAGGTGAATGTTAAATGTTCTTTTAAGAACTGCTTTTAATAATCAACTAGAGGGGCACCTGGGTGGCTCAGTCGGTTAAGCGTCTGCCTTTGGCTAAGGTCATGATCTCAACAGCTTGGGATGGATTCTGGCACCAGGCTCCCTGCTCAGTGGGCAGTCTGGTTCTCCCCTTCACTCTGCGCCTCCACCCTTGCTCATTCTCTCTCTCTCTCAAATAAAATAAAATAAAAAATAAAAATAAAATAAAAATAAAAATCGGTTTGAGGAGCGGTCCCTGGCTTGTTTAAGAAAAACCAGGTCTGAACTGATGAATCCAGTTCATCAAATGGGAGTAATAATCATAAGGTATTTATAAAGATCAACTAAGAGAATAGGTATTTTAAACACCTAAGAAAATAAAAGACCAAGAAGTCTTAAGTCCTATGAGGCGTACCATGTCTGTGTTTTTGAAAATAAAGGATACAAGGATCTCCGCTGCATCGGGGGAAAAAGTGGTGTTGAGCTTTGTCTATGGTAATGCAGTGGAGGGTGACCCTGGTTCTATAGTCTTTTATCCGGGGGGATGAACTCTTTCTATTTCTGTGGTGTGATTCCAAGTTTCCTGTCCTGTTCCCCTTGAGCCGCTGTATTTCTGAAAAGTGACTTCCCTCCCTTTTGAGCCAGTCCCCAGTTCTCTCAGCACCTGTCTTTTCAACAGGTCAGCCTTTGTGTGTCCCCTGCTTTACACGAACACACCCCACCCCAACCCCTCTTCACCAGCTCATCCTTGGGACCAAGGAATGGGGACTGTGGCTCTCCTCTTTTGGTCTCTATCCCACGTCAGTCTGGTTGCTCCCCCTTAGTGCCTGCTTCTCCTCCGAGTCGTCCTGCCACAGTGCCGGGCATGCGGGGAAAAATGCTTGTGACAAGTGGCTGTGTACCTCTGAGGACTCCTTTGATCCTAGGGGGATGGTGGGTGGCAGGGAATCTTTGCCGAGAAGTGGAAATGGTGATGCCTTCCCTCCGAGCACACCTCGTTGTTTGTTCCGGGAAGCCAGGAAGGACTGTGGCTTGGCCGAGCCTTTTCTGCCTTACTTTGTCAAATGCTGTCTCTTCTTCCTACAGTAATCCTGGGAACTCTTTTCATCCCAGGGTTTTATTCCAAATGGAATGTTAAGAGGGTTCAGATGCTGAGAGACAGCTCAGGGCGGTGGGGGTGGGGAGAGGTGTGAGCTTGTCCAGATCTGTGGCTTTGCCAGGACTGTTTTTAAGTTGACACAGGGCTAAATAAAAAGCCCCTTGCTTTGATCTCAGGGACTTCCTGGGTAGACTGTCTGATTAGATAAAGATCACGTATCTCCCCCCACCCCCCGTCCTTTAGGAAGTAATCTAAGCTTTGCAGCCATTCCTTGTCTTACACTCCGGTCTCCTTCTCCAAGTCTGGTTCTCTCTCTGTCTCATTGGGTCCCTCCCTGGGTCTTGGGTTTTTCTTTCTGTTTGAGCAGGAAAAGGAGCCTGAGAAAACAAGGCACTTCTTCCCCTTTAAGCCTTCTTAAGTTGTTTAGAAACAAAGCAAAAGCTTTGTTTGAGAGCCTCATATGGACCTCGTCTGGTCCCGGGCATCAAAGGGATTTGGTCTCTGTTTGCAACATGGTCAGCTGCTGGGATGCTATGAAGTGAGCGAGGTGGCAGGTGGAGGGTTTGGAGACAGAAATACAGTCAGTCCCTGAACCGGGTTCATCCGTCAGGACAATAGGGTGTGAGGTGAATGGTGTGTGGGGGGGTCTCTTCTCTTAGAGCAACCTGTACCTCTGTAACCTAGGCCCGGACCCTCAGGAGATGCCCCAGAAACTGTCTCTGACAGTGAGGAACTGGCTTGCTCTTGGGATTGGGGCGATGAAAAAAAAATCCTTTAATTGAAAGAGCTGCCAAATTAAAAATCATCTAGGCTGGGTCATAACTTTCCAGCTTTGTTCGGGAGACTCTCTTTACGACATTAAAAAATGAATCTTTGTCAAGGGGTACATGTGCGTTTAGTATTTTATTTAAACCTCTGTGCCAATCACTGTCCTGAGTGGCACTCACAATTTACAGAATATGAATGTTAACTCATTAAATCTTCATGACAACCACAGGAGCAACAGTACCAAATGCGGAAACTAGAACACAGAGAAATGAAGTATCTTGCTCAAGGCCACACAGCTGGCACGTGGCAGATTACAGATTCAAACTCGGGCCATCTAGCCCTGGGAATCCGACTTTGCTGCCCGGCCCCCTCCCCCAAACACACCCACGCTTAGAAATTCACTGAGAAAATACACGTGGGAAGAAAGCATATACATTTCTGAATTCAGTAATACTTTTAAATATTTTCATCCACATGAAAAATAGTCACACGTGTATGTGGGAGGCAGTTGAATGTAGAGGTTCATTCATCAATTTCATAAACAATTCTTTGAAAGCCCGCTGTGCCTGCCTGGCCCTGGGCTAGGTGCTGGGCATCACACAGAGGTTGAAATACATGAGGTTCCTGCATTCCAGCTGAGGCTTTAAGGCCAAGGGCCTGGACAGGAGATGGAAGATTCCATGTTCACAGCAATGCTATTGAGGGCTTTAGATGCTGTAGGACCAGGGACCTGGAACTTCCTGGGACAGAGCATCCCTCTCCTTGGATACAAGCACCAATCGTCACTTACCCCGGGAGGAAAAGTGACGTCACTTACCCTGCTCATGGGGATCCTTGCCTGGTCTGACCACACTTGCCATAAAAAGTGTGACTGCTTTTGTCATAAAAATTCATGCGGTTTAGGCACCTGTAGAAGAAACTTGCTCATTTTTCTCTCCAGTATCTTCTTTCTTTGTCATGGGCTCTTGTTAGCTGGGGCACTTGGCTGCCCAGATAAAATCTTCCTCCTCTCTTGTAAGTAGTTGAGGCCAGAGGACTGAGTTCTGGTGAATGGTATGCAAAGAGAAATGTGCCTGCAACTTCTGATAAATCCTTTTTCACTGGCTGGAATATAAATGTGATGGCTGGAGCTTGGGTAGTCATTTTAGACCATGAAGTGGAAATGGCTTGAAGAGAATTGTGAAAGAAACTGGATCCCATACTTTCCTGGGGCTATCTATGGCCAGACTTACTTATCACAAGACACCAATGACCTTCTATTTATTTAACCCATGGTTTGATACAGCCTCCCTCTTAAATAAGGTGCTTAAATGATGTGTTCCTATTCTTATTTATTTGAATCTTCCTAAAGCTACCCAACATCTGTCCAATATGCTTCCTTTCTTCTTAAATTAACCAGCGTTAAGTTCTTTTGGGTTCAGCCTGGAGTCCCTACTGGCATCATCTGTCTCCCTTGGGTTTGTAAACACAGGATGATACCAATGCTTTTAAGTTTAAAATATCTCCTGAGATACAAAGCTAGTATACCACACAGAACTCTGTAAGGAAGTCTGAATTCTCTTCAGAATTTGGGGAGTATTTTTGCTTGGGGCATACTCTACTATCCTTTCCATGGGTTTATCTTAGCTCTGGGAAAAAAGACAAGATGCTGTGTTTTTTCCAGGGCCCATGACCCCTCAGCCTTTGCTGGGGGTGTGTGTGTGGGGGGAGCTCTCACTGCAGGGCCTGGTTAATGGTGCCAGGGGTCCGAGTTATTGGTCACTTCCCCTGGGAAGGGAAGCTCGGGCCCTTTGCTCTGCAGCTGTACCTGCGCAGGTCTCCCCACCCCACCCTCTGCCCCTGACTTTGGGGTCCAGGGTCACCCCCTCGAAGCAGGTTAGGCAGATCCTCTAGCCTTCAGTCTATAGGTGGGGTCTTCAGAATTGCCAGTGCTCTCTTCCCTCTCTGCTCACCAGCAGAGTCCTGCATGGTCTCTGTGGGACCTGGGCTGATCAGAGAGCTCCCTTCCTTTAACCAGACTTCAGACACGCCATTGCCAGGTACCCTGAGACAACAAGATGCCATACCCCTCTAGGGGCCTCTGTTGTGTCTGGGGTGTGTGTGTGTGTGTGTGTGTGTGATGGGGAGGGGTTACTCTTTTTCCTGTGGCCACAACTTAACCCCGTCATATCTCCAGGTGTCATAGCAACCTTAGAACTCTGAAAACCAACTCTGTCTTTTTTTGGAACAGATAAATAGGCTAGAATGAGGGATTTTTTTTTTTTTCAGATTTCCATTTCACCATCTTTCTCCCCTTTACTTCTCTCTCTTCTCTAAACTGTGCCTTACTGAGCCCTCTTCTCCCACTTTCTTGAGTGACTGCTCTCTGTTAGGATTAAGTGGGGCTCACTCCTCAACCCTTAGCCCCTGGAGACCCAGACAAGATGCGTGTCAGTGACCCCTGGTGCATCCGAGCTCTGCCTTCTATAACTTCCAGTTACTGACTAGAAGCAGAAACACCTGGCATGCCAGGCCCACATCTGGTTCATCCAGCGGAAGCCGGAAGTTGCTCATAGTCTAGCTGTTCTTACTCTGTTTGGTTTTCGGCATTTCAATTTTTCAGGGGAGCAGACAGTGGGAGAATTCTGTGCAGATGAATACTGAGTCATTGGTGATGGCAGTGAGATAGAGCCTCTCAGAAGGACCAGTGGGAACAGGAGCCTGACTTGAATTTGGAAGGTGCTCCGATGGGAATAAAAGCTTACTCCCTCACACCCCTCCCAGATGCTGGTTCCATGTAGGAAAGGTGGGGGCAGAGGGGACAGAAGTAAGCAGACAAGCTACCTGCATATCTGATGTACAAACAGTGAAAGAGGACATGTGGTTTTGAGGCCAGCCATCCCCAGGTTTAAATATGGATCTACTACTTGAGTGATCATGGACAAGTCTTTCTACTACCTGAGACTTGGGGTCTTCACCTGTGACATTTTAAAAAAGGTGACTGAGATGATTTCTGGATCCAATGTCTAGCCCAAAGGAGATGCTCAGTAAGCGGGCATTTCAGCCTGAGATGGGAGTCAGTGGCCCCAGAAGGGGCAGGTTTTGTGCTGTCTTCGGCTCCTCCCACAGATCTGGGGGCAGGACTGCAGGGGTGGGTGGCAGGAGCTGTGGCTTAGCAAGGCTGTGGGATGGGCTTTGGGCCTCCTGTTCAGTAGATGCTGGATTTGGGACCATGTTCCCAGTGCAGGGCTCTGTCTATCCCAAGCTGTGCACACAAGAAAGAAAGGAAGACTGAATCTGGGGAGAGGCAGCATATGTGCTTCTCTTGGAAGAACCAAGGCGGCTGCTAGCTGGAGTGGCTTCACTGCCTGGGAGTTGGTGAATACACATGTCCCACCTTCAACATTACCATCAACAGCCAGTGGAGGCCTGCCCGTTATCCTCTGTGTGTGAACTCATGTATACCCAGGGGCGTCAGACTCATGACCCTGTAGGATGCCATCCAACCTCACTACGTTTATTTTTTTCTTTCCGGTTTCTTGAATTTTTAGTACTTAGTTTAAAATATATCACATATACAGAAAATAAGGTAACAATTGTTCATTACCCAGTGCTCAGATTTAACCAGGATTAATATCTTAATAGTATATTTTGGGTTTCCTTTTTTTTTTTTTTTTTTAAAGATTTTATTTCTTTATTTGAGAGAGAGGCAGTGAGAGAGCATGAGCGAGGAGAAGGTCAGAGGGAGAAGCAGACTCCCCGTGGAGCTGGGAGCCTGATGCGGGACTCGATCCCGGGTCTCCGGGATCATGACCTGAGCCGAAGGCAGTCGTCCAACCAACTGAGCCACCCAGGCGTC
>PISX010000506.1:0-100497 GCA_004024625.1 Mellivora capensis | reverse complement strand
GGTTTCCTTTTTTTAAAAAAAAATAAATAACATCTTACTTCTAAGGTTTTCCACCTTTTCCACCCACTCACTGTCATACATCCCCAGAAGTGACAGTGACCTTGAAGATGGTGGTTAGCCTTCCCGTGCATAATTTAGTACTATTACCTGTGTCGGTGTCCAGACATAATATAGTATTGTTTTGTGAGATTTTAAATTATTGAAAATGTGTAATACTTTATATATCCATTTGAAATTTACTTTTTTGCATATTACATGTTTTGACACATCTGTGACAGTATGCATAGCTTTGGATCAGATTTTAACACCTGGATGGCATTCTATCTTATTAACACATGGTTTATGTGTCCATTCCACTGTTGGTAGACAAGTTGTTTCCAATTTTTGATGATATAAAGAAAGCTATCAGGAGTGAAATTGGTGACTTCTGCTGTTGGTGACACAGTATCCGCTGTACCAGGTATAATCAAGTTATCCCCCAAGTTTATATCCCCATAAGCAGTGGCAATAAGAATTTCTGTTTTCTGGGGCACTGGGTGGCTCAGTTGTTAAGTGTCTGCCTTCAGCCCGGGTCATGATCCCAGGGTCCTGGGATTGAGCCCTATTTGGGCTCCCTGCTGGGCGGGAAGCCTGCTTCTCCCTCTCCCACTTCTCCTGCTTGTGTTGCCTCTCTAGCTGTCTCTCTCTCTGTCAAATAAGTAAATAAATAATATTAAAACAAAAGAATTTCTGTTTTTTCACCATCTTGCCAATGCTTGGTATATCAGACTTTGTTTCTTTTTCCTAAATGAAATGTAACGACTCTGACTTACTACTTACAACTGCTGTCATTGATCACATCCTCATCTGGTCCCGTGGTACCTATCACATGGTATTATAGCTGTTTGACGTAGTCACCCCACTGAGCCATTTATTTATGACACGATTCCTGTCTGTTCCTATTTGTGTCTCCAGGATCCAGCATGGTGAGTTGTGACAAACACAGAGTAAGGGCTCGTAGCACCTCCGTTGACTTAAATCTAAAGAAGAAGAATATCGAAGAATGGTTAGTGTAGGGGCAGAACCAAGATTGATCAAAGAATCAGAACCTTCAACCACTCCTGGATAGAATGTTGACCAGTATAACTACTTTGGAAAACTGTTGGGCAGCATCTGCTAAAGCTGTACATGCCCTAGGACCTGTTAATTCCACTTCCAATGGAAATGTTTGCAGGCAAGCATGAAAAGATGCACCCTGAGCCATTCACAGCAGCACTGTTTATCAAATTTCCAAACAGGCAACCCCCCAAATAGTAGAAAAGGTAAGTAGAGATGTGCAGACTAGACAGTGATGAGAATGAATGACCGATAACTGCAAACAGCAGTATGGAATACTTTCACAATACAATGTAGAACAAAAGATGCCAGACCTCAGGGAGCATACGCTGTAGGATTCCGCCGACGTTCGAAATCAGGCAAAACCAATCTCGGATCATGACACTGATTACTTTTGGCAGGAAGTGGTTACGAACTGGAAGGTGACGCAGGAATGATGGGAATGTTTTAGTTATTTTCTGTTGAGGTAACATTTACATATGATGAAATTCAATTTTTTCCCTAAGGGTCCAATTCAATGAGTTTTGACAAATGCAGCAAGTTGTGTAGCCACCACCATAATCAGGACATAGAACATTTCATCCCAGGGAGCTCCCTCCCAAACTTCCTGTTCTCTTTCTTGACTTTGGTCATGAGTGTGTTCGCTTTGTGAAAATTCACCGAGCCACAAAGATTATGATACGTGTACATTTTTCCGATTGTATGTTATATATCAATCAAAAGTTTGAAGGGTATTATTTATTTGTTTGTTTGCTTGTTTATTACAGAGTATTAAAAAAAAGGGAGGACTGGCCCCAAAGAACAGCAGTTGGCTACAAGATGGCTGGTTGGGTGGCAGAAGGAATGAATGAGGAGCAGTGGGGAAGGCGACTAGAATGGCACAGTGTAGAAATCTTGAAGAAGAGAAAACAGAGTGAGTTTGCTTTTATCTCAGGCTTTGGTTTAGGGTTGTGGGTCTCTCTGGTCTTCCCCTGTGTAAAGACCTCACCTTAGTTATATTGGCAACAGGGACAATGAGTTACTTTAGAAGTTCCAAAGAGGATTTTGTCCCGGGAAATCCTGGCTTTTCTCTTTGCCTTCCCCCACCTCCTTGTCCATTTGCTAAGCTCTCCAAAGATAAAACAAAACAAAACCCAAGCTGGGTGTAGAAGGGAGTAAAGGAGGACAGAGCTAGACAAAGCGAAACCGCATGTCTACTGGTGTGAAATTTGGAAGCGGTGCCTGTTAAGGTCTGTTACTGCTCCCTTTCACTAAGGAATTAAAGGTGTGCTTCATTTAGACCATTCCCTTCCATGGCAAATAAACCTAATATGTAGCCATGACCTTTGTGAAAAATAAACTTAGCTGCATAGAAAAAAATTCCTTTTTTCTTTTTTAAAAGTCAGGCTTGAAATTTTTATATCCTTTGAGTCATGTTCTTGAAGCAACTGGCTGGTTAATTCAAGAAATGTTACTTTCCCAATTCAAACATGACATTTTGAAAATCATCCATGAATTACATGCCTCAAGAATGAAAGGCTTTTCTGTGCCATTTAGAAGTTGTTATTTTATTTTATTTTATTTTTTATTTTGAGGGCAATCATGAATATCTGTAAGGGCATATTTGTTACTCCTGGAACAGATAGAAAATTAGCAAAGTCATAAAATTCTTACCCAGCTTTGCTTTTGCAGCTGTGTCTCAATCCACCAATACCCCTGCTGCTAAAATGGTTGAGGATGATGTTCTTTTTGCCTTTCCAGGCAAGGCACTGATCTTTGTATGTTGGCTTTCCAACCCCCTACATGGAGATGGAGGTAGGAAAAAAAAATCAAAAACAAAAAACCAAAAACCGAAACTGTCTCTAAGCTTTGTTCTTCTGGTGCAACAAAGAGTTGCTAGTCCCATAAATTTGTTTCCTAAGAAGTCTTACCTTCTGATCCCAGAAAGTGCCCCTCTTCTCCTAATCCCGTATGGTAAACCAACACTAAGCCTCAGAAAAGCAACAGGCTGTAAGCTTTCCGTCTTAATTTATACTACTGTGTTCAGGATCTGTACACATGGATGTATGTTCCTGGGTATACCCACCCAGTAATTACCATGGCAAGCCTTTAATTAGTCTGAAATAGTGCAGGCATAATGGTGACAACCCACACATTTTTCCATTGGAAATTGTAAGTGGATGACAAAAGGAGAACCCCATCCTCTTCCCTCCCCACACATAACTTCCTGTGAAGCTTTTTCATGATTTTGTATGTCAGACTAGAATCTCTGCTCATGGGGGTACCGATCACTGTCACTCAGTCGATTTGAACAGGACTACTCAAAGTGTGGTCCGTGGAGCAGCGCTGGTTTGTAGTCAGCAAGGAGATGAATTAAAAAATGAGGAGAAGGTGTTCAGCAATTTTTAGAGGGATCTGGCAGAGTCATTTTCTGTCTGTTGGATCTAATTATAAAAACTGGAGACTTATTACTTTGTTTTGTAAAAGCTTGAAAATCTGATAGAGTGCCAATCTGTGGTCTGAATGAGATTGAATTTTCTTTCTTGGTAGAGCTATCACCAACAGCAAAACCTCCTCTCCACGTGAGCATGATGAAAATAAGAGTGAGCTTATATTTGAATGGCACTCAGTAAGTATCAAAGCATAAATTTATGTCTTGGTTTGGGACTCCCCTGGAAGAGAATCCAGAAAGAACAATCTGAGTAGAGAGCACACTGGAGAGATGATCCCAGCGAGCCACAGAAGGGGAGTGGCGGAAGAAACACCGGGATAGAAAGGAAGACAATGAATGGTGTGTTAGCAAGCAAGTTACCTCTGTGGGTGCCGGGAGCTCAGTCCCGCTGGCAGCTCTGAGAACAGTACAAAATATGCTTCAGAATTGCCCCAGTGGAGGGTGAGGAGGCTGGGGCATTCATCCACATAGCTCCTCTCAGTCAGCCGTTAAATGTTCCGGGGGTGGGGAGGTGGACTGTGAACTCCCTGGCACTTCACTCTGTTCCTTGTGCAAGCCAAGGGGCCCTACGGCCCAGAGAAAGTGATGAGGCTAAGGCTTGTCGAAACTTCCAGTTGAGAATTGGGCTGGTGGACACAGATGCGTAGGAAGTGTGTTAAGTGCCAAGTGGGGTGTGACAATGAGTAGGTAAGACAGGTGGCCTTATCCAGTTAATAGCTAGTAAACTGAGGTTGAGTTTAGCACTGTAATACAATGTGGAAGATGGTAAGGGAAGCCCCTCTCTTCTTTGGTCACCTACTTTGGGCCCATCCAGGGTCCCTTGCGCTGGCTCTCATAATCAGGTGGTCTACCTCCGTGGCAGACACTGGCTGAGTGCTCACATAGCCTATCTCGGCTTCCCACACCCCCAAGCCCCCAACTAAACTCTATTTCCCCATCATCCTCGCAGAAGAGTGTGGCATGGAACAGAGCCCCGGAGATGGAGTGGAAATGATGTATAGTACGTCTCTGCTTGACCTAACCTTTATGCTCATCCTGACTGCTCTCTACTTTTCAAGCAGACTGGAATAGAGATGACTCCCAGGTCGTCCTAGAGAGTCCCAGCTTGAAGATGCCCAAGCCACAGTATGGAAGGAGTCTGGACCCCTGGGTCATCACTTAGAGGAGACACACTTGGCCAGAAACAAATCCTAGGTTTTACAGTGTTAAGTCACTGTGATTTTGAGCATTGCCTATTACAGCAACTAAATATTGCAATAAAGAATGCAACATATGTGTGTGATCAAATAATTTGTTTCTCTTTATATCACTTATCATTATCTCAGTACTTATTTATTTTTCGGCTGTCTGCCCTCCAACAGGAAGACTAGGATTTGTATACTGTCGTATCTCTGGCATCCACTTACAGAATGACAGAGCTGTGCAGAATATGTAGAAATAAAGCCAGACCCTCTGCACCCAATATGAGACACTGTAAGGGTTGATGTAGGGACATTTGGCAGATCTGAACAATCTGAGTAAGAGCAGAGTGAGTTAGAGAAAAACAAACAAACAAAAACCAAACTGATCCTGTGAGTGTCGGGAAGACTTGGGAAAGGCGTAGAATAAAGAGGAAGGTTACAAATGTTGGCTTGGTGGTTAGAAGGGACTGGCTTCAACCAGCTTGCCATTTATGGAGCATTATGAGTTTGGGCAAGTTCGTTAACCTTGTTGGGCTTCTTTTTCCTCATCTGTAAAATGAATGTGATGTACTCTGCCTGCCTCCCATGGTAAAGGGAATAGCACCGAGGCACAAAGTGTGAGCTCAGGAAAGTGGCAAGGATAGTACCTATTCTTTGATCCCTGATGTTAGTGAGGCTTGAGAACTCTAACCTCCTGGCCAATGAGCTACCCAGAGAGAAACACTGCGGAGACTATAATCATGGTGGACTGGGGCCAAAGAGAAAGCTCGGTGTGTCCAAGTCCTCTTCCTTAACTTTCCCATGTGCGGCCACTAGAGGGCCTTGGGCATCTCTGTTCTCTCCTATTGGCTCGCTCATGCGGGGGACCCAAGAGGCCCAGGGCATTACTAGAAAAGGAGCTCTTTTTTCCAAGGAGAAGCAAAGGAGCAAAAATTTGATGAGAGGCTTTTGTGGAGTACTTGCTGAGGGGTCATAGGTGCTAAAGGCGAGGGTGCAGGCAGCACACTCTGCAGGTGAAATTGTCCCTTAAGCACGTGATCCGTTTGCAAGGAGGGAATTCCTTGGGGTTACCCTGGGCCTGGCTTGAGACCCTGTGCTGAAAATAAGATAAGATTGCACTGTCTTATCAGATACCCAAACAGAGGGGTTCTGGTTTCTGAGCATCACTCACTGGCTTCGGGACTGAAAACTAATTTACCCTGATAGAGGCAGACCACAGTTCAGCAAATTTCCAGAGGTGTGGCACTAACCCGGTCAGGTATAGGAGACTAGGGATGTATTCAGTAGGCAAAGAGCCCAGGGGCTCTCCCCTGCACCCAATCCACCTCATCTTCCAACTTTCATTTTACTAGGTCAGCAAGGTCTGAGATGAAAAAGGCAAAAAGCCTGTTGAAAATATTGCTTATATCAGTCATTCTCACTTTAGCAGGAAAGAGCTCTGTTCCTTTTAATCTTCCATGATAAATCCTTAATAAAGATACCTTAGATATAACTCCAAAACTTACCACCCTTGTTCCTCTGCTCATCACTCTAAATATACTGGCCCTCAGAAAAACCCAAGCTCATTCCTAGTTCCTTGTTTTTATTCTTACTTTTTTCTAACTCTAAATGCATCCACTTCCCATCCCTGTTCTCTGCTTTATGAAATACCAATCCTCCAGTAGTCCCAATAGGTACTTCCTTGATTCCTGCCTGTTTTCCCATAGTACTTTGCACTTACCTTTAAAAAAACATTTATCAGAGGGTGTAATTATTGCACATTTTTTTCCCTCTCATCACTCAGTTTATATTCTCATGTGTTTCATCTCATCACTGCTTGAATACCTGCCCAACAGGGACTCACCACCTCAAAGGCAATGCAAGCCGTTGCAACCAACTATCTTTGCAAAAATAGTTTTCTTATTATTAGAAACCAAATCTGCTTCCCTGATACATAGATGTATTGATTCTCTCCCTATCAGTTCACTTGCTTAAAATTCCTTTAGATGTCGATAAGGCTTCTCATGTCATAATTAGAAATAGCTCTTAAATATAGATATTCTGAGAAGGGAAATACAGGGGTAATTCATTCTAAAGTGTAAATGATTGATAAGCACTTATCCAAAAGAACAGATTTTATTAGGGGAACTTAAGAGTGGGATCAAGAGTACCCAAGACACCACCAGGACATCAACAATTTGATAGAGTAGAAAGAGCATTAGGCTAGGAAATGAAAGATGGGTCCAGTGTGATACATTTTTCCCCCCTGGGTTTTGGTTTTCTCATCTGTAAAAAGAATAATCTGCATGATGAGTAGTTCTACTTACTTCTATCATCCTACAATTTTGTCTGGAAGCAGTGCTGCTCATCTGGATCATCCTTTCTTCTTCTTCTTTCTTCTTCTTCTTCTCTGGATCATCCTTTCTTCTCCTCCTCCTCCTCCTCCTCCTCCTCCTCCTCCTCCTCCTCCTCCTCCTTCTTCTTCTTCTTCTTCTTCTTCTTCCTCTTCTTCTTCTTCTTTTTGAAAGGCATAGATGGGGGAAAGGTAGGAGAGGGGCAGAGAAAGCGGGAGAAAGAGAACCTTAGGCGGGCTTCAAGCCCAGCATGGAGCCTGACATGGGGCTCAATCTCATGACCCTGAGATCATGATCTGCGACAAAATTAAGAGTTGGATGCTTAACCAATGAACCACCCAGACGTCCCTCCACTGAACTGTCTTAAGCCTTTGCTCTAGCCTGCTTTTCTTAGCTCTTTCTTAGCTCTGAGTGGGCAAAAACTTACCTGTGTGTCAATGAGTTCAGCCTCCTGAGGACTGGCTTGACATTCTTGGTGTCAAAGATGTCGTGAGTTATACCACCCACCATCAAGTCAATCAATGAGCCTTTTATTCCCACCTGGTCTGACCCTCCCTCTCTCCTGCCTCGACTCCCTGGGCTTGTTCTTTATGGTATTTGCATCATAAATATTTGCAGGTAACACATTTATTGCAGGTAACACATTTTATTATAATTTTATGATATATTCTCTTTTCCTGGAGTTTTGCAAGTAAAGATTGCATAAGAACAAACTCTTTGTTTGTCCTAAGTTCCACACTATATAACCAGGTCATATTACAATTGCTTGGTGCACAAGACTCAATGACTCAATAAATACTTTACAAAAATAATGTAGTTTTTTTCCCCTTTCTTAAAACATAAAAAATTAGAAATTTTATAGATTTGAGTCCCCCTACTCTTTTTATATGTATTTACTGGTAATATATTGGTGGAGAAAAAAAATTGTTATGACAGTATTAGAATAAAATAGATGAAATGAGGTCGATGTTCTTTTCCCATCTATTTTGCTTTTGTTTTTTCTTCTGCAAAAGTGCTATTACCTGTATTTATGTCTGACCTTCCCGCAGTCTTCTGAACCTCCCACTAAGGCATGAGCAGAACTTCCGCCACTCTGTAGCCTTTTAGTAGAATTAGAGCATTATGCTAACATTGGCCTTTTATTTTAAAGCCTATTTAAAACCAGTCCTCAGATTTGCCCCTAAAATCCCCATGTGCCTTCCTCCTTCTATCCAATCTTAGGCAAGGATATTCTGGAAGACAAGACTCCAGCAGGGTGCCTCATGACTAAAGAACATTTGGTTTAAGGTGGGATTTTCTTGTTTTTGAGACACTTCCGTTGAGTTTAGTTAAAAAAAAAAAATTACTCCCAAATTCCCTTCTCTTCCATCTCCTTAAGCCCCTGTCTGAACTCTCACAGAAGTGATTAAACAGTTTCACAACTCCAGCGAAAAGGTTATGCTTAAGTCACATTCATATTAAATAAGTTATATATAAAAACCACTTATAACGTTTACAACCCAGTCTTTCCCTCTTTGCTCCTCCAGGAAACACAGAATCTGGGTGCGCATCGAATCCCACCCACGATGGCTTCCAGGTTCTTCTTCTGGCTCCTTTGTCCCCATCCTCCTGCCAATATCACCCCTCGGAGGGATTCCAAGGAGCTCTGTGGGCATTTCGGATGGCAAGGTGGCTTCAGACAGCCACCACCCGGGGCTGGTGCGCGCCCCTAGTGTGATTTATGAAACATACCCTCGTGGTGTATACAAATATCTACGGATGTGGATAAGACCGGCCCCGCCCTGCCCCGGCGGCAGATCCGCGCACTGCGTTTGTGTCACAAATACCGGAGGGGACATCTCCTCAGTACTCCCTGGCCTCTTGGAACTGCTTGATGTAATCTTCGTCTGAGGGGCTCTCAGTGCACTTCTGTCCGTTGTTGGGAGGCCGGGCCTCGTTGTACCTGCTCCAGTCGCCCTTGCAGATAATCCAGGGGAGGACGTCCACCTTGTAGTGGAGCTCCGCTGAGAACTCGGTGCTGATGAGGTTGGGGGTCCCCGCCCCTTTGCCCCTGGTGATGAGCTGCATGTTGTCGCCATAGCAACAGTGCTGGGCGGCCAGCGTGGTGCTCTCCAGGGACAGCATGGAGCGAATGCAGTACCGGGCCGTGGGCTTGTAGATCTCCAGCTTCTCCTTGGGCCCACTGGCGTCCTTCCAGCGGAAGTCCTTGCGCTTGATGCGGTCGAAGATGTCCGCCGTGCTGTAGGCCACCTCGGTGGGGTAGGAGCAGGGGCAGCTGGGCAGGTCGTTGATGACCTTGTGCATGTACTTCTTTAAGAACTCACTTTTGCAGCCCATCCAACGCTCGCAGCTGTCGGTGTCTGAGAAAGACCACAGAGAACCCCTCTCACCATATGCAACAGGGGTGGCAGATTCACACTGACGTCAACTCCTCCCCTTCCCTGCAGTCCCCTGGAACCACCAGCCCTCGATTTGGTCATGCTCGCCCCTCTTGGCCTTGGGAACTTTATTTGCAAGGCAACCTCCTCCCCACGTGATACCATGAAAAATTTCAGACACAGAAAAGTAGAGAGATGAAACTCCAGCAGTGACTCCCTGTCTGCCATCACCTAGATTTAACCATTACAATTGCTTCGTCTGTTTTATTTCTTGAAAATATATGATATGATTATCCCTGAATTTTAGGAGGCAATTGAGGAAGGAAGGGAGGATGCGGGATAACTCCGCTAACACCTAGAACAAGATGAACACCAATTCAGGGGGCAATTTTGAATCTCCTCTTTAAGTATCTGGTAACAAGGTGGAAAGTGCCTCAAAGGAGAACTGGTGGTCCCTGGTTTTATTTGTGCCACTCACTGACTGGATTAAGCTAGAGCTGGTGGCTTCATCTCTTAACCACAGGCACCAAAGAGTGACAATTCTTGTAAGCAAATCTGTATGATGAGATGCCTCAAAGAGGAAGGGGCAGGTGGCCCCTGCTTTTAGGGAACTTAACAGTAAGGCCCAGAGACCACTGCCCTCTAGGCTTCCAGCCAGAACCTGCCCCTGGAGGTTGTTGTTTTTGGGCCTTACAGTATTAAAAGATGTCAATGTCATTGGCAATTAATTAATTAATTCATTATTGAACTAATTTAAGACTGAGGTGGTTCCAGTTCGTTAATGTGGATTCCTGGTTTTATTCGAAAAACCAAGATATGTTTGTGTGGGTCCTGCCCTGCCCATGGGAACGACTGGCCCCAGGAACAGGCCACTCGCATACGCCAAGGTTGAGCAGAACAAAATTTGCTGGGGTGGTCTGGGGCTGGGGAACACGTTCGGTGTCACCGGAACAGAGGCTATAGGGCAGGAAGTCTGTTGGTGTTAGATCGCGGGACTCTTCTGTGCAGTTTAGGCTTGTTCCGAGGGCACGGGGGAACTACTGAAGGTTTTGGAGTGACAGCTACTGGCTGAGTTGAACAGGAAGAAGATACATTCAGTGCTGGCATCAGTTGCCAGAGTCCGAGTGGGAAAGGACAGAACAGGAGGGATCAAGCGAGCTCAGAGAGTAGGGCTGCAGGGCCTGGGTGGGCTTGAGGGAAAGGGAGGAGAGACTTAGGAGAGACTCCCTGCTCTGACCCAGATGCCTGGGAGGCTGGTGGTGACCTAAGAAGGAATCAAGTGGCCAGGATGGGGGCGGGGTTGGGGGCAGCTGGGAGGAGGGTGCAGGCTTCTCCCAGTGGAATGAAGATGAGAGAGGCGGCATCTCTCAAGCACTCAGAAAGGCCTGGCCTAAGAGGAAGAGCGTGGGATCTTGTGTTCAGTTGTCTGCGATCAAATTCTAGCTCTACCATCTACTAGCTCATGCCCTCGTGCAGGTATAGTCTCCCTCCCTGTGCTTCAGTATGCTCCTCTCCTAACTGGAGATGAAAAGGATGCCCGTCTCTTAAGGCACGGGGAAGATTACGCTGGAGGAACATAGGGAGCCCACAGCACGGGGCCAGGGTCCTGCCCGAGGGGATGTGCCAAGGCTCAGTTTGGGCCTGAGCTCTAAGATTCCAGCCCTGCGAGCCGCTGACTGAACAGCAGTGAGAGAATGAAGGCTCCCTCCTGGGAAATGTGTGTCTGCAAAGCCAGGGCAGGCCTCCATTGGACAGGGTGTTCAGAAGCAGTATTCAGTGAGGCCCTAGAAAATGGCTTGGTTATCATAATTCATGTACCCGCAGAACATACACTGACTTATTTTTATCTGTCGAACTTGGCAGGTATTCAGTGTGATGGGCACGTTCTAAATGCTCTGCCAATATGAACTCATTTAATTCTACAATAGCTCCATAAGGGGGCCCTGTGACCTCCTACCATTCGACAGATCAGCTAACTGAGGTGCTACCAGGTTTGGCAAATGACCTTGTGCAGATCAAGCTGTATCCCATCTCGGTGAGGCATCTTCTGTTTGGCCTTCTCTCTTCTCATTCCATGTTTTCCCTTCCCCTGGAAGGTTGTTCTATGTGGACGCTATTGGTGGACCCCTAGAGCCCTGACTGCTCTTTGGGTTGAGCCAAAGGGAGGACCCGGTCAGAGACCAGGGCAAGAGAGGAGAGTGAGGTCAATGTATTTGTCCCTGTGGTTCCTCCTTTACTGATGCAGGTCGGCTACACCCTCCTGAGAGCCCAGAATGGTGGCAGGTAGCCCTCTCCACACAGCTATCCTCGTCCCTTCAGGCCAAGGGGCAGTTAGGGCCCCCCATTGTTCTGTCCAACCCCTTCTTGGTGTCCAATCTACCCTACTCATCAGACCCTCATCGAATGCTCCTTGATTACCTGATTCCAGTGTGTCGTGTTTGTTCCTGCCCAGAACCTGATCGACACCCATCCCTACTCATCTCTGTGTGTCTTTAGTCCCACCTCAGGTGTGGATTTGTGCAACTGAACTTATCCTCCACAAAAAAGCAAGCAGCTGCCTGTCTGTAGGGTATGCAATAGGAAGAGACCTGAGAAGCTCTCTGCCCTCAAGAGACAACTTTTGTTGCTCTACCGTTTAGTGTAAATTTCCTGCATTTAGTCTCTAATTTCTTTCGGGGGTGTGCAGACAAGGCTCCTGCTAAAGGTAGTTTGCGTGTGTGAAGGACTGAAGTGGAAGCCCTGGGCCACAGAGAATTTCAAAGGGCCTCCTGTAGTTTTGGGCGGCACGTGGTAATGCAGCAGAAGGAGTCTCACCTCTCTGTGATACGGAACTGCATCCCGAAGCACATGAAGCTATTTCTCTTTTTTTTTTTTTTTAAAGATTTTATTTATTTATTTATTTGTCAGAGAGAGAGAGCGAGAGCGAGAGAGAGAGCACAGGCAGACAGAGTGGCAGGCAGAGGCAGAGGGAGAAGCAGGCTCCCTGCGGAGCAAGGAGCCTGATGTGGGACTTGATCCCAGGACTCTGGGATCATGACCTGAGCCTAAGGCAGCTGCTTATCCAACTGAGCCACCCAGGCATCCCACATGAAGCTATTTCTAAAAAGGAAGTTTCGGCCTTGCACCTAGCCATCACTTGTCATTTGGCTTGGTTCTTGCAGACTGTGATTGGCCTAGCACTTCCGAGCAGGCGAGGAGCAGAGTATGCCAAAGGGTTACGAGAAAAATATATGCGGTAGCGGGAGGCAGGCATACTACTGAGAAAGCTCCTTTTCTCTCCTTCCTTCCTTTTGCTACAGAACCAAGACCAGCATTTCCTCACTTTTTGGGGACACTCCGTGAAGGCTGTCAGAAGGGGCCTGAGGCCCCACTGGAGACTGAATCCATACTGAGGGGAGAGCTGTCCCACTCCTGTCCCACTTCTTATTATGGAAGCTGGGTGGCAAGCAAGGCGGACACAGAGGGCTCTCTGCTCTGCTCAGCCTGCTGCAGGCGGCCTGGGACGGCTCTCTCTTGCTCAGGGTATATTCGGTCAGCGAGAAATTCGCTGGGAGTCCTGGACCCCGTTAGAGGAAAATGAAACACTTAAATGGATCCTAGGACGGGATGGGCCTGCAAAAGCAAAAGGGATCTCCAAAATATTAAATCAATATTTGGATAAAAAAAGGGGGAAAAGGTCTCCTTACCGACTTCAAACAGTTTGGTGGCGTTAAACTCCTCGCTTCCCGCCAGGAGACTCACTTCGGTGGCGGCTGTCCTGAAGGTGTCTTCGATTCCTAAACACAGATAGGAGCTCATTTTTCCCTAGTTATATGGAAAAAGTCACCCCCCACCTCCCTAGCAAATCAAGAAACAAATACACCTGAACAAAGCCTTTTTTGTATTCATTACTACTCATGGGCAGGAACTTGCCAGCAGAGGAAAGAGTAAAAAGCAGGTAGTAGAGCATAAAATATATTAAAACCCCAGATACCATTTGCAGCGTGAAATCAGATCCAAATGTGCCTGCATGGGTCTTAAGAACTCATTCACTAGGCCCAGAATGGGGTTTGGGGCAGTAGGGGACATGTGTCCATCTGCAGTCTACCTGTCTGGTGGTGTCTGGGTGACAAACTGGATTAGAGGCAGGGGTTAATATTTTGTCTAGTGGTCCACACCAGTTTTAGGGACTGGCTGACAGGGTTCAGATCGTTACTAGCCTGTAGCCCTGGTCAAGCCACTTAACCTTCAAGTGCCTCAGCTTTCACATCTGTAAAATGGGGGGACATAAGTGCCCCACCTCATAGAGTTAAATGCACTCAAGGAATTATGTGTAAAGAAAGAACTTACAGAAGTAAGTGGTGGGTGTTAGCTGATCATTTCCCCAGGAGTATTTTGAGGATATAGTAGTCCACAGCTAAAGAGCAGATATCTCACAGTCTAGGATGTCCAGCACTGCCCATGATGCTTCAAAGAGAGTAAGCCGGGCTTGTCATTACTGGCTCTGAGGGGCTGAATCCAGTTTGTCTCATACTTCCCGGTTCCCCTCTCCTTCCCCAAACTACCACTCCCGTCCAGCCTTCCCTTACAAACAGGAATGCTGTGTTAGCTGAGGCATCTGAGGAGGCCGGGGTGGTGGAACGTGGTAGTCTATGTTGGTGGAGAGCCTTAGTGGCCTGGGAGGCATGACATGATTTCTTTAAGGGGCTCTCTCTGGCTTTACATGAGGCTCCTTGAACTTATTTATAGGGTTGACCTAGGGGACAAACTTTTACAGTGTAATCACTGCCAGGCCAGGGACACTGCCTGCTCCATGACTCTTTCCAGTAATGCTGAGAATCAACAAAACAAATAAAGAAAGAGATCCTATTTAAAAAAAAAAAATCCTTCATGTTCAAAGGAGCCCTGAAAAAGACTGGGAGGCCCAGGAACTGAGAGGCAGAAAGGAAGGAAGAAGGGCAGGGTCAGAAGAGAAGAAAACGCAGGAGCAGTCCTGCTGGGCACGTTGCTCTAGGTGGTGAGAGCAAACAAGAAGGCAACAGTCAAAATGGTTGCAGAGAAATATTCAGAATGGTGGTGGCCAGTGGGTAGACGTGGATCTGGTACCAGCTCGGGAAAAGAAAACAGCAGCAAGCCCCCAAGCCCAGACACTAAATGCTGTCTGTATCCATGAGTGGCTGAACCCCATATCTTTCCTCCTGCTGGCAGTGGACCAGTTTAATCATAAAGAACATGGACCTTGGAATCAGACTGCCTGAATTCAGATTCAAGATTGACCTCTTGCTGTTTGTATGACTCATGCAAGTTAACCCTGTGCCTGTTTCTACAGCTGTTGAGTGGGTACAATAATAAACATCCACTTCGTGAGGCTATTGCAGGAATTAAATGAAATAAGGTACATGGAGACCTCAGAAATCTGCTTGATACTTAAGTCCTCAAAAAATCCTATTCTCCATCATCTTCATTATCATCTTATCTTCTTCTTCATACTGTCTTTCTCTTCCTTCTTCATTGCTTTCCTGTCTTCCTTCTCTTCTTACCTCTCATCTTATTATTATTTATGGGTTTATTTCCACCTATCTAAATGCTATCACATCATACATCCAACTCAGCTTCATTATCATGAGCATGAGAAAGATCAGAAAATCAACCATGATGGTTGCTCCACTTCCTGAAATCCACATGGCTGACATAGAGCCCAAACAGCCACTTGTTAAACTTCAGCCCCATTTTCTACATATGCTGCTTTGCTAACATATGCATGCCCAATCTGATCCTTCCTCTCTACCCCGAGAGACCCTCTGCTCTTTCACTTTTTTTTTTTTTTAAGATTTCACTTATTTATTTGAGAGAGAGAGCCCAAGAAGGGGAGAGGGTCAGAGGGAGAAGTAGATTCCCCACTGAGCAGGGAGCCTGACACAGGACTCGATTCTGAGACTCCAGGATCATGATCTGAGCTGAAGGCAGTCACTCAACTGACTGAGCCACCCAGGTGCCCACCTCCATTTCTTTTTTGTTTCAAATATCAGCCTTATGATCTAACGACTGAGTTGTAGGAGTAGAAAAAGGAAGTCTGGGGGCATGTGGTTGGCTCAGTCTGTTATGTGCCACACTCCTAATTTTGGCTCAGGTCATGATCTGAGGGTTGTGAGATTGAGCCCCTGCATCAGGTTCTGTGTTGAGTGTGGAGCTTGCTTGAGATTCTCTCTTTCTCCCTCTGCCACACTCCACTCACTTGTATTCTCTCTCTCTCTCAAAAAAAAAAAAAAAAAAAAGAATAAAAAAGTAAAAGGAAATCTGTATCAACCTCAACACCCAAATAACAAATAATCCAAGTCAAGAAATGGGTGGGAGACATGAACAGACACTTCTCCAAAGAAGACATACACATGGCCAACAGACACATGAAAAAATGCTCCATATCACTTGGCATCAGGGAAATACAAATCAAAACCATAATGAGATACCACCTTATACCAGTTAGAATGGCTAAAATTAACAAGACAGGAAACAACAAATGTTGGTGAGGAAATAGAGAAAGGGTAACCTTCTTGGTTACCCACTCTTGGTGGGAATGCAAGCTGGTATAACCACTCTGGAAAACAGTATGGAGGTTCCTCAAGAAGTTAAAAATAGAGCTACCCTATCACCCAGTAACTGCACTACTGGCTATTTACCCCAAGGATACAGATGTAGTGAAAAGAAGGGGCACTGGCACTCCAATGTTCATAGCAGCACTGTCCACAATAGCCAAACTGTGGAAGGAGCCCAGATGTCCTTCAACAGACGAGTGGATAAAGGAGATGTGGTTTATATATACAGTGGAATATTACTCAGCCATCAGAAAGAATGAATGCCATTTACATTGATGTGGATGGAACTGGAGGGTATTATTTTAAGTGAAATAAGTCAATCCGAGAAAGACAGTTATCATATAGTTACACTCATATGTGGAACATAAGGAATAAATAGCACAGGGGATCATAGGATAACGGAGGGAAAACTGAATGGGAAGAAATCAGAGAGGGAGACAAACCATGAGAGACTCTTAACTCTAGGAAACAAACTGAGGGCTGCTGGAAGGGAGGTGCTGGGGGCCGGGGATGTGGTAACTGGGTGATGGGCATTAAGGAGA
This sequence comes from Mellivora capensis, assembly GCA_004024625.1. Lineage (NCBI taxonomy): Eukaryota > Metazoa > Chordata > Mammalia > Carnivora > Mustelidae > Mellivora > Mellivora capensis. The sequence continues at coordinate 83,965 of PISX010000506.1, read as the reverse complement.
GAACATGAAGTGATGAGCACTGGGTGTTATATGCAACTGATGAATCACTGAACACTACATCAGAAATTAATGATGTACTATATGTTGGCTAACTGAATTTAAATAAAAAAAAAAAGAAAGAAAAAGGAAGTTTGGGTGTGTGGGGATCAAACTTTCTGTCTCTGAAATATCTTTCAGATGAGACCATTCAGAATGTGCCATTTGTTAGAGGAATCTGAGATCTTATTTTAAGCTGGTATTCTACCTGGCAATGGGAACACATGTAAATGTAAAACCACAGGCCAGGAGTTGGTAAATTGCTTTGTAAAGGGTCAGAGAGTAAATATTTTAGGCCTTGTGAGTCACATGTGGTCTTGGTTGCATATTTCTTCCTCCTCCTCCTTTTTCTTTTCCTTTTCCTTTTCCTTCTTGACCCTCTAAAAATGTGTACGCTGTAGAACAACAGGCCACACTTTGCTACCCAATTGCTACAGACAGACACAATTATTTTTCCCCCCAATACAGCCTCTCACCAAGTTTACAATTAGTTTAGTTTTCAAAACCCTGACAATGCAGTTTATTTTTATTTTATTTTTTGCTTCTGAATCTCCAGATTTTAATGCATTTGCCCAGAGTAGGCAATGCAGTTTAATTTTTTTAAAATTTTTTTAAAATTTTTATTTATTTGTCAGAGAGAGAGGGAGAGAGAGAGAGAGCGAGCGAGCACAGGCAGACAGAGTGGCAGGCAGAGGCAGAGGTAGAAGCAGGCTCCCTGCCAAGCAAGGAGCCCGATGTGGGACTCGATCCCAGGACGCTGGGATCATGACCTGAGCCGAAGGCAGCCGCTTAACCAACTGAGCCACCCAGGCGTCCCGGCAATGCAGTTTAAAGTAATTATTAACTGGCGGCGCCTGGGGGGCTCAAGGTGTTAAGGGATTGACTCTTATTTCAGTTCAGGTCAGCATCTCAGAGTCCTAGGACTGACCCCAGCAGGGAGTCTGCTTCAGGATTCTCTGTCTCCCTCTGGGCCTCCCCCCATTTACTTTCTCTCTCTCTCTCAAGTAAATAAATAAATCTTTTTAAAAAAGTAATAATCAACTGCCAAGTATCCTCAGTTTGCTCCCATGGATGCTTCAGTAACTCTCACGCCTTGCTGACAGAGCTACCTGTGTGGTTTTCCTGTGCACGTCTGTGAAGCCTCTCATCCTGGCTTCCTTATCGGACCATGAATGTCTCTCAGCATGTGTCTCTTCAAGGCAAAACAAATCCCACATCAAAGGCTCAAGTTTACCAGAGTCCCTCCTTGAAATTGCACAAGTACACTGTGGCACTGTGCTCTACGTCATGACCACTGCAATTGTGCCGAAGACTCAGGAAACCCATCTTTGCATCCATTCAGTTCATTACTCATCTCTTACTGTTTCAGTCTGCTCAGAATTCTTATTAGGGAAACGGTTGTCCTTTAAAAAGTGATTTTCTTTAAGGTTTAAATATAAATGAAAAACTCCCGCTTGAACTTGGAGCCACTCCCCTGCATAAACCCACCTGGGCAGTTTGGACGGTCACATGTCCTAGATTCTGTCGCGGTACATGCGTAGCCACAAGACCTGGTCCGTTTCTGGTTGCCATTCCCACAGGTGACACTGCAGACAGACCAGAGACTCCAGTCGCCCTCGCCATCTGTGGAATCTGGAAGGGAGCCAGGGATATGGTCACCAGCCGCCACCCAAAGAGTCCCCAAATCCCCCTTGTCAAGCAGCCTTCCAGTTGTCTTCTTCCATCGTTCTCGCTGTTGGAGGGGACCAGATGCCAGCTGGAGTCAAAAGGCTTGTGGCTCCGGAGTTCATTTTAGGGATTAGCTTGGTGAGAGTAGGGACACTGTCTGAGGTTTTGAGTACTGTGGTGGTCAGCCTGTGTGTGGTTGCCGGGGCCTGACCCTTAGAAGGTTCCTGGTAAGTGCCTACTGAGAATGCATGCATTTGTAGAGTATGGGATCATGCAATATTATGGTACGTAGTTTCCAAAGATGGCCACCATCACTTCCTTCCCTCCCCATACATACATTCATTGAGAGAGCAAGAGTGAGGGAGCGAGCAAGAGAGAGTCTATTTCCCCTTCCTTAAAATCTGAGCTGACTTCTGCCCTAGGATCCTGGCAGCTTCCAACTTTCACTCTGGGCAATCCAGTTGCTGTGAAAGAAGCTGAGGCTAAACTTGTATATTATGGGTCACAAGATACTACACACGTGAGTGGAGCCTTGTTGAACCTTCTAGCCCTTTCCAGTAGACAGCTTAATAGAGTAGATGCATGAGGAGCATAGCAACTGCCTCGTGGGGCCTGAACTCCTGAGCCACAGAATCATGAGAAATAATAAACTGGTGTTGTCTTAAGCTACTGAGTTTTGGGATGGTTTGTTATACAGCAGTAGATAACCACTACATAATGGTAAAGCTAGAAATGACCCTTCAAGGTCATCACTTAATATCTATCCAATGAATATTTATTGGATAGCCCCTATTATATGCCAGGCTTAATTCTAGGTATATGGGAAATACCATTAAATAAAACTTTCAAGATTTTTGTCCTGGTGGAACTAATATTTTAGTAAGAAGAGTCAGGCAATAATTAATAAACAAAAAATGAGTAAGTTATACAGTACATTAGAAGCCAATAAATGGTATGGAAAAAAGGAAAAGTAGACCAAATGGGGGGGGGCTTGGGAGTGTAAGGGGTGTGAGGAAGGTCGGTATATTATCAAGACTAGTTTCTCTTTTTAAAAGTAAAGAAACTAAGTCCTAGTGTGCCTGGTGGTTGGGGGTGGGAGGACTTATCCAAGGTAATAAGGGTAACAGAAAGGAAAGCTGGGGTCCCAGTGCTGAGTCCTTGATCTCTACAGCATGACTGTCTCTGCAGCATCTCTACAGCATGACTGTCTCTGCAGCATCTCTTCTCTGTAGTAATTTTCTCCTGGTTTATCCAGATCTTCCTACAGCCTTGGGGCCTCTGCCAGTGCCAAGCTTGGGGCAAGAGGCATGTGCTCTGCTGGGAAGGGGTCCTCTTGGTTCGTAACAGGTCGTGGTAATCGTTATTATGTAAGCCCGGCAGGAATGTAGTCCACACATGTTTCTACCTGCAGTGTGGGCTCTGTGCCAGCCTCCCACGCTGTTGTTTACATGGTGCTCACTCAGAACACTCCTCAGGCAAACACAGGGCCGCTGAGTCTCCTCAGCCCATTAAACGGAGTTGTGGGGGGTGGTGGTTGTTCATGGTTGTGTCCTCAGCCCTAACCCAGAGCAGAGAGTTTGCCCACACCCTGACTGCCCCCAAGGCCCCTGTCCATTTCTCCTCTTTCCCCAGAAGGAATCTTTTTGTATTTTGATCTTCTTCTAAGAAATGGTTTTCCAGCAACACAGCCAAGCCAGATGTTTGAAACTACTGCCTCATGTGAAGGAGTTGGGCCTGTTTGCCCAGTGTGATCATCTTCAGTTCTCCCATCTCTTAGTAGGCATCAACAGGTAGAACTGGAGAGACAAGCTGCTTCCAGGGGGAGAAGCACTGGGTGCTCCCTCCAAGACCTCTGTGGTCTGGCGCCTCTTGGTCATCTCCCCAAGAATGTCAGAGATATGCCTGGAACAACTGTGACATCACACTCTCGCCGGGGGGAACATTCAGGTGCCGTGGGTAACAGACATACATGAACACACTGAACCACATCCTACACGTACCACCAAGACCAGCTTTGTTGAAGGGAACAGCATCAAAAAAAAGTCACAAATAAAGATTGTAATGTCATTAGACTCATAAGGGGGGCGATGGGCCAGTCAGAATAAGTTTACTGAATACATAGGTAGAGTTCCTGTCACTTTTATGGTGGGTACATAATCCAGTGATGCCAACTGGTGTTCCTGCTTGGCTTAGCAGAAGCAATGGGACTGTAACCATTTAGATATCTCTTGCAACCTTTCCTTCCTGTTGCAGTAATATGGAGAGAGAATTTTTGGAAATATCCTTGAACTTTGAGATTTCAACATTAATCCTGCCATGAGGCTTCTACTGGAATCTTTGCACAAGGTAATTTCTGGTCTTGGTTTCTCTGAACTAAATTACTGAATGTTAATACTGTGTCAGATTACGTGAAAAATGACTTCTATAATTCCTCTCCCCGTATCTACCCTGTGGTTACTGTCCTCTCTTGCTGACCCCAGCCTGGGCCATGTGACTTGCCATGGCCAATGGAAAAATAGCAAATATGATGCAAACAGAGGCCAGAAATGTGTTCGTGCATCAGTGTTTGCCCTCTTGCTGTAGAGAACTCATCCAACACTATGGGAAAAGCCGGGCCTGGCTACCTGGAGGGTGAGGGACAGCTGGAGATAGACCCTAGCCAGCCACCTGTCCAGCTGCAGCCCCATTGCTAAGGGAAGCCATCCTAGACCTCCAGCCCCAGCCAGTCCAGCACAGAGCTGAAGAAAAGTCCAGGCAAATTGCAGGTTCTTAAGAGAGAACCCATTTGTTCTTTTTTTTTTTTCTTAAAGATTTTATTTATTTGACAGAGAGAGATCACAGGTAGGCAGAGAGGCAGGCAGAAAGAGAGAGGAGGAAGCAGGCTCCCTGCTGAGCAGAGAGCCCGATGCGAGGCTCGATGCCACGACCCTGGGATCATGACCTGAGCCGAAGGCAGAGGCCCTAACCCACTGAGCCACCCAGGCCCCCCCTATTTGTTCTCTTAAGCCACTAAATTTTGGGGGTGGTTTCGTAAGCAGCAAAAGTTAACTGTTAAAAATATACCATAGAATTCCCCCTAAAATATGCTTTCTAGATGGCTCGTGGACTCTGGAACAATGAAGAGATTATTATTCCAGTAAGTGGCTTTCTGCATGCTTTTATTTTAAATGCTCCCAAAGCCCTTTATTTCCCAAACTTAAAATGTGGTCCCCCCAAATCAGGCACCAAACAGTTCCATTGCCACGTGGCTGGTCATTTCTGTTAGGCTAGTGACGAAGGGCTAAGCGTGCACGTCAGCTCACCCCCCTGAAGGCTCCATAGACGACTGTCTTAGACGAATGTCCCAGGAAAGACCCTCCTCTTGGGGAATCTCCCATTTGTTTAATGTGTGCGAAGGACAGAAGGCTTTGAGGGCAGTGTTCCTTTCTGCTTTAATAAAACAAGTCTGTTCTCATTTGCTCACCTGCCAGGGAACACGGCTCAGAGCAGAAAATGAATGTGAGCAGCGGTAATTGCTGGGATGACAACAATGACAATAAAAAGCAGTCCCTGTGACATCAAAGAGCTCAGTGAGGGAAGAAAACAAGCTGCAGCGTACTGGGCTGAGAGCTGGGTTTCAAGCATGTTGTTTGAAATTTTAAGGTAGTGATTAAGTGAGTGCACTAGAAATCTGTGGGTTGGCTAGCGTCTGGGCAACTGGAGTGATTTGGTCTTGACCTGGTCACGGGCAAGCCTCTGCTACGAATCTTAGATGAGAGTGGCTACCAATTACTGAGGGTCTGCTTTAACCAGCTTCTCTGTCCAAACATACTGATTAAGCTCCGATAATAACCCTGTGGGTAGGTGGAAACATCCTTCTTTTATGGATAAGGAAACTGAGGCTCAGAGAGGTTAAGGGTCTTGCCTAACGTCACACAGCTCAGACCTGGCAGAGCTGGGACGAGAGGTGAGGTCTCTCTGCTCCTGCCATATGCTCCTCTATACCCCGGCACCCCTGCAGCTTTAATTCTGGCCTACATTGGCCTCTCTTTTTTAAGACACCCACTCACGTGGCCATAATTCGACATTACAAAGAAAAAGCCTTGACAAAAATCACTGGGAACTCTATTAAACAGAGGCCTCTGACCAGTCAGAGAATTGTAAGGAACAGAGTCCCAAACCCAGGTTACAGTCAGCAATTGCCTATCTGGTTTCATTTTGCAGGTTATTCAGAGCAGTTTTGGGAATGGTATACCGCTATCTGACAGAAAACTATTTCTCTGGACTCTTCCTTTGTCCTTGATGACACCTTAAGTATCTCTACAGAAGGCGTTTCAAATGGAGCACCTCAGATACAGTCCAAAGCAGAGCCATTGTGTTCCCACAGTCAGCAATAGGTCTAACCAGCTTCCGTCGTGTGTTTTATAACATATTCTAAAGATGCCATTCTAGTCCATTTTTTTTTCCCAACCTGTTTTTTTTTTTGAAGTACTCTTTGCCCACAAACATTTAAATTCTGACTAAAGATGCTGCCTTTAAAAATCTGAAATCAACATCCTCCACAAAGACCAGTTCCTGTGGCAGGTTTAGCATGCCTCAGACTAGCCAGCACACCCTTGCTGTGGGTCTGGAACCCCAGGAAGTTTGCACTGCCGGAACCCTGCCTTCCCAGGCCTTCTCTCCCTGTGTCCTTCACAGCACCAGACCTAGGGACAAATACTTAGAAATTGTTTAATAGTTTCTCGTTGATTGAAAAAAAGAGTATTCAGCTCTTCTGATGCTACAGGGAATTCTGGAAACCACATGTTCCTTGTGAACCTGTCAGAGAAGCAGCCATTCATTCATTCCCTGGGCCCGCTGCTGAGCATTTGCCACACAGAGTTTTGCTGCTCAAAGTGTGGTCCGAGGACCAGCAGTGCCAGCCTCAGCCACTGCATCAGAAGCTACACTGGAAAAGACCCCCAGGTTATTTACATTCATGTTAAAGTCTGAGAGGGATTCCTTGAGGGGTATTATAAGGGACAAGATTTTCTTGATAAAGTTGCTGTCCTGGGATCTACTCCAATGATGAGGGAGTTACTAAGAGACACTCCCAAACCATAAAAGATGAGAGTTTCTCCATGGCCCTGAGCTACTGTCAGATCCAGACGTAAGACTCTCCACAGGGATTCTAGGCCCAGAAAGATATGGTGAAGGTGGCTGAGGCAGCCACACTCATGGTCCCAGTAGAACTGAATTCTATCGTCAAGATAGAAATGGACAATGTTCTTCATGTTCATGAATTCACCAGAGTGTATTCTGTAAGGGCTTTAGATGCAAAAGTTGTTTCTAGTCATGGCCTGCAAACTCCGGTGAGCCTGAGAATCATCAAGGGATGCTGCTTGCAAAAAGAAAGAAACAAAAAAGCAAAGAAAGACCGACTCCAGGTCTCGCTCCCAGACATTCTAGTTCGGCAGAAGGATAGCAGCGTCTCTCAAGCTGGGCTTCACGCCCACTTAAGAGCATACTCACAGAACTCTTAAAACCTGATGTTGGGCTGCACCCCCAGAGATCCCAATTTAACTGGCCTGAAGAGAAGTCTGGGTATTGGGATCTAAAAAAATTGCTCAGGTGAGTAGAAAGAACAACCAAGACTGAGGACGGTCAACTCTGGAATAGTGGGCTCAGGGCACCAGAGCCCTCTGGAGGGCTTGTTCAAACACAGATTTGGGGGATCCAGCCCAGAGTAGCTGGTTCAATAGGCCTGGGGTTGGGGCCTGAAAATTTGCATTCTCAGTCTCGGGCCATGTCGATGCGGCTGATTTGGGGTTCACATCTTGAGGACTATTAGTATAAAGGGAAGGGGCTGAGGCCAGGATTGGTAAGTTTTAATGATGCAGTCAGGGGATCTGATGGGGAGGGTCTGAGCTCTAGTCTTCAAAACAATGTCCCCTGTGTGCTGGGCAAATGATTAAGTCAGAAACTTGTGACATGTCGGCCTGGCACCCAGGGATCCTCTGTGTTTCCCTTGCTTAACACCATAGGACTTTCCTCTCCTTTCTGTCTTCCCAGTTAAGCATGTGTTTCCTTAATCACTCTGCTGTCCTAAAGGATATGATTATTTTTGTTCCCCAGAGAGGCAGGATAACAAAGTGGTTAAGAGAACAGACTCTGGGCTCAGACTGCCTGAGAGGTCTTGGACTTGCCTCAAGGTCAAGTTGCTTCACTTCTCTAGGCTTTAATTTTCCCATATGTAAAATGGGGTATCTGCCTCAGAGCTGATTAAATAAGCTAATATATGTGAGATGCCATGAAGAGGGACTAGTGCTTAGGAAGTGCTATATAAATGTTGGTAGCTATCCTTAGTCCTTTCATCTTAGAAAATAGGTAAACTCTACTTCTGGAAAAGGGGAGGTTTTACAAGTCTCCTGGGTAGGAGTGTAGGAGTTCTCTTTCTGCTCCCCAGCATGTGATGTGTATTTCTACCATGACACTGTTTTCCTCTATCACTCAACTCTTCTCCCTTGTCCATGGACAGGTGAGATCCCCTTTAGGGAAGACCTGTGTCTTTCTAACTTTTGGATTCCCGGAGCCTAGCACGGTGCCAGCCATAAGACATGCTCTTAGAAAAAGGTCTTCCTGTTTTAGAAGTTGCTTAGTATTGTCTATTAGCGGTAGAAATGACTCTCCAACACAGAGCTGGTCTTTTTACTGAGAGATGGAGGTAAGGGGGAGAGTATAATGGTGCGAGACAGGTCATTTCCGTCATATAACCTTTGTTCCTAAGACTGCTGGTGGTGAAGCCACAAGAACACCATCATGATGGAGGCATATGTATAACCTCAGATATTCCTATAACACAAGGCAGGCTGCACGATTCCCCATGAAGGCTTGCCAGGTCTCCTCCTTCTTCTTGCACAACCAGGATGTGTTTCCCAGCTTCCTTTGCATCTAGGTGGGGGCTATATGACCAGTGTCATCAACAGAGTCTGAGTGGATGTGGTGTGTACCATTTCCAGCCCGAGATGGTTAAGAGCATGTGTGCCTTTTCCAGGCTCCACCTGTCTGTCTCCTTGGCTGCCAACCAGATGTAGAGCATTCAGTGTGTAACTCAGGCCCTGGAGGTTGGTGGAACTCTAAGAGGGAAGGAGCCTGGATCCCTGAATGATGGAGTGGAGCTGAGTTTCCCGCACTCTGTCTCCCATCCCAAGTGAAAAACAGTTTTTATTACTTAAATCACTGAATTTGTAAGGTGCTGTTACCTCCCCTCTCCTCCTCTAATAACTTGGGAAACTAGAAGTCCCTACTTGGCATCTTGAAATTTATTGTCTTGAAGCCTTCCATTGACAACCCATGAAGCACACGTTCCTGTGGGTTCCCAAGGGCTGCTCTACTGCCAATGTCAAATGTAACATGGCTGCCTGCTCAAAAGAAGCAGCTGGACACCTATCTTTGGACTAAATTGATTTTCAGTATGAATTTTTACACTAAAATACACCAGGAAGTTGATTTGGTGATTTCTTCATTTTTAGAAATAAAACTAAAACTTGGGGTGGGGGGAAGGCAGAACTTCAAAGACCCCTAACTAAAAAAAAACAATCTCTCCTAGGATAATTGATATGATTTAAAAATTATAGTCTTTCCAGAAAAATGTGGCTGCTGGTGCCTTCTTGGGGCTTCTGTGGAACAAAGTCTTTATGAGGTATGCCTCATAGAAGACCCAAAACCACATACTGTAAACTGGGTTTTGCTTGGCTCCATGTCCATTAGGTCTCAACATCCTCGTTTATTCTCCCCACCAATTTTATATCACTGGGTGGTAAACTCACCATATTCTGGCTGCTCTTTGGTTTCAAAAGTCCGGTGGCCTGGGGCTGGACGGTCCCACCCCCTGGGGGGGTTGAGGAAGTTGCTGTCATCTGAGGTACTCTCGTACTTATAGTCTTGGTCCCCGCTGTTGGTCCTTGTCAAGGACAAGGACCTCTGCCACCAGGCCCTCCAGTCGGGGGATGGGACTGACCAGCTGGGCTTATTCTCTGGATGCTGATCTTTATCTGCTTCAGAGTCAGGACCGTCCACCACCTCTATGGTGACCTGAAGAATTCAGAACAGGCCAGAGTCAATGAGGAGTCTATAGTCTCCAAACTAGGTACCCTCGGAATAAAGTCTAGGAGAGCAGAGGGAAATGATGGATGTGTCTCTCATGAAGGAATGCTGAGACTACATGGTGATACAGTATGGAAAACACCCAGAGATGGCCCAATGGGCCCCATGACCAAACAGGACTGATGTACATGGGCCTCAGGCTGGAAGGATACTGGGGTTCCTGATTTACCGTTGACTACGTAGCTGGGAAGTCTTTAATTCAAGTAGTAAACATGTACTATATGTGTCCCTGAAGTAATACAAGAGTAATTATAATAAAACCAACACTTATTGAGCACTAAGTCTGTACCAGGAACTGTTGTAAATGGTCTACATATATAATTTATTTAATCCTCATAACAACTGTATAAAGTTGGTACTGTTGATTGGCCTCTATGGTTGACTATCTGCAAAGATGGCCCCAGTAAGTCATCCCATCCTTGTAGATGTGTGCTACATCTCCCATTAAGAAGGGATTTCCTCTCTCTTTCATTCTGGCCTGGTCTTGTGACTTACTTTGTCCAGTAGAATATGGCAGGAGTGACACCATGACAAGTCTTATGAGGTCTTACAGCTTCCATTCTCATTCTCTCGGAATGTTCCTACCACTAGAGGTAAGGAAGCCTTATACAGAGAGACCAGGTGAAGAGAGAGGCCACCTGGTGGAGAACTGAAGTACCTCAGGCAAGTGGCCAGTTCCAGGGCACCAGTCATGTGAGCTGGGACCACCTTGGATGCTGTAGCCAAGCTGGGTTCCACAGCCAATACCATGTGGACCAGAGACCAGCTCTGCTGGTGGAGCCCTGTTCAAATTCCTAACCTCCACGACTGTGAGCAATGGTCATGGCTTCAAGCTGTTAAGTTTTGGTAGCTAGACAGCAACAGGTTAGCTTTTCACAGAGAAGTGAACAATCTGCTTAAGGTCACACAATTGGTAAGTGGCAGATATGCATAGTCTAGCCTCAGAGCCCATGCTGTTAACAACTCTGCCACACTGCCTCTCAAAAAACAGTCACAGAAATACCATCCCCTCATGCAAGCAAGGGCCATGAAGGCCACAGGGGCTAACGGGGGCTGGCTGCCACCACATGTGTGGAGGTGTGAGCACAAGGTCCTCAAGGTCCACAGCTGTGACTTTCACTCATCCCATATCCGGACCCTGTGAGCAGGCTCCTCAACCGACCCTCAGGGTCAGAACAGAGAATTCCAAAGCCAAGGTTAGAACTTGCTTTCGGATTTACAGAGCCTAGTTTTGAAATCATGAGGCTGGAAGAATGCAGTTTCTTGGCTCTGAGAGACAATCAACGCCGAGAAACTTGTTTAAAAAATATAATAAGAGACTCACTGGATTTCTTTGGCCATCATATAGCCCTTGCAACACCCCCTGTATGAGTTGTGTGCAAATGAATCAGAAACACGTGCTTTGAGTAATCAGTGCAAGCTGTACTGGGCAGATGTGTTTCCAGTTTCGCTCTAAGCCGACATCTGAGAGAGCTGCTGGGATGCTCCACCAAGTTGCACCAGGCTGTGCCCATCCCTGAGACCAATGGCCCCTTCCTTGTGGGCTAGGAACAGGGAGATTGGAATTCTCCTTGCTTTGACCTTCCAAGGAAGTTGCTGGGTCAATGCTGGACCTGGGCTGTGGCCTTGTGTGGTCCATATGCAAGGTCAAGAGTACTGCCATCCGTCCCGGAGAGTCCTCAGGCTGCAGCCAGCCACGTGAATCTTTTTTCTGGTGTGGGATGCCTAGAAGGGCCTCCCTGGCTTTATTCCCCACCCCCACAATTCTCCCCTCCTGTAAGCATCCCTTGCGTATTTATAAATAATCACTGAACTTTTAGTAATCTTTCAAAAAGGAGAAAAAGGAATCATAGGTCTTGACTCACTGCCATTTGTTGGAATGGCTGGTTGCTAGAGAGTGGATGGGACCCACACGCAGCTCTGGAAGGACAAGTGTTGCAGGAGTGTGCAGCTGGGTGGTGGCAGGGCAATACTGAGCCTTTGGAGACATAATCTTTCTCCTCTGCAGTCCGGTCTCCCTCTGCCTACAGACCAAACAACTGAGCGGCAGCAACCATCTGTAAGGCTATTAAGGGTCTCAGAGGAGAGACGCTGCCAAAAGCCAGGCAAGCCTGCAATTATGGTAATGAAATCAGTCTCTGGGTAGAAGATAAGGGGAACATGCCCAGCAGTTTTGGTATTCCATTTGTATTCAGACTGGAGTCAAAGGGATTGTCTAAGCAAGACGTGCCCTACAATTTCTCCAAGCCGGGAATAAAAACAATTTCATGTTTTAAGCTATTACCGTCAATACGATTTCTTTTTCCAAAACCGTTGCTTGGATCCAAACAAAATAGACTTGTTGCCTGGCCAGGCAAGGAGTAGCAAAATACGAATTTACTCCAAAAACTATATCGATGACTAAATCTCAACAGCTTAGAGGTTTTTTTCCCCCTTTAATTTCTGGCCACTGCCCCAATTGAATTAAGCACAAAACAAAACAAAACCCGCCAAAAACAAAAAAACACACAAACCTTAGAATCCACCCTTCCCTACAATTAATAATGTAGAAATCTTATACTGATATCAAAGAAGAACTCTAATCCTGAACCTGAAGTTTTACAGGCATCCAATTAAAGAAACTTAATGAGCACGATCAGTGGCTTCTTGGAGGGCGAGAATTAGTTTTATATGTCCTGTTGCTCTCATTCTGTGTACATGTTCGTTAGCATCAAAGAATGTGTTGATAAAGGTGCCTTACACAATAATCGATGTGATGAGCTGAAGGTGTGGGAGTGAATACAGCAGATTTCCAAGCCAGTAAAGATGCTAGACCTTACCATCTTTTCTCTTCCTTAATACACATAACTAAGGTGTCTTAGCATATTTATTTCTTCTGGACTTTTCCATACCATGAATCAAGACAGTACAGGCAAGAGAATGCTTTCAAAAGACCCAAGTCCAACTTCTGGCAGGATCTTGTCAGTGCAAAAAAAAAAAAAAAAAAAAAGAGAGAGAGAGAGAAAGAGAGTCCAAAATAGGTGCCAATTTGGGGGAATTCTGTCCAAATTTGGGAAATGAGGATAAGATCCTACGAAGTGTTACTAGCTTCCTTCCTTCTCTTGACAGTTAAGACATTTCTTAGAAACAAACTCTTTACACTTAATCTGAAAAGACTACCGGTTAATCAACTAATGACTCTGAGAAAACAGAAGTCTTGACCTTCTCAGCTCAGGAGAACCTTCTAGAATCTTTTAGCTTGGTCCTCTAGGCTTGAAAGCTATGGTGACTAGGTAGGCATGGGTCAGTATTTCCCAGACAGGAACGTGAGCCCTAAGGTGAAGTGATTTCCTCAGGAGCCCAGAGCATCCAGGGACAAGAAAACAACCTCCAGTGAAAGGCCAAGATTACACTCCCCCCTCCTTCCTTGACAATTGCTGCAGAAAGAACACAAAATGGACCACGGAGATACATAATCCCCTCCTCTCAGACTCACTGATGCCCCAGAAACAACTATGGCAACCCAGTTGATGGAGGTTAGTGCTCTGGGACTTGCAGCGTGCTGGCCCAGACATTCCTGCTTGTTCTCCACAAATTATATTTGAATTTTAGGCACAGAAACTGGTGTGGAGAATTTACGTTCCTGAGGTGAAGAGAGCAAGGAAGGCACAGAGCCATCCCAACACAAGTTCTTGTGATTCCCCATTATTTTATACATGTTTCCTCTGTCATCTCAATCCATGGTCATCACCAACCTACACCTGCTCGTTTGGGGAAGCTTCCCATATACATGTCCCTCTTGCTAGGGGCTTCACATGGACGCTCTTGCTTCATCCTCACCATAACCCCCGCTTATGTGCACTATTGTAGGACAGAGGTACTCATGCATAGTATTACCATCCCCATTCTACAGACAAGGAAACTGAGGCATAGAGAGGTCCAGTAACCTGCAGGAAGCTGTCTATCATGACCAAGCCCTCGGGGCACCTGATCCCAAGCACAGGTCAGTGGATTCTATTGCTCATATTCTGGACAATACACCCCCATAAGAATCTCTACCATACAGGCTTGTCCCCAGAGGTGTATGGGGTCATGTTTTGGGCACAGAGACTCCCTGGTTCTTGGTTGGTCAAAGTCGCCATTCTGAAAGTATTTTAGAGAGAAAGGAGGAAGGGAATAAAAAGTACAAGCACATACATTCTGGGGCCAACCCACCTGATTGTATCTTATGGCCCTCCAGAGGCTGGCGGCCGTGTAAACAAGTCTGCACAAGGGGAAAAAAAGACCTCTAGTTGACTACTTTAAGTCTCCCTCAGTGGGAAAAGAAGAAATCAGTATATTGGTTGAAATGAATCCTGATCTCAGCTCGATCCAGGAAAGAATTGGTTGCGAACAGCTACTGTGGTAACGAATTGATGGAGAAAGCCTAATAATGAGTTTATTTTAGAGACTTTTGTCTTTGTTATCTGACTATCAGCTGCAGACCGAAAACCCAGCCAACAAGACTCAAGTTCGAGTCTAACTTTTCCTGGGAGAATTTCCTTTATTTCCTGAATGACTGATTTATTTATTTTTAACAAAATCCAACTTCTAGTATTGTTTCAAATTTAATACGGAGATTGGGTTCAGGAGTTTGAGGCTGTTTCTTTCCAATTTGTGCATTGTTGTCTTTTCCCCACTCACTTCCACGGCCCTAAGTGGGTCCCGCCTGGCTTAGAAGGGGGGGGTTAAAAAACCCCCCAAAGCTGGGCTTTTTAAAGGACTTCCCTTCCCCAAAGTTAAGAGGTCCAAGAGGGAGGTGACCCCTTGCGCGGGCTTGGCAGCGTCACTTTGGAAAGGTGTGGGTTATTTGGCGGGAGGGACAGCAGACCCCAGACCCAGAGTGTGGGAAACTCTTTCAGACACTGGAGGGGATGGGGGGGTTGTTCAGAGAGAAGGTATTAAATTCCCGTTCAGCAACCCAGCTGCAGTGAAGGACAGCTAGGTGGGGGCAAGGGGCAGGTTGCCAGGGGAGTGGGGGAGACAAGGCCAGGGGCCCTGGCAGCGGAAGCCCCGTCACCTGTCTTCGCTCTGCTCCCCAGGGAGAGAAAAAGCTTTGACGGCCCTGGGGGAATCACTGGAGCTGTCTGCTTGGCTGAACTGCCCCGTGTCAAACCAGTGCATTTCAACAAAAGAGCAGTGCTGTAAGGAAGGGGTAAGGGCTGCCAAAAACAGAACCCATCACCCCCTTTTAGAAAGCACCTCATCTTTTAAAGGACCACCAGGGAACTGGTTTACTCAAGTGCAGTGGTGCATGGGGCTGCGGCGGCCAGCGCTATGTGTGTGTGTGTGTGTGTGTGTGTGAGCGTGTATGTGAGCGTGTGATCTTGTATACGCACACTCACACACACACACACACACACTGGCCTAGGCTGTGGCTCTCAGGGAGAGCAGCTGCTTCCTTCTTTCTCTGAACATCTTTCCAAGTGACCTTTGTGGTCTTGCAGAAAGAGAAGGCCAGAAACACAGCTCAATTTTCTTTTCTTTAGGGCCAACAGGTCATAAGATCAATAAAACCTAGGCTGCTCCTGCCCCTCTCAATGGCCTGTGGGAGGCTAAACAGCCATGGGGATTGTGCAGAGCAGGAGTGGAGTGGCTTGTCCAGACAGTGGGCAGAAAGGTGGTCATACCTTAGACTTCATGGGCTTTGCATGATATTCTGATATTTGCAGCTATGGCGAAACCTATGCTCTTGGGAGCTATGGGGATCTTTGCTGTCCAAAAGCCAACTCAAAGGAACGAGGACATCCAGGAGCGCCCCTGTTCTCTTCCCGCCCTGTGCTCCAAGGTCTCCCTTTCTGAACCTGTACTTGAAGGCGAACTTTTGGTTCCCGTGCTGGGTGGGTGAGGTGGGTGGTGGTTAGAGTGAGAACAAAGCACTGACTATTACTTTGCCCTGTTGTAAGTCTATGTAAATATGTCTCAGAGGGGACACGCGCAAAGAATTTCCACCTGTACCATCTCTGCAGTCATGCCTTACTGACAGTGCACAGGGAAGCTGCCTTCGATAAAAGTCCAAGAGGCTTTGCCAGACTCTCGTGTGGGACCTTCTCATAACTCACTGCCATTTATTTTCTGCCCTTTTGGCTCATTCTAGTTCTCTCCATATCCACCAACTCCAATAGCCCCTTGCCCTCAGGAAGCCAGGTGGAAATGTTCCAGAGCATTCTTTACTTCCCATCCAGCTAAACCACACAGATGAGGATGATTTAAAATGACCTATAACCCTGGGTACTCTACTGACCTCACACACAGACTGATCCATTGTGTGGGCTGTAGAAGGCTTAGTAGCACTTTATGGGTGCCCTGCCCTTTTTGGGAAAGGAATCTGGGTTTCTCAGGTCTGAGGATCTCAACCACTGTTCTTCCCTGACATTTAGGTCTATGTTTTAAAAAGGCCCAAATGAGGTCTGGGGATTCCTAGGCTCACGGATTTATCTGGGAGAGAGACAGGGGATTCTGAGAAATTCTGCTCCAGATTTGGTTCTTAGGTAGAGCCCCATGTACTTAGTAACTTTCCAATGAGAGGACACTTCTTGCAACCTTCAGTTCCCCTGCATCCTGGCATTTTCTTGTAACTTTACATAAGAAATTCCTTTTTTTTTTTAAAAGGTTGTATTTATTTATTTATTTGACAGTGAGAGAGAATCTAAGCAGGGGGAGCAACAGGCAGAAGGAGAGGGAGAGGGAGAAGCAGGATCCCTGCAGAGCAGAGAGCCTCATGCGGGACTCGATCCCAGAACACTGGGATCATGACCTGAGCTGAAGGCAGATGCTTAACTGACTGAGCCACCCAGGCGTCCCTACATTCTTAAATCTACTACTTTAATAGCTCAATACTCAGCATTAAATCCCACAGTGACATTTCCCACCTGTGGGGGGAAAACGTGAGCCACAGCAAGCCTAAAATTGCTTTGGACATGGCCTAAGCTCCCTTGGAGTGAAGGTGGCCTGGTCCCGAAACCATAGAATTTATAAACAAGGGGGGAAAAATCACTTCCTGCAGGTAAAGGCCCAATGGGGAGCACTGTCGAATAACAGTAAGGAGAGGTCTGCACCTGTTTTTGCCAGTCCGCACCTCCCCCAAGTGGATCCTTTGTTTTTTAGCAGAGAGCCATGTAACCACTTCCTGGAGAGAGAACAGTGGAGTAAAAGGCCCGTTTTTCCAATTAATCAATTAGAACAATGCAAGACTCCTTGGAAATGTTAACAGGTGCCTGCAGTGATTTCTGCGCAAGGGTCGTCAAAGAGTGGCCTTTGAAACATTTTTCATATCTAGACCCTTACCAGTATCCTTTTCTATTTCTTCCTGTCTATTCAGACCTGTTCACAATGGGACAGAACATTTTTTCCTCCTCTGTCTCCATGTTCCCTTTGGCACTGTCTTAGGTGGTAGCCAGGACCTTCATACCTATGTCATTTCCTGGATGGAGAAGGTCATACATTTCTTACTTTCTCATAACCTTAACACAGCATTTTATACACAGTAGGGTCTGGTCAACATTCTAACTGGGGTGTATTCTCAGTGACATTTGTTAGCCGCTATGACACTGGCGTGATGAGCAGAACTCTGACCAAGGAAATCTTATCAGGAAGGTGTCATGCAGAGAATGTTAGTCTTGAGAGAGGGAAAGTTAACTTAATTAAGGATCAACTGCTCTGAGGTCAGGTTCAGGAACTTTTGCCTTGTAAGCTAATTGGAATTTGAAGCAGAGAGGAAGAATAAGAAAATGGTGCCCTTCCCCAAATGCAAAGAATGGAGAGCAAAGTTCAAGGTGGACAGGAGCTACAATAGTGGTGAGATTGCCTTGTTGACTAGTCCCCTTCCTTGGCTATCATGGGCACCATCTCTGGGAAGACACAGAGGGAAGTACAGGCAAAATTCAAAATCAGGAGTTTGTCTGTGAAACACGGATTGGTAGGGTGAGTGTTCTCAGGACCCCAGGAGCCGAGATTTGGGCTTCAACCACCATTTACTAGCCATGTAACCTTAGGCAAACCAAATAGGAACTTCTTAAGTACCTGTTGCTTTAGTGATTATGGAAAAATGATGTGTGCTTCATCTCCTTCATGAGGGTGTTAGGAGTCAAACCAGATCAACATTTGCTTTGTAAAGCATGTCTATTTCAGCATAGAGGAGGGTTGTTATTTTTAATCCCAGGTACCCTTTTCCTTAACCACCTATTTCCTTCAGCTTCATCCCAGCCCATCTTAGCGGTACAGATTCATGTTTCCCCTAGCTACTTCTGTTCTCACCTCTCTTCTTCCCACTCAACTTTTTGAATCAGACCTTTACATTTTAGAGCAACTGAAGTGTTGTCACCTCCTGAAGGAGTTGCTGGTGTCCAAGGCAAGCTAAGAGGGATTTGAGAGCGTGGCTTCCCCAGTACTTTTGAAATCATACTGTGCTTTGCCAAGTGAGCTTCCATGTTAAATTGGCCCTTTTCTACAGCTACCCTATTTTGTTAATTTCAGGACATATAATTTTGTTTTGTTTGGGCATTTCAACATCTCTGAGAGCAGGATGTATTGTAATCATTGCTGTGTCATACTTGAATTATCAGTGTTTTCTTTCTTTAGTCGTGCGTCAAATAATGGTGCATCTCCCAATGAAGGCTATCACACAGATGCAATAAAACGCTGGTCCTACAGAGATAATCTGATCGTTAACCAGATTCATAAGGGGTTAAGAATAAAAGTGCAGTAAGGCAGTGGTTGCTTTGGCAACAGATCAGGACACAAAGAGATAGGTTGTTTCATTTTCTTCCACCTTTCAATTCTCAAGCATTACCTGGATATTTGGATTCTGCCCATTGATGTCAGCTTTGGAAAGATCTGGAAAGTTTGGGAGATCAAGGAGAAAGGATCTGGGGCCATCTCTTTGCAGTGAAGGGTGCCTAGGCTCTTGCCGGAATCGCTGTCTGGGGAAGGGTTGGTGTGCAGCCTGGTGGTCCAGATGTTCCCCGGCTGCTTCTTTGGAGAAAGGAAAGCTCGTTTCTGATGCAGAGTCACTTTCCATGTGGAGGTTATTCTAAAACAAATAAACAAGCAAAGGAACAAATAAATAGGAGGCACGTGATTTGAGAATACCACAACCCCCCCTTAACAGTCCATTAAATTTAAGAGCAAAGACAATGCTAGTGGCTGGAATTAAACCAGGATGGTATTCCCAATTCATCTTCACTTCCCTTAGTTTAATTACTCCATCTTCAAAAAGCCAAACCATCAGGGAACTTTTCCCGGCCTGCTGCTCTGGAATTTTCTGAGAGCTAAAGTGTTATGGGATATTTATTAAATATTGAAGCACATCAACACAAGAGTGCTATTTTGAAGGAGAATAGGTATTCATTCAGAACTGGAATCAGAGGATGATTTCCTTCTCATAGCTTCAATTAATTAATCACTCTGGCATTAGTTACAGCCCCCATATCCAGAGTTTGTTTCTTTGGTGCAGATCATGGAACAAAAGATCTGACCAAACTGGATAAAATGTTTGAGCCAAATCATTGACTATAACCAACCAACCATCCATTCATCCATCCATTGGGTCAACAAGTGTCAACCACATTCTAGGCTTAGGAGATAGAGCCACGAACAAGACATAGGCCTTATTTTCTTAATGTGTACAACTAATTGAGGGAACAAAATAATAAATATGACAAAATCAGATCAGAAAGTGATGACCGGTAAGAAGAAAGAACATGATGGAGAATGGCCAGGGACAACCTTAGACAGGTAGCTGGGAAAACCTCTTTGGGAAGGCAAGACCTGAACACCTGCTGCAACCTGGGGAGGAACATTTTCACAGAAGAAACAGCAAGTAAGACAGTCTTGAGCTGGGGATGAACTTGGTTCCTTCGTGGGATGGAGAGAAGGCCAGTGAGCCCGGTATGGAGTGAAGGAGGGAAGATAGTACGTGATGAAGGAAAAGATGGGGATAGCCAAAGAAAGAGTGACAAGAAGGCATTTTGAAATTTAATGCCTTTATTCTGAAAAGAAAAGTTCAAGTCTGTTGTTTTCCCAGCTAGTAAAAAATGTCTCTATTTAGTTGTCATTTGGGGAAAATTTTTGTAGTGATTGAAGAGTGTAGAAGTTGCTGGACTTCTTTCCCAAACCAGCCCTTCTCCTCCTCTTGTTCTCCCTGGACCTCTCATTGGAGGTTTCCTCCATCCCTTCAGGGATGGCATTTTCATGTTTACTGGTGAAGGGAGATGTAGAGATAGAATTTCACCAGTGTTTGGGTCAGTGGTTAATGCTCTTGTTATTCTTGGGCATGTTTCAGGGTTTGGGAGTGTATATTCTAGCACACTGTCTCCACATGCACTCCCTGCCCCCACCGCGGTGCCTTTGACCCAGCCAAAGGGTTAGATCTAGTATCAAAACACTCCTGACTCCAAGTACCAAAGGTCAAGAACAGCCAGAGAATGAAACACATGTAGCAGATAAGTATCTTCTTAGTTAATCTGAAGGCATGGATCTTTCCTATACCCTTTAAACAGAAATGCTGAGAAATAAAAGTGCTGGTGCAGAGACCACCTTGATGAAGATGCCAAGAGGGCAAGGGACCACCAGTCTGCACACCAATCCTTCCTCAGACAGCGATTCCGGCAAGAGGCTGGGGCACCCTTCCCGGCAAGTGCAAGACAAAGATAGCCTGTCTGCTCTCTCCTCTTTAAAACACGCAGTTAGAGAGTTACACAGCGGGGAGAAGCTGAACGTTTGTCATCGTGTTTTTGCTTGCCCTTGGTTTTTGCTAAAGAAATGTGGCCAAGGGCAGTGTCTTTGTTCACCTTTCCAGCCACCTCTCTGCCATGGTTTTTGTCTCCTGGCACATCCTCGTAAAGGGAGTTGACCTGGCATTCTCTGGGCATTGCTCAACGCAATGAGGGCCAAATGTACTATGCTGAGACTGAATCCAGCACATGGAGAGAGGAGATGGGGAGAGGAGGAGAGCAGGGGAAGGAGAGAGAGAGAGAGAAAGGAACATGTTAAATCTTCTCTCAACATAAGAGTTCTGTCTATCATAGTCCAAGGGGAGAGGACTGAAGGCAATTGTTCTCTTCTTCTTCTTGCTGGATCCCCAACCCTAAAACATCTCCAGCAGCACTAGTAAGCATAGTTGGATTCTCATGGAGAATTTCTTGCAGAGAATTTGTGAGTGCAACTCTCAGAAGAGGACCAAGACTTGCTTGCCAATTGCTTCAGGGATTTCCTGCAAATCCAACCCTAACTTCGTTGTAGTAACTGGGACACAATGCTTAACTGGGTTAAAAATGGAGCTCTCCTTCCTTTACCTGTGATGACATAAACTTTCTACTCTTAAAACTCACATTTTAGGAGAAGAGATAGGAAATGTTATTTGGTATTTTGTTTAGATGGCTGAAAAACCAAAGACAATCTGATTGGTTTCTTGGTCTGACTCTGGAATTTCTCAGTAGGAGACTGACTACCACGGAGTGATCCTGGCTTAGTCATGAACCAAGAAAACCCATTAAACTCTCTGTGGCTCAACAATCCTCCATGTAAAACAGCAGATAATAAGGAGAGTCCCATGTTGTCCCAGCAGGATGGTCAAGACAACTCAGTTGGGTTGTCTCTACACATGAAAAAAAAAGAGAGAGAGAAGTGTAGAGTTAGGGCAATCGGCTGGTCAGCTCAGGCCACAAGCTGCTCTGCCGGGAATAGACTGGGGCTAAAGTATGTTTTGGCTTGAGTTCTGCACACAATTGTGGCATTTCTCCCATCTTTTCCCAATCCCCCCCACCTATGTCCCAAACAAGCTTTGGGTTCATAAAGCATTTGGAAGATGGGAAGTAATAAAGAAACACCAATCACAATCTCTGAATATCTGAATTCCTCTTGCATCTTTATCAAAACATATTTAACTGGAAACCTTGGCTCCCTGCAGTGGCATGGCCCCAAATTTTCAGAAACTGGACACCCTAGGATAGAGGAAGGATGTCTTACAACGTCTCATATAAAATGAAACTCCACTTTATTCAATCAATAACAAGATCTGGGAGTAGCCATTATTTTGAAATCCCGATTTTACATCTGGGGTGATAGGCAGCAGACAGGATCCACTAACAATGCAGGAGAAAGCCTTTTCTTCATCTTTCTATCTGAACACACAGCTCGTCTTCCTTGAAGAGAGACCCCCCCACCCCAGGTCTTGGTTGATGGCCATCCCTCCATCTAGATCAACGAGTTCACCTGCCGAGTGTCCTATTTAAGTTATGCCACCAGAGTGAAGATTCTCAGGAGGGGTGGGTCGCAAAATGAAGATCTTCAAATAGTTTGCGTTTTATTCAGAAAAGCAAATGCCCCTTTTGGAAGGCACTCTCTTGGGAAAGTCCAGGAGCTGAAGACAGGAAACCTCACCATATTTTCTGAGGTGCTGCATGATTCATTTTGTCTCAATTCACATGACATGAGGAGGTCGGCTTAGCTTGAGAAAACATTTCTTCACCCATAATGTGTGTTTGAGCGGTTCTTCAATCACTGCTGCAGCTCCAGTGGCACTGTTCTCTCTGGAGTTGGGATTACCAATAAAAAGAGGAGCTGAGGGGCGCCTGGGTGGCTCAGTGGATTAAAGCCTCGGCCTTTGGCTCAGGTCATGATCCCAGAGTCCTGGGATCGAGCCCCGCATCCGGCTCTCTGCTCAGCAGGGAGCCTGCTTCCTTCCTCTCTCTCTGCCTGCCTCTCTGTCTACTTGTGATCTCTCTTTCTCTGTCAAATAAATAAATAAAATCCTTAAAAAAATAATAAAGTGGGAACCATGTATTTTGCCTTGGATGGGAGTATTGTGGCCGATATGCAAATGCCTACCCAATTCTATTCCCCTATTCTATTTAATTGTTTTTACTCAGTATTCGCTTCAGGTGGCAAGATGGGGGCTAAAACTACATTTCCCAGCATCCACTGCAGCTGGGAGCGACCACGTGATGCAGTTCCACCCAATGAGATGCACGTGGACGATGCTAGATGGGACCGCTGAGTGGGAGATTGTCAGTTTACCTTTTGCTTTTCTCTCTCCTACTTTCTCCCACCTGGAATGCAGATACAAGTGCTTCAAGTGAAACGAGGCTGCTGGCAGGCATGAGGTTGAAGGCTAGTCTCTAAAGCTGACTGAACGGGAGGATAGGGGAGCCTGGGTCCGGGATGGCCTGGTAGAGCCGTCATAGGAATCCTGGACGGGTGACCTCAGAACTTCTTTTACCGTAACCCCGAGCATTAATGTTACCGTTGACAATACTGCAGCACGAGTGGCAACGTTCCCTGTTGTGACTCTAATATTAAAGCTGTGACTACCAATGGAAAGGGAAACGCCCTGTTCAGTGAAGTGACTCAAAGCTGGGCGCTCTGTTCTGGGCAATGAACACAAGCCGCGGGGGACAGAGGTACCGACAGGGCAGGGCGGGTAGTGACTCAATCACGGTGGACTCCACAGCAGCAGTCAGGCTACATATGCAGCTCTGCCATCTCTGCCCATCCCCAGACCTTTACAGTCTTCTCATTGTTTCAGCATCTATGTATTATATTTCTCAAATGTATTACTCCCTGTATAATGTAACATTCCTTTTATTTGTCTTAAAACGCTATCATTAAATTTCAAGGAGTTTGCTCTCACTCAAGGAAACCAGAGCTCCTTGGACAAATGGCCGGCTGATTGCAGAGCTTGGGCAGGGAAGTAAGTATACGTGAGTTTGGGATACTTTGATGTGTCAGAAAATGGGGAAGCTTTAGTGGCTAATGGTATCCTCTGAAAAGAACACAGGAGCCAGATTGAAGGGTCCTCACTGCACAAAGATTAAACAATTTGGGTGTCAAAACAAAGTTTGTAGTTCACAATGCACATAGAATCTATGTAAGTCCATGAACTTAGGATGATACTCACAAAAGAAAGCACGAAAAACTATTGTCACCATTTGAGGTAGGGATTATAAAACTCCTTACTTGAAACCCTGGTGTTAAAGAAAAGGTTTGCCTGAAGAAATTATGTTTGAGCCGAGACTGTAGAGGCAAGCAAAAGTGAAGTGGGAGAAGCAGGTGCAAAGCACAGAGCAGAGGGGAGGTGGGCCAGCAGACACTGCAATCCTGGCAAAGCAAATGGGTACAGACTCCCCCGGGCGTGGAGGGACCTGGCAGAGAGACCCAAAGGGCATCCAAGCTGCCATGGAGTGGGACCACTCTACAGTTTCAGTAAGACATCGCGGAATTAAAGAATATAAACGTCAGGCCCAGCACAGAGATCTCAACCCCTTAGCCTTTGGTCTGAAAGCTTTCTGTTACAGTGTTGTGATTTTCCGCCAGGCCACCACTTCCCTGGTGGCATTTTCTGGGTCATTTGGAGGCTTCTGAAGCTATGGGGTGCCGGGATCTGCTCCCTCCTCCCAACTCTCAGCAGCTGGTCCTGAATGCCTCTGGGATTCTACCAACATGAACGGAGAAGAAAAATGTCTCTCATCTGTAGACTGGGGACAGTTTCTAAGATGATAAGCCCAGAGGCCTTATCATTTGTGTCCTTTCTTCCCAGGACATCACTGCCCCAACCACTGCTTCTGGCCATGGCATGGCGGGAGCTGCTCATTCTGGCCATCCTCGTGACGAACAAGGGTCGTCACAGCCACAACAAGGTCAAAGTGGTCACAACGTTCAGAGTTTCCAGCTGGCTATTTGGCACAAGCAGAGGGAGAGGGACACAGGGCAAATGAGGGTGATCAGCTCAAGGGGAGGCAATCAAGGAGTGGAAATGGGGGATGGGTCCACATTTGGGAAAAGCTGCTAAGCATTGTTGTCCCAGTCTGTAAATAGGCACCTGCCCTATCCTGCAAACATCTCCCAAAGGCTGGTATGTAGGAGGAAAAATGGCTTATCTGACCATTTCCAGAACCTCCAGAAGAGGCACAAATTGGTGGCTGGCTAGAAGAGTTTTAGTGCTTTTTTTTTTTTTTTCTCTCCTTTAAAAGGCTGTGGTAACTATTCCCAGATTAACACAACCAGGCAGACTTCTTGGAGGCAGACGGGATGGCAAATTTCTGGAGGGCAAAGCACACGCATATCTGAGATCTCAAAGCCCACACCCTCCAATTCCACAAGCTCAGGGGGCACCCAATAAGTACCAGTTGATGATAATGATGGCTACGGGCCTAGTTAGATTTCATTTTAATTAGGCTCAGGCTACAGGCCTCATTACCCCTACTGTGGCTTTTATGTGGGATTCTGAAGAAAAAAACAATCTAGGCATCGTCTATTGAAGATATTAAAGAAGATATTATTAGCAATGCTTTTGGTCTCATAGACTTTGAACAACAAACAACAGATTATAATTAATGTCACTGCAGCCTCTCTCCTGAAAACATACTAACAATATAGCTAATTAGCAATATGTCCTCATTTGGGGCTGGACATCTGCATATTATTATCGACAATGCTTGTTTCCTTTTTCCAGATTAAAGGAAGCCATACTGCACCCAGGCACATGGCCATGCTCCTTTCACATGAAAACACTCCGTTTTTCTTCTACCCACGATAAACACACTCAGAGCTTTATCTGTACTAGGCATCGATTTTTGTCTGGAATGCTTCCACGCATCTAAAAATAAGTTCAAGAATGCCACTGGTGGTATTTCAAAGGGAAGAGCAAAAGTTCCCCGTTTGGGGAGATAAAAGAAAAAAAAGGGCACCCTGATTATCTTTACACATGATTGGGGAGCAAGCGCTTCTAGGAAGAGAAAACCAGAATAAACAGAACGAGTTTCAGGCTTTCTCAGGGGGGTGCACGTGCTCTTAGGGCTCGGGCAGACCATTGTAGGGGCGGCAGTAGGGGGTGATGGAAGGTCATTCTGTGAAGTGCTGGAAAGAAGTCAGCAGGACCCACAGGTGAAGATGCAGATGACCAGGCTGACCACTTTCTGCTCTCTCTCTGTTCGGGTGTGATGGGCATCGCTCCCCTTCAGGCAGCAGGATCAGAGACAACATCAGCGGCTTTCTTTAGCAGCAAGCATAAAAAGGCAACTTCCTGGCAAAGGAGAAATGGCCAGAAGTCTGCTTCATTCTTGGCTGTGGCAGCCTGCAGACGACCCTGGGAGCAAGTGACACAGGTACACCATGTTTCAAGAATGCAGGGGTGTGGCATCTCGGTTGGGAATGGAGCCTTCTGTTGAAAGCCTGATGAATAGCTGAGGAATCTTACGTTACAGGGGCAGAATGTATGGCAAGAATGTTTGTTTTAGGACTTGGGAATGACCCTGTCGATGATTCCAGGTGAGGCTTTAGAAAACATGAAGAATGGTCAACTAGTTGCATTTGAGCAATGGTTCCACAGGGGACGGGGCCAGCCACCTACCCCTGTGCTTCTTCCTTAATGGAAGGCTCTTGGGGCTGGCTGGCAAAATGGATGTCAACACCCCACTGGCTTGTCTCCGATACTTGTATAAACAGCTTTGATCTTGGAAATGTGTGTGTTATGTGTGATTTTTCAAGTTGTGTTTTCTCCATTGCTGGCCAAGAAAACAGAGTGGGAACTATGCAGGACCCATTCCCTTTATGTCTTGTGAGGCTAAAGAATGAATAGAAGTGAAACACAAATTATTCTTTCAAGTCTAAGAAAACATATAAGAAGTGGAGCTCAAGGATCAGAAGCCAATTTGGCAAAAAGAAACCTTCACCCATCATCTAAAACATCTCTGTGAATGTAAGGGGATGGAGAAACTATATTTTCCAGAACTTTCCTCAGAGGGAATGGTGGAACGGTGTAGAAGGCCCACTTTGATGAATTCCTTTTGGTGTGAGACAAAACCTTCTCAAGGGTAAGATAAGGGGAGGTTTTGTCTGCTGAGAGGGCTGTTGCAATTTGAGGGCAGAGCTAACCTTCTCGGAGACGCAGAGAACAGGCAAAGGGTGGCCACCAGGGGGCCCTTCGGCCACGTGGGGGCTTAGCTTCCCCTCTGTCAAATTTTGAGCAAATATTTCATGAGTCTGGATTACTGAGGGTTTTTCAAGTTGTGATTTCTCCATTTGTAGCAAAGAAAACAAAGTGGGAACTGTCCAGGGCCCATGTTCCAGGACCCAATTTGAAGAGGCACCAAATTATTAACTGTGGAGGCCAAGAAAAACAAGGCTGTACCCACCTCAAGTGTAGCCCTGACATAAGTACAGCCATCTTAACAAAGCAAAAGCTGGCACCTGCACCCCCTCTCCCCCCCCTCCCCTCCCCTCGGTAGTATATGTGAACAGATAGTTAACTTGTAGAAATCACAATCCTGCAAGACAGGAGTCTCCCTCGGTTTACAAATGTCCCAGTGCTAAATCTCACTAACAAGGACGCTTGATAGGGGGAATGTGACATTCCACCAGGAAACTCCCAACTATCTTCATGTTAGTGTCTCATTAGAGGGAAAAACGGCCTTGGCTTGATAATAACTAGGCCTCCAATATCCTGACAGTCTTCTTTACCCTGATAGCCCTTCTGAATAGCCCTTTGTCCTCACCCACCACCGAGTCCACCCCTACTTTGCCTCTAAAAACTCTGACTGTAATCTGGTTCAGGGTCCAAGTCCCTACTCCGCTGCATCGGGTATACTTGGGCCCAAGCTTAAGCTTGTCAAATAAACCCTCGTGTGATTACATCGGTGTTGGCTCCTTGGTGGTCTCTTGGACGTGAAAACTCGGGCATACCATTAACGTGCCTAAATGGCCCAACTATGTAAGTTGTCCCTTGACCAAAGCGGAAGGGTATCAACCAGGACAAGGAGATGTGTGGAATGAGGGGCTTCCAAGGCCCAGGTCAAGGCTGGTGTTCTGCTGTTGAGAAGCAGAACCAAAGAGGATTACATGGCAGAGTTAAGAGGCTGACCTGGGGCTGGAGTGACCCTGGGGACCCTTGCCTAGATTATTATTTTAAGCAAGATGGGTTTCTTTCAATACCCAAAGTCAAGACTCTTCACTGAACCCTACCATAGATCTCTGTTCCAAGTACCTCCAAAATAGGTTTTAAAGGGAATTGGACCTTTACCTCAAAATCCTGAAAAAGGGTTCATGGTATTGTGGGAGGGGCCTGGGCCTGGAGGTACGAGGCCTGGTTCTATGTCCTAGCAGTGCCCCTATCTAGTTTTGTAAGCTTAGGCAGGTCACTGTACCTTTGTGCCTGTGGTTTGCAAAAATGTCTGCAAATACTCTCAATATCCATACCTTGGGTAGCTGCTTTCCACTCTGGTGTTGTGCGTGGCCACGTGATTTACTTTGGCCAATGAAAAGTGCTTGTGTATTGGGGCTTGTCTATTTTTGTTACTCTTTGTAATCCCAAAACCACGGTGTGAAGAGGCCTGGGCTAATCTGTGTGATGATGAGATATGTGTGGAACAGAGACAATCCACCCCAATCAGCCAGCCAATGACCAGCCACTCAGATGGAGACCATCCTAGACCACCCAACCCTAGGTGAGTCAACCCACAGACTCATGAAAAAGCATCAGTGTTTGCAGTTTTAAGCCAATGAATTCAGAGTGGCTTGTTAGACAGCAAAAGCTAATAATTTAGGGCCTCAGTTATTTCTTCAACAAAATGGGCACAGTGAGGTAGGGTGGGAACTCAAAAAAACAAAAACCAAAAAACAAAAAACAACCCTCCATCTATCCAGTTCTGACATTGTTGGAATGGAGTCCTCAAGAGACACTAGTCCTGGAGAAAAGTATTTTCCAACAATGTAAAACAAACAAGCAAACAAACATGTTATACCAAGTGCTTGAAAACATCAAATTGATGTGGGAGGACGAAACAAAAACCTGATGGTCCCAAATATCTAACATGTAACTACTACCTCCGATTGCTAGAACACCTTCACCTTCTCCACCTGCTAAGGCCAAGCCTGGTGAAATCTGTTGGAAAACAACCCCCTGCTTACTGCTTCCGTCAATTATGTGTGCGGCTTTGTTAACGGGCCTAATGCCAGTTTTTCAAAGATTCGGACGAGATTTAACAGTTCTCCCCTCTCACTTTCATGATGCACCTGTACAGCTATGTGGGCTGCCAGAAACTAGCAAATGCCCATTTACTAGGGAACCCCTACTGACACTATAAAACAATTACAGAGCTATCATAGACCAACTGCAGCCTGAGGTTCAGAGAAAGCTGCATGCCATCAGGACTGGCTCCCTTTCCCACCTGCCCATACAGATTGTTCTTATTTGGGCTGCTGGTCTGTTCTCCCAGGGAAACTGTTTGATCCCTAGGCGGAGAGCTGACAGACCAGGCAAGTGTGGTCCCTCGGCTTAGCTTGGCTAACCTTTCTCTATAAATGGTTGGGATGTTTGTTCCTTTCGTGGATTCGCTCAAGAACACTTCCTGGGCACCTACTTTGTGCCTGGTGCTCTTTGGGCGGTGAGGCAGTTCAGTGGCCCATCGCTTGTGAAGGACAAATTATCCAAAGCTTGGAAATAAAGCAAGAGGATGTCTGCAGGTCTCTTGGTTCCTATCAGGGCGCAGTATGACGGGCCCGTTTAAGATGATCTAATTCTCTAGGCCAAGGGAGCTTTGTTTCACCTATTATTTACTACTGACTAGGGCCCAGACTGAATGTTACATGGTAACTTGTACATTTTCATCCTGTAGAAATACAAGGAGGTATTTTTGTTGTTGTTGTTGTTTTTTTGGCCTGGTAGAAAGAACTCATTAAAAATTCTCATCATAAGAAAAAAAAAAACTGTAACTATGTGAGGTGACAGATATTAACCAAACTTATTGTGGTGATCATTTCACAATATAATCATATATCAAATCATTATGTTGTGCATTTCAACTTATGCAATGTTATATGTCAATTGTGTATCAATAAGACTAGCAAAAAAAAAAGGAAACAATAACTGAAAGCTGAAAGCTTACTGATTTATTGCTCTATGGGACATTAACCAGTTTTATTTCTAACTTACAAATTTACATCCTTATGATTTTCTTAAGGAAGGTTTTAAATATGTGTTCCTTAAGTCCTCTGACCTGGCATTAGCAACTTAGTTCCATCATTAACTAGTTAAATTAATTTTCAACATGTATTTCTTTCATATTTGTATTGGACTCATGTTTTTAACATTATAAAAACCATATTCGGACAGTCTTTTTTCTTCAAGGACTCTAGACTCTATTGGGGAAGTTAAGAAATGCTTATGCTTATGCTTATGCACACACACAAAAATGCAAGGTGGAAGTGGAAAAGGGTAAGGGGTTCCAAGGGGGCTGGCTTGTGAACACTGACCTGCAGAACACTGTTGATTTCATCCCCAACTCGGCTCCCCCACATTGTTTGGTGGGGTGTCCTGGACTCCTTTTCTTAGGAAAACTCATACTAGCCCATTGCCCTTTGACTTGGGCAGTCTGATTTTATACATTAACAGATATGTAATATATACTTATAAATATATATTATATATAACTTGTATTTCTAAACATATTATATATTACATATAAAATTTACATTTATAAATTTAAAAATATATTTATAAATATATAAAATTTATATTTATACATAAATTATATTTCATGTAGAATATAATTATATATAAATTATATGTAAATATATATAAATATAAAATTTATATTTATAAATAAATATACATATAAATACACACACACACATACATACATACACATACACTGCACAAGTTGAGAACAAATGGGCTAGTATGAGTTTTCCTAGGAAAATAAGTCCAGGACTCCCCCTACTAAACAAAGTATATATTTAAATATGTATGTATATTCATAAATAAAATTATATGTATATATATATATAGAGAGAGAGAGAGAGAGAGAGGAGATGAAGTAAGAATGGAAGGGCACATGGGGCTCCGGGGTGGCTCAGTCGGTGAAGCATCTTACTCTTGGTTTTGGCTTAGGTCACCATCTCAGGGTTGTGGGATCTGCCTCCCATGTCAGGTTCTGCACTCAGTGGACAGTCAGCTTAAGGTTCTCTCCCTCTCCCTCCAACCCTCCCCCTTCCCGCTCTCTCTTAAAAAAAAAAAAAGAGAGAATGGAATGGCACATGGTACGTTATGCAAACATTGTGGCAGCTCCTCAGGGGGCCAGATGAGGCAAAGAACAGACAAAACAGCTCACCAAGAGCCCGGCCTCAAGCATGTGTTGCGTTGGATATTAGTGTCTGGTGCCACTGCATTCTTCCTCATGCCTGCTAAACATTTAGGATGAACTTTGAACATGGCAGGGGCCCCGTGGCTGGCCATCCACAGTAGAACGTCTAAGTAAAATGCAGGCATAAAACAGTCACAGAATGAAACACGACGGAAGCAAGAAGAATGAACCGAGTACAGCCACACCCGAGAACATCGATGAAGCTCACAAACATGGTAGCAAGCAAGAGAAGTCAGATACCAAATACATAAAACATACGATTCTATTTATACAAAGCTAAAAAGCAGGCAGAATGGACTGGTGCTGTTAGAACATAGGACAGCGGTGGCCCCAGGGGTGCTAGTGATCAGAAGGGAGCCCTTGCTCTTTGGGGGGATGGGCTATGCTCTATTTCTTGGTCTGGGAGCTGGTCACACAGTATGTTCACTTCGTGAAAATCGATTGAGCTGTGCACTGTGATCTGTGCTCCCTCTGGTGTGTAGGTGACTTAGATGCAGAACTTACATAACCACCAAAAACCCAAAAGAAAAGAAAACAAAGAAGGAATCATGGGAGAAACGGCCATTGGCAAGATCACAGATATTTCTTAAAGATGCCGCACTTCTGTATTATTGCTATTTTCTGAACAATGAAGGGTACAGGGAAATCCAGCTTTTGCAAAAAGAGGGGCTCCGCCTTGCCAGCGTTACTTCCCTGTGGCTCAGTTTTCTCACCTGTCAAATGGGGAGCATTTCTGCCATAAACACAGGTCTTTTCTCCCCTTCATGATTCCTTTTCCTCATGAGCCTTTCTAGTATTACAGGTATCTATGTTTTCTCTCGGATGGTTCCTGCTCAGGCTCAGCTCTTAACTTCCCTAGTTGTAAGCACTCCTCCACCTCTGCTGCCTTTTCAGCAATGTCTTCTCTGCGCTAGCCTTATTCAAACAGTCATTATGGATCAACTCAGTGCCTCCCAAAGCTCCCCATCAGGTGGGTACAAGCTCACTGCCTCCACTGTACGGATGAGAAAATTGAGTGGAGAATGTCACCAAAGTCACTTGGCTCATAAAGGGTCCAGCTGGGGCTTACGCACCTGTGAACCCAGCTGAAGGTGTTAATGCTGGATGGTGGACACAGGAGATGGCAGCCTGCTGTTGGCTGAAGCCACGGGGAAGGACATTAACCACCCCAGCGCATAAGGAGACAGATCAGGACACGGAGAGAGAACCTAGAACTTAGAACCAGGCTGCAACCTCTCCAACGATGCCTACCCTTCAGGAACAAGGGAGTGGTCTGTGCTTTAGTCTTTTGAATTTTATTTATTTATTTTTTTTATTTTTTATTTTTTTAAAGATTTTATTTATTTATTTGTCAGAGAGAGCGCGTGAGAGAGCGAGCACAGGCAGACAGAGTGGCAGGCAGAGGCAGAGGGAGAAGCAGGCTCCCTGCTGAGCAAGGAGCCCGATGTGGGACTCGATCCCAGGACGCTGGGATCATGACCTGAGCCGAAGGCAGCTGCTTAACCAACTGAGCCACCCAGGCGTCCCTAGTCTTTTGAATTTTAAAGCTATTTTATCTCCCCAAGCCCCCCTTAACACAGTCTGTCCTGAGAATCATCACACCAGACCTGCCTGGCAAGAGTGGGGCACAAGACAGATCTGGGGATTTGGCTCCCTGTGTTGATGGAACATGATCCCAGGGATCCTTGGGGAGGAGGTGGCATGTAAGAGGGCTTCTAGCCTGGGCCTAGGGTATGGGATTCCCGACTCCCAGCCTGGGGCTCTTCCTATTCAATTGGCTGCTTCTGTGGCATTGCTCTTATCCGCCACAGTTTTCCATGACAGAATCCAAAAAGTTAGCCTCTTCCTTTAAAACTACAGTCTCACCAAAAAAAATAGCCTCTGAATAAGTGGATGGACGGGTAGATGGATGGATGAATGAACGGGATTTCAAAGCCCCATAGGCGTGGGTATAGCTGAATCACCCTACCTCCCTGAGAATATGTTAGGGTCCTGGGATGTTGGGGGGATGAACAGAGGCTCTGGCAGAGGTAGGGAAAGTTTTCCCTGCCTCAGTTCCTGGTTTGGTCTCCACTTGCGAGGCGACCCCGAGTTCTGCCCAACATGACTCGGCAGAGGCACCTGCCTCCCAGCGACGTCATGAGGAGTGCCTGGCTTTACTCTCTGCCCCGACAGAGAATCTAGAGACGGCACTGGAAGGACCAAGGGGGACAGCCACCTGGGCATGACAGAGCCACCATTCAATACCCAGTGAGTGTACCAAGAACATGAGGCAGGAGGGGCTTGGGAAGCAGGGACAGAAAGAAGACTGAAGGAGTCTTCAGAGCGGTAAGAGCCCAAGTATTTTGTTCTCTCACATTCAGTTCTGATTCTGGACAATTTCAGAATCTACTTGTTTCTCTTCAATGTCAAATAAGAATGCAAAGATGATACATAAGTATGTCTACGTATGTACTGATTTGCAGATACACATGTTTGTTTTTTTAAAGATTCTATTTATTTATTTGACAGACAGAGATCACAAGCAGGCAGAGAGGCAGGCAGGGAGAGAGGGGGAAGCAGGCTCCTCACTGAGCAGAGAGCTCGATGCGGGGCTCGATCCCAGGACCCTGGGATCACGACCTGAGCAGAAGGCAGAGGCTTTAACCCACTGAACTACCCAGGCGCCCCAGATACACATATTTCTAAGTACGGATACGTAAGCATATACGCGTGTTCACCAAGCTCACGGAAAGCTGATAATAAGCTGAGTTATCACTTTAACTTACTTGTTCTCAGAGTGTGGTCCCCAGGGTTAGCATTTCTCATTAACATGAAAAAATGTTGGTTCTCAGGCCCCACCCTGCAGAATCAGTCTCTGGCGGGACGGGGGGAGGGGCAGCAGCTTGTGTTTTAACCAGCCCTTCCAGTAATTTGGACGCAGGGCGACATCTGAGATCCTTGGCTCTCGCCAGGAGAATATGAGGAACAGGCAGCTGAGTAGTAGTTATGGAGCTACTATTCTGATGGTCACTTTAGCAGAGGGAAAGACTTTCAGGAAATGAAGTCCTCTCAAATGGCTGGTGTATTTTTCCTGGGGCAATGTAATCAGGTGAATAGCCAATGAGCCCCAAGGCACCCAGTCCAGCTTGGGGAGATCCTCTGAGCTGTCACCCCCTCCTCAGGGTTTTGTCCCCCAACCCCCCAGGGACGACAACCAGGGCAGAGCTCCTCACCCTCCTGGGTCCCTGGGTGAAAGAAGCTGCTGCTGAGTCAGGTGACATTAATAGCCAACACATGGGTGAAAAGATAGGACCTTGAGGGTGGAGACTGTCCTGGACGATTTGACTTGCTTCCCACGTATCCCCAGCATCAGTAGGTTCTAGCCTTGTCCTGCTTGCTTAGGTAGCACGAGTCCCGAATGGGGCAGCAAAGGGTTTCTAACTGACATCCTCGTCACTGCATCTCTATCTCTGAATAAGCTATACGGGTCCATGGGGAGGGACAGGCTTGGGCCCTGATTGGCTACTAGATCAACTTTTCCAGCTCAGAGGGCTGGCAGACTCAACAAGGCCCATGAAGGGGCCCTCAGGAAGGCCAAAGAGAAATTATCCATTGGTATATGAGAGATGAGGGAAGACAGAGGAAAGAATTAGACCAAGAATTTCCTTCAGGTGCCCCAAATGCCAAGGGCCTATTACCGTGCTTTGGGGGTGACTCCTCTTCAAACCAGAGAGCTCCCCTTTGCCCTAAAAGGGCCACACAACAGACCCAACAGCACAGATAAATCCCAAACTGTCCAACAGCTAACCTGCGATTTCCAGGAAATTGCAGAATGACTCAGGTATGAAGTTGGAGAAGCAAATCTGTCTGTTCCCAGCCTATCCGCAGCAGTCACCATGAAAACCCAAAGTGCCCCATTTCAAAGGGAATCACCCCTGAGGAGGGCTTCTTTACCAGCTCCCCTGCACGCTTGCTCCTTATTTCTCCAGGGAGACCTTCTGGAACATAGAAGCCTGATGGATGAATCCAACCCAAGAGGATGCTGTCTTCAGACAATCTCCACAGGCCCCCACCAGAAAGGGCTCATGCAGCAACAAGAGATTTGCTCTCCTCCAGCAAATTTTAACCTCATTCTGTGAAAATGCCATTTGTTGGCTTCAGCTCGGACTCTCACCTTCACTCTCCAAGTCTGCAGATGGAAAGACTGGTTTTTAGGTAGAGCAAAATCCATGTTTAATCAAGTCGTGAGTGGTCAGTCACTAAAAGGGCCACATGCTCGCCCTCCCCAGCGGTCAAAAGAAAAGGCACACAGTACACAGAAACTTCTCCCACATATGCCAGGTTCTATCAACTTCTGAAAGACTTTCAACATCCTGACTTTTGAAAGCAGGGCCTAGAAGGTCAGAAGATAGACTTTGTTACAAGTGGATCTGCTCATAATCTGACCAAAGGAAATCAGTTTCTTGCTTTTCAGAAGACAAAGAAAGCATCTTATGACCCCTCTCTCCCGCACACCACTGTTGGGATCTCGGGTCTCAAGCCCAACTAACAGAAGATCTCGTTCCCTGGAGTTCCTGCCCCTCCCCAAGGGAATTGCTCCCGTCCCAGGTCTTGAACAAAGATTCCACGACGCATGTTTGATCTCTTCACGCTCCATTTTCATTAGTCCTTCACACTCTCCATCACTTGGAAAAATACAAAGAGCATGGTTCAGTTTTAAGGTTAAGAACTGACAGTCTCCATAAACATTTTTACAATGGAAGCTGACTTATCCACTGCCAGGATTCGGTGTCTGCGGGAGGGGGTGAGGTGGGATGAAGGCACAGTGGGTAGTAGAAGCCTTCAGCGTCAGAACGAGAGAACAAGAACTGTGCATTTAGTGGGTGAAAGGGGCCCTTGTGAATTTGCTGGCAAAGAACTGGGTTATCCATCTTTGAGTCATTAAGGCATCTCGGGGAGGGACGGGGAAACCCAAGGTGCAGGATACTCCAGGTATACATTCTTGACTTATAGAAAATACAAAGCAATCAGCGGTCCTGAGTTGGGACATTATCATGCCATGAATATTAAAAGTGACCTAGGAAGAGCTTCTAAAATCATTCTCAGGATGTCTGAAGAAGAGCGACAGGGGATAATATAGACGGAGGCAAGGAAGACCCAGAACTTAACCCACCATCCACCCTAAACCACCTCAAGTACTTAAGAGCTGAAATCGTCTGATGAGAGCTGGAGTTCACTTTGAATGGCATGTGGGCAGATGAATGTCAGGACTTTTATTCATTTACTCACTCAACACATAATTATTGAGAGCCAATGACTCAATCCCAAGCACCGGGAATACAATGATGAAAAGACAGACACCATTCTTGCCTTCAGGGAGTTTCCAGTTTCCAGCAAGGTTCCCAAACTTTGCTGCACCTCCCAGTGCCCAGGTCACACCCCAAACCGTTTAAAGCAGGGTGTCTGGAATGGGATTCAGGTACCCGTACTTTTCAAAGATCTTGGGGTTTCCATGGTGTCACCAAATTTGGGAATCACTTAGGATTCTTAGCTGTGCTGCCACGATTTGCCCGATCTACGAACACCAAAACGTTGCCTATCTTTCATTCCAGCAGCCCCTGCTCTGCTTTCTGAAGCTCCGTGTGTCCACAGGACTTCATCCTGATAATGTCTTCCAAACAAGTGCAAAATTCTGTGTCGCTCCCAGGGCAGTTTCTGGACTTCAAGTACTAGCCACATTTTTAAACACTGGTAGGAATATCTCCTATTCCAAACCCTAAATCAGAACATATTAGCCAGCACCTAATCTGATAATGGTATAAAGTATATGAGACCCAGGCCATCCCAGAAACTCTAAGTCTCCTGGCTGCCATATCTACAAGGTCATTTCATGGCATAAAATCCTGGGAGCAGACTCCCAGCAGGTTTAAATCACCCGATGTCTTTATTAAGGTAGAAAAGGAGAACTTTCTTGATAAGCCTTTACCCTCTGTTCTCTCTGAGCTTTTTTATATCAAGTTCTCCTTCAAACGATCAATGGAAATCCATTATAGACTTTCTTGGACCTGCTCCTGGATTTTCATCAATTTAGAAAGGAAACATTACATTAAGTCTTTTTCTGGAAGGCCCCAGGAATGTTCAAAAATGAGAATAAAAGAAAAGAAAAAGGAAAAAGGAGCCTGCTTTGAAGTTGCAATGAATGTGCCAGAAGAAACAAAACAAAACAAAACAAAACAAAAAAAACAAGACACAAAACACCCAAAACCCAAACGATGGATCCTGAGAAAAATGTTGCAGAAGAAGGACTTCCCCTGCTTCCTGTTGTGCGTTCTTAAGGCTAAAGTGGTCCCCACTCCAACCGCCAGAGCCTGCCAGTTGGCCAACCCAGCGGCATTCCACTAGAGAGATTAAAACCAACTTTATGATTGTGGTGCAAATAATAAACAGCCTGGCAGGGTTTCCTTCCAAAACGAAAGCTCATTTATTTTCCGAGGTGTATAATTTGGTTGTAAATGTTTCCTTTGGGCCAAAACATCCCAGATTGGGTTTTTGCCTGGAACGCATCACTGCTTTGCTGGAGAAGAATGGACTCCGTGTGGTCCTGCCTCATCCCTCCACTCAGGGCACGGAGGGGCTCAAGTTGGCCTGCTCTTGCTTCCCGTCTGGAGGCAGCAGTCTACTAGGCAGAACCAGAGGTGAGGAGGCAGGAGGCCATGGGGCCCAGACTGGCTGCCCCACCTCCCAAGTCCTGGTCCACCTGTGAGGTGGACAGGTTCTCTGCTGGCCTTCACTCATGCCTGTTTCTGCACTTCTGGATGGTGGCAAGAGTGGAAGATTAGGAGCCCTGTTCCCCGCAAGGCTTGGCTTTTCTTCCAGGTCTTTGTGTCCTCATTTTACTTATCTTTTCAAAAATCATCCTACAAAAATCCACCCAGCAATGACTAATATTTGGAGAAAGGCAAAGTCAGATTCTTTCCAGGGCTCATGGGCTGACCACACGTACTTGGGGCCAGAATTTGGCCCGTGGTGCGTAGCCAGTCGCACCCAAATACAAACAGCTTTCTCTTCCTATATAAGCAGCTTCAGAAATAACAGCCTCTTTCTACCAGTTTCGTGTTTCTCTTCCTTACATCGTCTACTTTCACCCTGTCTCCCAGTCGTATCTTCATGGGAAATTCAAAGCCAGTGCTATGCTTTGTAGATAAAAAGATATTTATTCCACTTTCCCCCCCTCCCAAACATCTTGTGGGATCAGAGGAACGGCATCAAAGCCATCATACGACATAAATTCCTTCAGGATCTCTGAAGTTGTCACTCTCACAGAGGGTTCGGGGTGCCCTGAGTGGAGGGATGAGGCAGGAGACCCTTCTGAGACTGAGACTAAAGCATGATATCAGGCAAAATTTTACATAAAAAAATAGCTTCCTACGAAGTGTAGACGCCTCACTGCTAAGATGAATGGTCCACCAACTCGGCAAAATTGTATCAAATTTTCTAGTAGAGCCTGGCCTGAGTCAGGTCATACACACCAGCCACAGGCAGGTCACACTCAGCTTTTTGGATAATCACCTGCTGCTGGACATCAGGCTGCTAATTCAAGTGGAGAAACAAGGAATGTTTTTAAAGGAGAATTAAGGGATTAAATGCTAAAGAATACAGCCTTCTGACAATCCAAGCACAAAGAAACATACTAATATGCATACTAATATGAACAGGGCCCCACAGCCTTAGCCTCCAGGACCCTGTAGCTAATTCCTTCAGCACTTTCTGCTGTTGCCATCAACTGCATGGCCCACCTGGCACTTGGGAAATCAGGTTCATATGCTCTTTGGAAACCATAATACTGATGCGGCATGGACAAGTCATAGAGAAAATTCTGACTTTCCTCTGTATCAGACTCACCAAAGCAAGGGATTCAGACAGGCCTGCTGCATGAATGTCATGTTTGCACTGTGGTTAGAGGGCTTTATTCTAGGACACATGCATCCTACGGAGACAAAAGAGAAACCAAGATCTGACTTTTTGAAAACTCTAATTCTTTCCTACTTCACTGAGCCTCTGGGGTTGTAAGTCACTTCCTGTCATGGTCAAGTTACATCTCCTTTATGAAGCTTTCAAGACTTTTCACAGTTCCCAGGTGCAAGCATGACTTGGCTGAAAATCACTTTGAATTCAAAATATTGCCTACAGAGGCCCGGAGAGTGGGTTTTGAGAAATAATTACCTTTCATGCCCGAGTCGCTCTTTTACGTCACTCTTCCTCTTCTGACGTTCACGTGCGCAAACACACACACACACCAAATACAAACACTTTCCTGACAGAAATGCCCGTGGTTCCAATGAAGGCATCTGGTGAAAGTGTCCTGGGTCACTAAACCTCTTGACCTGCGAGGCTACAAGCTCCATGATAACTTACTTCATCAGATGGTTAGAAGTGAGTCAGGGGACAGCAACACACAGACACAAGGTAACATTTAATAGCACGATGTTTCCTGATGCTACTTTTTTTGGGTAAGTTGGAAAGGTTAATTCACAGAGGAACAAAAAACTTCAGATTCAGGCCCCCCTCCTGCCCCCGGCCGGTCTTTTATTTATTTATTTAAAACAACAACAACAACAACAACAACAACTCTGTTCTACTCCCTCTTTTACCCTGGGATGGTTAAAAAAAAAATCGCAAGAGTGGAACATTTATTTCAAAGCAGGGGTTGTTGAGTGACTATGAATCATTGCAACTAAAAAATCAGGTTAAGTTCAGCAGTGTTACATTTAAAAGAAAAATATAAGGTATGAGTGGAGAAGCCCAAATCAGTCACTCCCTAGTCAGGGTGTGGGAAGTCGAGACTCTAATGGGGACTCTGCCATTGTCAGCTGTCGGCCAGGAGGTCAATTTTCTGGATTCAGTTTTCGAATCTCTACAACGAAGGAGGAAATCCCCACTCTGTCTTCCCAGGTCTCGTGAAGGCGTTTTGGGAAGCACTGACTGACGGAGCACATTTCACTGAGCATGCGCTGTACATACGCAGGGCTTACACCACGTGCACCGTGGGGTATAAAAGAGATGTGCCACCATCTCTGCTCCCAAAACCCTTACGCTGTTTTGGCAGGCGGGCAGGGGAGGCGGGTAGTGGGGATGGCTCACGCCCTCTGATAATTATGTATGAGGAACGATGGAATCCTCACTTGGTGGATGCACAATGCTACAAGGGTCCAGAAATGGCCCGTTTCCACCTTGACAGCTCATAGATAAAAAGCACTTTCACGATTCGTCCAGAATTTTCGCAGATGTTAAGTGAGAGCAAGGCAATATTAGCCAAGTGAATGGTCTGAGCAGAGACGCAAAAGAGCATGGGGAGGGCACGAGGAGGAATAAGAGTCCAATTTGGCTGCAAATACAGCCTATAAAGCAAAGGGCGAGAAAAGTTGATTAATTCCAGATACGCAGTTCCTCGATACCTGTTCTGAGGCAAGCAATAGGAGGGGACTCTGGAGGTTCTTAAGCAAGACAGGGCAATCATTTTTAAGGAAATTAATGTATTCTATTTTGAATAGACAAGAGAAACCGGAATTAAAAGTAAGGAGATCTGGGAAGTGAGGACCCAGTTCACCACGCCAGACAGGGAAGGGGAATGGTCCACCGGGAAAAATCAGAATGGACAGGGACCCATTTACACGTGGAGCCAAGTACAGAAGGCAGCTTCAGAAGGGTCCTCAATGGTCGCCTCTCCTGCAATTCACACTTTTCTGCAATCCCCTTCCTTTGAGCGTGGGATGGAGGAAGTAACTTGCTTCTAACAAACAGGATATGACCAAAGTGACGGGATGTCACAGAGATTAGGTTACAAAGACCATGGATTTTGTCTTGCTCACGCTCTCTTCCTGGTTTTACTCATTTTTTGCTCTGATGAAGCGAGTTGCCATATTTGAGCTGCCCTATGGACAGGCCCCCACGGCAAGGAGCGCTGGGCGCCCTCTGCTAACAACCCCTGAGACCCCGAATCTTGCCAGGAAGAAAGCCAGAAACCTGGAAGCCAGTCCTCCCCCAGCCATGCCTTGACATTGTCCTGTCTGATAAACTTGATTGCAACCCAAACTGTGTCCAAGTCTCTGATCCACAGAAAACATGAGATAATAAATTGTCCTTTTTAAAGCTGCTAAGTTTTGGAACAAGAGATAACTTGTTATGATATATAGTACATCTATCACATACATATAATACATATATATTATAGTGTATAATACAGGGAGGAAGATACTTAACTGGCATGGAAATGGTGGGGACAACTGCTCTTTGAGATTAAAATCCCAGCCTCATGGCCCAAAGTTGTGCATACTCTTTTTTCCTAGGCTTTGTTGATTTTAAAACTTTTCATAAAAAGAAACCTCTCCACCACCCCCTTCTTTCACTGTTTCCTAGAGCTGATTAAAGAAACATGACTTGATTTTCAATTTCAAGCAACTCAGGGGGGCATTCCAATAGAAAAACAGGCAGGAAATTAATGCCATACATTCCAGGCAAGGCAGATGCTTCTAAATCTGACATTTAGGTGAAACACACCTTTCTTTTTGCCCTCTTTTGATTTTGTGCTGGTAGTTTGTTTTTAGGAGCCTG
The DNA here is from genome assembly GCA_004024625.1 of Mellivora capensis. Lineage (NCBI taxonomy): Eukaryota > Metazoa > Chordata > Mammalia > Carnivora > Mustelidae > Mellivora > Mellivora capensis. The sequence continues at coordinate 42,389 of PISX010000506.1, read as the reverse complement.
GGAAGGGGAAATTATTCTCTCAATATAAAAGGTGGTCACCCCACAAATGCATTAGTGTCACCAAAATAATCAAATGATAGTTCACAAAAAACTTGGCCAAGGGATGTTTAAGAAACCCAGTTATTCCCTCACTTATGTTTGAATTACAGTAGTATCTAGCAAAGCTAATATCATGCCTGTGAACTATGTAATAAACTTCCACGTTAGACCTTTTCAATGTGTGTGTGTGTGTGTTTATGAAATGTGATTACTTGTAATTAAATTCTTTTCACTGGTCTTCTTGTGAGAAAAACAAATTATAAAACTGCCTTACCACAAAGCTTGCAGGACATAAGGACATAAAATGTCCAAACAAGTAACCACACTCTGTTTTTATTAGTTAAGGCTGTATTCCGCCCCCCCACACCCCCATAATGACATCTTCCACAGTGATGGGAAACAGAGACTCTGCACTTGAGCTTGACACCTTGGTGAGACCTGCGGTCATCACAGTGGTGAGGGACTGCTACCTGCAAATTCGTTCTAGATGAGCTGTTCTGAGTCAGTTCTCCTGCTTATGCACACTCTTCATTCAAAAAAGACAAAACAAAACAAAACAAAACAAACAAACAAACAAACAAAAAACCGTGAGTTCTGCATTAAGTACAAGATTGAGGCATATTTTCTTTGTGTGAGTTTACCTCACCTGTCTGTGAGTGAAAGGGAAGACAGCAATCAGTGTGGGTTTGTCCATGGCCGTGACCTTTCTAAACTACTAATGGGCTCTTTCTCTCCCCTGCAGGTGGGTCAGCACCTTCTCCATTGCAGCTGGGTAACAGACGAACATTCCCTTCTGCAAATATCATGAGCACTGAGGCTTATCTCCATTCCACTAAAGGAAACACATCATCTGGATAATAGAGAAAGTAAGTCCATCTTCCCTTCAAACATCTATTTCAGGGAAACAGTACCTGCTACTCTAACTGCAGAAATACTGTGAATTCGAAGTCCTGTATTTATCAGTGAGTTATAGCAACTTCTACCCAAACTATGTTTTGCTGATTGGTAGCCAGATACATATTCATGGTGCAAAGAGATGCTTAGAGGTGATGAATACGGCTTGAAACTGGGGGCATCCTTAATTTCTTCCTTAGGTTTTGGTGCTGGGGAAGGACTCAGTTTTTTCTTGACTACATGTCTTGCATTCTGTGAAGTGATGGGTTTCATGGTAATTAATGGTCAGTTGTCAGTCATGCAATGAGACACAGCTAAAGGTGAGGCAGGAAGAAGACAAAAGCTGAGAGCATAGGCTCAAGTGTGGTACCCAGAAGTGGATACCGAGAGCCCTGGAAGCAAAAGTAACTTCTATCCCTCATCTGATGCCCTTACATCAAACTAATCAGATGAACAAGAGCCCAGAGGCCACCATTGAGAAAAGAGTGTCACCTCCAGTAAAGAGAAGCTCAAAACCATTCCCAACATGGTTTCTCTAGCTGCCATTGAGAGGCTGTTCATGACCATAGGCTCTCCATCCCACACTGCTTTGAAGATCTCTTAAATGGACTCAACCTGACCCTGCCACCCTTCTAAGCCCTCCTTCTGGGACTTTCATTCTATGATAAACCATCTCTTCTCATTTTCAACTTATTCTCTGACTATTCCTTCAACCTTCTCCTAGGTCTTCATGGTCCCCATAGCTGCTTCCTGACCATTTCTTCCCCTTCTTTCTGAAAACAAAACAAAACAAAACAAAACAAAACGAAAACAAAACCAAAAATACATAAGCATTTCAGGATGATGGCTATCCCAGATGCTATGTGGAGCCTCTCATCATTCTTCATTTGTTGAAAATGTAACCTTCTGGCTCAGTCTTCTTCACCAATCTCATCTGTCATCCTACTTGGTAATTTCCACATCTATATAGATGGCCGTCCCAGCTCCTTGACTTCTCACCACCAATACTTTCCTCTACTGCATCTCAGCTCCCCTTTGCCCTAGACCTTCTGTCAGCAAATCTACACAAAGATGCTTCCTGTCCTATTAGCTCATTTCCCTAGATTTTAACTCACCGAGATCTCTGGTCCTCTACCATTATCTCACCACCCTGCAGCTTTCTCTTTTACTTTCCTTCTTATTTAGCACATGTTCCTTCATGTAACCATTTCTTTGTAAGTCCCCTCAACACTTCTTGCCTCCTTCTCTCCCTCTGATCTATTTCACTGGTAAAACTTCAGTTCTGATTGACCCCAATGACCCCAACTTTTCTATGTTAGTAGCCAAGCAGATGGACCACAGGAAAAATAAAATAGCCCAACTTGCAAACCTACTCTGTTTTCCATGTTCTCAAACCTCAAATAAGTACTCAGCACTGTTCCAAAATCAATGGCCCTTCCCTCACAATCTTGTTTTCTCTGCCGTCCAAGATGATTATTTCATATCTGCTCCATCCAAATCCCCTACTCTTCCTCATTGTCCTCACTGCATATTGCATTGAAGGAAGAGGAGCCATCCATGGTTAATTCTTCATGACAGTTGTATGGTTGACTTTTGTATTCTCACACTAGATCTACACTCCCATCTGCATAGTTCCTCCTTCTTCTCAACTATTGCATGGAATAGTCATCCCTGCTTCTATCAAAGGCCAATTTCCACACATGTATTCTTGCTTTCTTGATCAATTTACCTCTCAGCTCTCCCCTCTCAATCTGTCATTGTTAATTTTCTCCTTTCTATTGGCTTGGTCTCAGCATCAGTGACACCATAGTGCCTCTGATCTCAAAACAAATAAACCAAATACTCGCCCTCAACCCCTTGTCCACATGTTTCCCCTTCATATCAAAGCTTCTCTAAGACTTACTTATAGAAATCAGTTTCTTCTTCTTCACCTTCTGTTTGTTACTTTACCCAGTAGAGGTTGTCATCCATTCCCATAATGCCTCTTAAACTGCTCTCATCAAGACTTTCAGCAATGGCCATGCTGCCCAGTTGAATGGGCACTTCTCTGTCTTCATCTTCTTTGCTCTCACAGTAACATACAAAAGGACTCTTGCCTTAAGGTAGTCTCCTCCCTTGGTGTCCATGATAAAACTTTTGGTTCTCCTTCTACCACTTTGGTCCTGACATCTTAGTCTCAGTTCCTAGTCCATTTAACCACTTCCTTGCTCAAAATCTTCACTTGGATGTCCCACAGGCATCTCAAATTCCAAATGTCCTGTACAGATCCACTGATATGTATGCCTCCCCCCCCATAAAACTGGAAGTTATCTCTGACTTGTCAATTTTTCCACTCTGAAATATGATCCATCAGCCCATCCTACTGGCTCTGTGTCTGCATAGTGTCTTGCATCCATCCACTCCTCCCCACTCTGGTCTATGTTTCTTCTTCTCCTGCTGGATTATTTTATTATAGAACCTCCTAACATGTTTGCACCCCTCCTGCCCATTCTCCACCAACCAGACAGAGCCATCATCCAAAATCTCTTTAATGGTTCCTTCCTTGCTGATTTCAGAAGAACAGCTATACCCTTTATCATGACCTAGAAGTCTCCACCCTCTTCTGCAAGTTCTCAAACCACTTTCTCTGTTATACTCACTCCTTTTCTCCAGTCTCTTTTCTATCCCTTAGTCAAGCCAAAGTTTCCCACCTCAAGGCTTTGGTGCTCATGATTACATTTGTCTGAACGGCTCTCTCCAACTAGTTTTTGCAAAGATGGCCCTGTCTTATTCTTCAGTTCCAGTCTTCAGTGCCACTTTTCCGCCAAGTCCTTCCCTGGCCATACCCTTTTAGTAGGTATCCCCAGGTATTCCCTATCTTTGCTTCCTGTCCATGTCCATTATAATCCATAATAATTACTTTACTTATGAATATTAATTATTTGCAATATCCTTTCCAGAGCAGAAGCTTGTACTCTATTGAATCTCCAGCATCTAGCACAGGGCCTGCACATAATAGGCAATATGTGTTAAATAAATGAATGTGTAAGTGTTAAATAAATGAATGGAACCATGAAATGCTTACTATATAGTTGGGCCATGCTCTATACTTATATGTACATCATGTCCTTTACCTGACTGCAACCTGGTCTCTGAAATAAAACAGCCACGATTCATGGTTATTTAATTTCCTTTCAGTTCTCATAACAACCTAAAAGTAACTGTACTATCAGAGCCTGGGCATTTTAGATGTGCATTTGCTCCAGTTCTCTCCAGTAAAACAAAACCATATTAAGGATGTCCAGGAAGGGGAGGCTGTGTGGCTTCACAAAAGAGGACTGGCTTGGGAGTCAGCCAACCTAGAATGAGCAGTCTGGTCTTGAGGGAGTTCTTTCATTTCTCCTGGTTTGGGATTCCTCATGCAAGAAATGAGAAGTTGGGACTCAGTTTTCCAGGTGTCTTGCCAACAACAAAATTCTAGGGTTTGGTGAAAGCCTGTGACCCACCTTCTAAGTAGAGTGCCTCATCTTGGGGTGTGTGTGTGTGTGTGTGTGTGTGTGGTGTGTGGCACAGAGCTTGGAAGAAGGGCAGGGACTTTGCCTGCACTAGGTGCATATGCAAGCACCAGTCATTTGCCCATGGATCTTGCAGCACAAAAAGCACTTCACTTAGATTGTTAGAACCAAGACATAGAACATTCTGGGGGCATAGCCAGAGCAATTCTCCTGCCAGCATCCACCTTTCTTTGAATCTCAAGGGGAGCCCACAGATGGCTCCCGGATGTTGCTCCAGGCTGAACACTTGGGATTTTGTGGGTGCTGAGTTTTTCTTTTAAAGGGAGTCTATGTGGCCAACAGACAGCCCTGGTCACTTGGGCAAGCTCCATCTCTGGCAAATTTCCATGGCACTTCCACTTCCACTGTAACCTAAGTGGCATGAAGAACCCCAACCCCAAGACTAGTAGACATATACAGGAGCCTTCAGAGTAAAGCAAATTGAGTTAATGGCTTGAGCTATCTTGGAGCAACAAGCATTCAGAGACCCAGAGAAGAGCTGCAGGCTCCTTGATTAGAGGGTAGCTCTTTAAAGCTGTGATTCTGTCTCTTAGTTTTCCCTGTGTTTGCATCCCTGTCCTTCATTCACTTTAGGAAGGTGGGAACGGTGCTGTTCTTGGCTCCATGACACACAGTTCTTGGCTTATTGGGGGCCATATTTTTCTGTACTTGAGTTCTCTGGATCTAGTCAGGCCCTCTTCCCTTTTCTTCTTCCCTCCTTTCCCCATTTATGAACACATTAGGGCCAAGGACACTGATGTTCATTTTTGGGTTATCCCAGAGCTTTGCATGGGTCCAGGCCTTGGAGAAAAAGCAGTGGGAGAGGCACGGTGGGCCATAGGCACCACACTGGACTGTACTTCAGGGCAACAAGGCCAGTGGCGAGAAATTGGACAGAAAGGTCACAGGTGCCTTCCGAAAAGCCCAGCTCTCATTATTTCCACCTGTGGCTCAACAGTTAGAATCACTCTCCTTAGGGATGCCGTGGCCTTTCCAATTATTTCCAGTTCCTTCCCTCTGATGTTTATTCTTATTTCAGGTGAGATTTACCTCATTTCGTAGGTGTCTTATGAATTGTTGTGCCTCAAAATATCCCTGGGAAAACTGCAGCCATTTCACACGGTCAGTGTGTCTTCCTGAAGGATGCCAGTGAAGGGAGCAGAAAGAAAGGACCTACTTAGGAGTTAGCCTTTTTCCAGCCAAGTATGGCCTGCTGAACCTTTTCAAGAGTAATGCATTAAACAGAAGGGGAAGCCTCTATCCAGGGGCACTTGGCCACTCCTGAAAATGTTTTATCCCTTCTGGACAGTTTCACTGCTGTAATAAGTGATCGCAGATTGAAAGGATCGTTCTGTATTGTTTGGTTTTGAGCGAGCTGGCAAATTGTGACTGCAGAAGCCTCTTTCTCCACCACCGGAGTCAGACCCCAAGTAATGTCAAAGACATCCTGTACGTTGTAAGTAATTTTACTTGCATACTGGAGAACCGTTTTCCCTCTTAGAAAGGTTCTTGTAGTCATAAGAACAACTCTGTTCTTTTCTCATTCAGTTCTAGTATCTGTAGATGTTACTAACTCCCTGGGATTCCCACACTTAGAGCTGTGTGAAGGAATGCAGTCCACATGGGTCCTGGAGGACTGCACAGAACCGATCCAGGCTTATTTTGGTCTCAGTCCTTAAACAAATGTGTACTCCACAAAGGGCAACTTCAAATAAGTTAATGAGTAATGGGATATGGACTTTGCCATTTTGCCTGATTTCGGTGAGGTGGCCCTCTGGTTCAAAGTTGATCACCCCTCATTAAGGACTTTCCCAAGACCTTGCAGAGTGTAGGGAAAGGGCTGGAACATAAAAATATAACTCAATTAGTCAAAAAAAGTCACCATGTTGAATAGAAGGTTGTCAGATCCATGGCTAGACTTTTAGGAGTGTTTGGGCACATGTAACCACAGTGATGGAATGTGCATCTCACAGGGCTCTCAAAGGTATTCTTTTTCTAAAATTTTAAGTTATTGCTTCTCTTTATTGTACACAGTGTCCTATAAAGAAGATATATGTCCACAATTGAGCTTTGAAAGAGGACCACGGGGCCAGTTCCTTTTAAAGGGAATGAAGTCAAGCAGTAAATTTGCTGGTCATTCTTTTCATATGGACTGTATCTTAGCCAGCAGTTGGTCTTTGATGTCCTAACAATAGCGTGGGGCCATGGAATCAGGAGAGGATCCCCATAACACTGAAATGTGTCCACACTCATTAAAATTGGGGACCAGTCTGCAGGGTACGGACCATCAGGGAACACAGGGAGTGAGCACTGGGGCTTGTGGGCTGCCCTTCCCATTGAAAAATGGCCATCTCTTCGGTACTGCCCACCCTGCCTGTTGCATTCTTCACTGTATTTTTCACTGAAGTATGATACACATAGAGAAAAATGCACACAGATAATGATAGAGCTCTGTGAGATTTTAAAAACCGAATGGGTCTGTGTAAACAGCACTCACATCATGAAACAGAACATTAGCAGCACCCAGACAGCCCCTGGTGCTCCCTTCTAGTCATTTCCTTGATCAAGGCAACCAGGGTCCTCTCTTCTACCAGCACAGATTTGTGTTTCCTGGTTGTTTTCCATAAACAGCATCAGCCAGCACTCTGTGCCCGGCTTCTTTGAGTCAGCATTACATGTGTGAAGCTGTACGGCTTCTGAATAGTTCTTGTTTGTGAGCTCTCAGTGTGTGCACTTACTGATGATCTGCTCTACTGATGATGGGCATTTCGCTCATTCCAGTTTGGAGCTATTTAAATATAGGCGTCTTGGGACGCCTGGGTGGCTCAAGTCAGCTAAGCGTCTGCCTTCAGCTCAGGTCATGATCTCAGGGTCCTGGGATTGAGCCCCACGTTACGCTCCCTGCTCGCTGCTTCTCCCTTTGTCCTTCATCCAACTTGTGCTCTCTCTTAAATAAATAAATAAATCTTAAAAAAATAAATAGTGCTGCTCTGAGCATTCTTTCTCAGATCTTTGAGAGCACAGATGAATACATTTCTGTGGGGTATATATCCAGGCTACGACAGATGGGCCAGGGAGTACATACATATTAGTTCAGTAGTTTGGAAAACCAATTTTCCAAAGTGTTTGTATCAGTTCATATTCCGTATAGATGCTCCCCATTCTTGCCAACATTGATGTCTTCAGTTGTTTGTTTCCTTTTAGCCCTTCTGGTGGGATAGTATAGTGATTTCATATTATAGTGATTTCGTATTTTCAGTAGTCATGTATTTTTTTTACCATTAAGCTGTATACCCAATGTTCAATTCTGTGATGATCAACAAATTAATAAACTTTTAAGATAGTTGAAAGGGGACGTGTCCCAATTCAACATTTGGGGTGCAAAGGGAGAAGAAAGAGGTCACTGCAGAACATACTGGAAGTATGAGAAACAGCCTACCAAAACCAAACCAAAACAGAGGATAAAATATACTGGGAATTCAGGGCAGTAAGGGGCTTGCAAGAAAAAACTGAAAAATATCTGGGACCAGAGTGGCCCACAAGCTGATTAGATATTAACAATGTAATACCATAGCTTAAAAAGGGAATCTGATACTACTGTCAACTATGGGAAACATTTTAAAAACGGACTACTTGTTCTTCAGAAGACCTTGAGGAAACGGAATTTGTGACACACTGAAGAGAGGAAAAACTGGATTAGTTGCAAGGAAGAAATTCTTCTGTCCAGCCACAATCACTAAAAAGCAGAATATATAGCTCACGGAGCCTGTGGAACTTCTGTCCTCCAGGCACATCCCGTTTCTCTTGTTATGTCTGGGAAAGGAAGGTAGGAAAGGGTGTCCCTTCTTCAGGGAAGTGGTTGCAGGCTTAAATGGTTAAGGCTCTGTGTGTGATGAAGAACATATTTGCGGGCACGGTTCCATCCCTACCATGGAGCACACGATTTTTAAGCAAATCGTGTGAGACTGCACAAGGGAGGGCATTCAGAAGGAAGGCAGAAAGAGATGGACATGCATTGCTTGACTCAGAAACAACCTTTGGTGGGTAGAATCCTGTGCTGACAGAAATCCACAGCCTTTTCCAGTTCTAATTTCTCAGAGGCAGTCTCCTTTGGGCCTGAGGCTGGCCCAGAGCCAGGCTGAGCTGCTCCACGCACACAGCTCTAGCTGACGGCTGGGTCCCACTGGAAATGCTCATCACATCCCTCTGGCATCTGCTTCGGGATGTGGCCGCGTGGTAGGTCGGGTGGGGAGGGGGCCTCCGTTGAAGCAGGAGGCCAGCTGCTTTCCCAGTCTCTTCTCTCAAGCTGTCCCTGCTCTTGCTTTCCTTTCCTGCTCCCACATGGGAGAAGAAGCCAAGAATAGCCTTTTCAGAAGCATCACTGATTGGCAGGAGGCAGAATGTGTCGGCCACATGGAACTGGCCTGGAGTGCCTCAGTTCTGTGCTACCTTGCCCTCCACAGAAGGCGCTCTGAGCAATCAGATGTCACACCTTGTTTTCCTCACAATGCTTTGCCTCTGTTTCTTCAGCTGCAAAACAGAAATAGTCCCCATTGGGCCACTTTGCGAACTGAAGGGGTAAAGACATAGTCTTGATGGCAGTGCCTGGCACAGAGGAAAGGCTTCCTGTTAGCTTTTTTATCAACGTCACCTGCCCTGGAGATGAAGTCCAGAAGTTAGAATGATCCCATGAAGATGTCTATTCGTCGATAAAGCAAATGAAATGCAGAGAACTAAAGCGACTTGCCCCAAATCACACAGCTCTATCATACCAATACGCATGAGTTAAACCATTCTGGGACAGCAAGCATGGTCCATGCAACATGATAAGGTCCTAGTGATGGAGCTATTACTATTATCCCATTTTACTGAACAGGATATGGAGGCACGGGGAAGTGCACAACTTCTGCCTATGGATACGCGTGTTAGTGAAAAGCAGAAGTGGACCTGAAACACATCCAAAGCCCGTGACTTGGGTCACTCTGTCGGGCCTGGTGACGAGTTTGTGCTGAAGGAATGTTGTGGCCCCAGCAAAGGCTGAAGCGTGCTTGTCGCCTCTGTCTTACCAAGCATCTTCATCATCATGAAAGGACAGTGGCAGGTAGGCGGCTGGTTGTAGGAGTATGGGAGACACGTGGAAGACACCCAGACCCAGTCCACAGCTTGGCTCCTAGCCTGCCTAGATCTACTGAACCCCAGACGACCTGCGGGGTCGTAAACATGAGAATACATGCTTATTGTCGCAGCCACTGAGTTTGGGGGGGTCCTCTGTCGTGCAACATAATTGGGCAAGAGCTGAATAATGCCTGACCTGTATTCAGTGTTTTCTGGGACTTGCAATTTGCAAAATAAGCATCTAAAATGGTGCTTCTGGGATGCCTGGGTGGCTCAGTGGGTTAAAGCCTCTGCATTCAGGTCATGATCCCAGGGTCCGGGGATCGAGCCCCACATCAGGCTATCTGTTCTGTGGAGAGCCTGCTTCCTCCTCTGTCTCTCTGCCTGCCTCTCTGCCTACTTGTGATCTCTGTCTGTCAAATAAATAAATAAAATCTTTTCTAAAAAATGGTGCTTCTTAAACTGTGCTGTGTGTATGATTAGCATGGGGCCCTTATTAAAATGGAGGTCCTAACTCTGTTGTTCTGAGTGGGGGCTGAGATTCTTAGTTCCCTGAGGAGATCCCAGGAGATACTGCAGCTGTTCTACCACTCTGGATGCAAAGGCAGGGCAGTCATCCCGAGCCTCTGCTCTGTGTCTCTGAGCCACAGCTGTGCCTGGTGAACATCAGGGCAGCGGATGGGTGAGGGAGGGCCAGTCCCTGCCCTCCAATGAGCACTCTAAGTGGGTTTCTAACCCTGAGCCCTCTCTCCTAACGTCTAGCGTAGCCAGGAGGCCAGCTCATGTTAACATTTCCTTCAGCCCGTTTCATGGGTTAGGGATTAGAATCTCCTAATGAGATCTCCCCTTTTTTACTTTTTGCCCTTTCTACTTCCTGGAATTTGAAGGTTCCCAGCAATAAAACTGGCTTCCAATTCATTTGGGGCTCATAACCAATACCAGATTTCCAAGTCACAATGTAATTGAGTCCCCAGGCAAGAGATAGAAAATCTATTTCTGGTTTTCTTAATTTCTAGTCAGGGAGGGCATGGGGACAGGAAGATGAAGGGAGCAATGGACAGCAGCTTCCAGAGGAAGCCAAGTCTTCTGCTGGGACATCTCTGCAACCTTTTTTTGGTTTGTTTTTTGGTTTTTGGTTTTTTTTGTTGTTGTTGTTGTTGTTGTTCAGTACCTAACTCTTCTTTCTACCACCATTACCTGGAGAATTGAGCCCTGTGAAATTTTTGTCCTTTGGGCATCCTGGAAAAATAGAAGGTTCTCTCCAAGGAGACAATATCTTCTCTCCTTTCTTCAACTTTCATCATGTAGTTACTCTTGAACAACTGGGGTCCGAACTGCATGGGTCCACTTAACATGGATTTTTCTTGATTTTATTGATAAATACAGTATGATGCTGTAAATGTATTTTCTCTTCCTTAAGATTTTCTTAATGACATTTTCTTTTCTCTAGCTTACTTGATTGTAAGGATACAGTATAGAGTATGTATAATAGACAAAACATGTGTTAATCAACTGTTTATGTTAGCAGTAAGGCTTCTGGTCAACAGCAGGCTATTGGTAGTTAAGTTTCTGGGGAATCAAAAGTGATACAACTGTGTGGAGAGGGGGGTGGATGTCCCTAACCCCTGCACTGCTTAAGCCTCAACTGTATATTGTAGACCACAATCTACAAATGTTTTAACTGTAGGAAGATCTCATCCTGAGACTCAGCTTCCAAATATTCTGAAGGTTTCCAGTGGTGTCTCTGGATTGTTATAGATCCTAAACATGTTATGTGAGTGCCTTAAAAAGATTGGCACTATTTCCTAATTAAGCTAAAGATACACCTACCATGTGACTGAGCCATTTGGCTCCTAAGTATTCACAGGAGAAATGAAAGCATAGGTTCATGCAAAGACTTATATCTGAATATTCATAGCATCTTTACTTTAATAGGCCCAGATTGGAAACAGCCTAAATGTGCTTCAGTGAATGAATGGATAAGCCTATTGTATGCATACAGTGGAATAGTAATTGGCAATAAAAAGGATCAAACGCTTTTGCATAAAACAACATGGATGAGTCTCAAAATCATTTTGGTAAGCAAAGAAGCTTGCTGTATTGTACATCCTGTATGATTCTACTTATATAAAAATCTAGGAAATGTAAAAACCAATCTCTGGTGACAGAAGGCAGCTCAGTGGTCTGGAGACTGCCGGAGAATGAGGGAGGACTCACAAAGGAGCACAAAGAAACTTTTGGAGATGATAGACTTACTCATCATCTTGATGGTTTCACAGGTGTCAAAACTCACCGGATTGTTCCCTTTAAATATGCATGGCTCACTGTACATCTACTACACCTCAATAAAGCTGTATTTTAAGAAATAATAACACAGTTGCCATTTCTCCCCACTACCCGCCCCCCCCCATTTTCTCCCCATCCCTATCTCTGAGAGGTAGTTGGGATCCAAGGCATGTTTTTCATTTGTTTCATTGGCACTGGCATGAATATTTTAACTAAATGCCCGTGGGAGTAAGTTAACACCTGGGTGGCCTATGGCATCATTTCCAGCTTCCCTAGATCCTTCATATAGATTCTGACCACATCTTGTTATTTTTGAAAATAGAGATGTGGTGTCTGGGGAGAAGTAGCCTACTGCCTTCACAGTCTGCTTTCCTTGTTCCAGGTCACTTATGTGAACACCTAGGGGTTAGGGTGCCCCAAACTGTGAGTTTGGCAGCCCGGGGCCCCAAACATGAAAACAGAAACTCTCCTATTCTGTTGGCCCCGCAGCACTGTCCCTGCTGGGGGCCGGGGGACATCACTCTCTTACAGAGGTATATCAGTCACAGACAGGGCTCTATGCAAGTTGACTTGGTTTACTCAAATGTGCACAGGTCAGGCCAACAGGAAGAAGGAGTAGTTAACCTCCTGTTTTTACTTCTACTCAGTTTACAGAAACAACTTTTCAGTGATGCATGCTGGTCGGCACTTGGGGAGTTGGTGAGCAGCTGCATTTATCAAGGCCCTTGGCATCTGGTTTTCGTAGGCATTCGATGACAATCTTGTACACCTCTGAGGACTTTCTATCACCGCTTATCCGCCTACCTACAATCGCAAGGAATCGGGCTCTCAGGAGAAAAAAGACCAGTCTGAGGGTTCACCTGGCCCTAATCTTCCTCATTCCTACCATTTTGGAATTCCCCTCCTCCCAGCTGCTCTGGGAGCGCAAGGCGTAGCCAGATTCTGTTGCTGCCCACAGCACGCACCTTTCTGAGACTAACAGGCTTCAGCTTCGTTAATGACAACAAGAAGCAGCAGGTGCCTCATGGAAACTCTGCCCTTACACTTCTTATACCATCACTACCATCCCCATGGCCCAGTGCTTGAGTAGTGTTTTGTTTAGTTAGGGTTTTCCCACAAGGAAACTCTGAAACAAAGAGCAAGTAGTATATTTGGGAGATGACCCCAGGAAGCTTTGGTGGGGGAAGAGAAAAGAAGGCAGAGAAGGGAAGAAGCCATAAGATTACGTGATCAAGCCAGTGATCACAATGGGCAGTGAGGGGAACACTGGGCACTAGCATTTTGGCTTTATTAGCATTGTATTCCATCTAACCTCTGGACTCATCAGCCACAGAAAGAAAGAAATTGAGTTTTATCTTTTATGTTCACAGCTTCTTATGAAGCTTCTATGGAGTACAGAAAAGATTTAAATAAAATCCCAAATGAGATCTGTTTCTTAATAGCACACTCCTTTGCTATTTCTTAAACTCACCGGGTATCATCCTGGGCATTAAGTCGACGGCCCTATCCCATCCCCTGAAGAATCTTCTGTCTTTTAGGAAGTGAATACAGACAAAGGAACACTCTTAGCTGTCATTGAAGAAAGAGGCTTCATCACCATTTCTTTTTTAAAAAATCAAAAAGTCCTGAGCCAAGGGTTGCAGAAGAAAGATGTTCTCTGAAGATGAGAGAGAAATAAGAGGACCACAGAAACCATTAAACACTATAAAATAAGACCAATGCAGATAATTGAATCTGGAGAAGATAGGGAAACTATTAAAATAATAGTCTTCAAGTCCTGCATGAGACACTTTTTTGAAAAGTGAGTGAATAGTGGTAAAAAATAGCAAACATAAAATTAAGATGTAGCATAAAAGATTTAAAGGACACATCAGACGGAAAATATTATAACACTGAAGGTTGTTAAAAGAAATACTTGTATGACATATGGAAGATTGTGGGATTCTTTCTTTTGGAGGCTTTAAAACCAAAATAGACTCTTCTTTACTGAATGGATAGTTCTCATGACTTCTAAGAGTGTCCCCCAGACTCAAAGATCAATGCCTATTAGAACATGGCTGGGAAACAAGGAACGAAGGGACTACACAAACAATAAAACTTTCTTCTGGTTTGTATAAAGGAGAATGAAATTAAGAAATAAAATTATAGTGTTTCAGTTCAAGGTGACAGGCGAGGTATTTTCATTTACTTTCTTTCCCTCTCCAAAGGGATGAAATAAAGGCAGATGAAATTTAAAAAAAAAAATAAATCCATTACAGAGGTGTAAAACTGAGAGGGTTCACCTCTGGAAGAAGGAATGATTTCTAGTTGACATGCAAGAAATGGTAACCAATTGAAAGTGGAACACGGGGTGCCTGGGTGGCTCAGTGGGTTAAGCCTCTGTCTTTGGCTTATGATCTCAGGGCCCTGGGATCAAGCCCAGCATCGAGCTCTCTGCTCAGCAGGGAGCCTACTTCCCCCTCTCCTTCTGCCTGCCTCTCTGCCTACTTGTGATCTCTCTCTCTCTCTCCCTCTCTGTCAAATAAATAAATAAAATCTTCAAAAAAAAGTGAAACACTACAGAATTGAGAAAGTGAAGAAAAATTTCTTTAAAAAGTCAGTTTCTTTAGAGGAATTCTTATAATAGTATGAAGAATAGAGGCCATGTCAGTTGCCCTACTAGGTATTTACTCATAAGACATGAAAACAGGGGCACCTGGGTGGCTCAGTGAGTTAAAGTGTAAATTCAAATCTGTTAAAAATGTGCTAATAAATAACATGCATTCAGTGATTTTAATTTTTACAACAGCACTAGGAAATAGTTATATATCTAAATTCCAGAGGAGGAAATTAGGACATAGGCTAACTCTCTTGCCAAAGGTCACACAGAAAATTGGAAGGTAAAAGGCAAAATGAGAAAAATTATGGAAATTTGAGAATACTACATAAAATGGAAAAAATATCTTCAAATCTACCCATAATCAAAGTAAATATAAATGAGTTAAATTCATTGATGTATTGCATAGAAAAAGAAAATTTAGCTATTGGTTATTAATAAGAGATATATTTAAAAGACACTCAACAAATCCCAGGAGGGAAAAAAAAAGGGTTGTAACATTAATATCAAACAAAAAAGGTATTCAAGACAAAAACCAGTAACATGATAAATAAGGAATTTCATCTTGATAATATATAACCACCAGAAAGGATATTTTATGTCCCAACATCATGGATTCTAAACAAGTAAAGCAAAAATTAATGGGATTATGAGAAACAGACAAATCCACAACAGTAGGATAAAAATGAAATTAATTTCCTTGAGGAATCAGCAGATAAGTAGACAATAAATAAATCAAGAGTTGGAGGATTTTCACATATAATTAACAGTCTTAATCTGATAGGTCTTACAAAGAGATGTAAGATTGTACAGCATAAAAATATACAGTCATGAAATATTTGCAAAATACATTTGTACTATGTACAAATTTTATACTGAGAAAGTCTAATTTATCAGTATGTAAAAATACATGATATTCTGGAAAATGTAATTTATCAAAATTGATTAAAGAAAAGTTACATTATTTGAATAGACTACTGACTGTGGAATAACATGGAATGTTAATCAGAGATCTCAAGCAAAGAGGTACCAAGGCCAGAAGGGTTTTATGAATGAATTTTAACCATCTCATAATCTTATTTAAAGTGCTAAGGTGAAAAAAAATGAAGATTTTCAACTCATCCCATGAAACTCTAATGATCCCACTATTGAAATGGATACTTCTAGTTTTCATGCACACACCAGGAAAACTAAGTATATACTTCTATAGCTTTCCTAGATTCCAGAACTAACAAATTGGAAACTATAACAATAAGAAATAAAACCCTATCAAAATAGCAATGAAACCAAGGTATGATAGGACAAGTAGTGGCTATTCATTTGGACAAAAACCAGAGCTATACCTTTATCTTAAACCTTTAACCCACAATAAACAAATAAATAGACCTTAAACCCACAAATAACACCAAAGTAGATTGTTGTTCTAAACAACAGCAGCATCGACAACAATACAAACTATAAAACTGTTAGAACAAAATCTGTTTAAAGATTTTGACAATCTTTATTTGAGGAACTCTTTCTTAAGTAAGGCAAGAAAACCAAAAGTCATGGGGGAAATGATTCAGAGTTGCTTACATTTAAAACAGAAAGTTTTGCATGGCCAAAGGCAGCAGAAACAATATTAAAAGATGAGTGCAAGATTGGTCTAAACATTTACAAACCCTATGAGACAAAAGATCAATATGGTAGAGATTTTGCAAAAGATGGCCATAATAATTCCTCCCACCCCTGTACACATGCTCCTTTACAATGTTACTTTGTTGGTTTTCTAGTCAAGAAGAGTCTATTTCCCGTCCCCTAGACTCTGAACTAACCCATTGATTTGTTTGGCCAACAGAATGTAGATGAAGTTGTACAAGTTCATCAAGAGGTCTTGTAATTTCTGCTTTTACTCTCTTGTGGCTCTAAGACCACCATGTAAAGCCATGCAAGCTAGCTTCCTTGAAGATGAAAGACCTGAGAGAGAGCCTAGGTGACAGCCAGTATCAACCATCAGACATATGAGTGATGTCATCTTGGACTATCAAGCTCATGTCAAGTCAACACAAGGCTACAGCCACAGCTGTAATTCTGGGTGAGTTCAGTAGAAGAACTACCCCGCTGAGCCCAGAGCAAGTTGCTGACACACAAACTAATGAGCTAATAAAATAATGCTTGTTTTTAGCCACTAAATATTGGGGTGGTTTGTTATGTATAATAGCTAAGTGGGACAGTCATCCACAGTTTATAAAGAATTCCAGGGATAAGAGCAAATAACCTGCTTGGAATATGGGCAGGCAAGTCACAAAACAAGAAAGACAATGCTTGTTGACCTGAATCAGAGCTGGGAGTCCTGCTGAGGAACTGGAAAAGGAACTTGGGCTCCACAATCCACCTGCCTGGGTCTGAATCCTGGCCCTGCTCACCACAGCTGCGTGGCCTTGGGCAAGTTACACAAATCTCTCCAGGCCTCAATTTCCTCATCTATGAAAAGGCTATAGAAAAACTGTCAATCTCACAGAACCATTGCAAGGAAACTTACTTGTATTAAGTACAAATAAATGTTCCTTTTGCTTCTACCACTATAAATAGCTCAGGTGACCTCTTGCATCAGAAGCAGTGAGTATCGGGGCGCCTGGGTGCCTCAGTGGGTTAAAGCCTCTGCCTTTGGCTCAGGCCCTGATCCAGGGTCCTGGTATAGAGCCCTGCATCAGGCTCTCTGCTCAGCAGGGAGCCTGCTTCCCCTCCTCTCTCCGCCTGCCTCTCTGCCTACTTGTGATCTCTGTCAAATAAATAATTAAAATCTTAAACAAAAAAAAGGCAGTGAGAAGCTAAGCTGTTTTATTGAAGGCAAGTAGAGGGATAAAGGAAGAAAGCTCTCAAAGATGGTAGTTAGGAGACAGAGAACAAAGACATTTAGTTACATTTCAAAGCTTGGTTTGCCATAATGGTATTATAAAAATAATCAATTTTGTGGCTCATAATACTTGCTTCTATCTCACTGCCTTAATAAATTCTAGCTTTATTATTTAAAATTGGTAGAAATTCATGGTTTTAAATCTGACTGAGATTAGTAGAGAGGCGGCCATATGAATTTCAAGTAAAAGAGGTATAATAATAATAATTATTATTGCTGTGGATTCTATGTTTTAGAATGCTCTATCTTTCAGACTGCTTTCATTATATGTAATTGTTTTATTACTATTATCAATTAAAGACATGAAAGAACTAATCTGAGTTTCTGATTAACATGAGACACTCATTTCAAGGAGGAGATAAGATTTTATTCAAAAGTGAAAAAAGTTAAAGTTTTTTGTGCATTTTTATGCAGCTGTTGTAGACAACTGGACAATTTCTTATAAGATATTTTAAAATACTGAAAGCAGTACGCAGACTGACCTTGTTTTCATGAGCCACATTAGAGCACACTCAAAGCATTTTACTGCCACCTCCTAACAGCATACCTACAGTATGGGGATAGTCACAGAGCTAAAAAAAAAAATGTATCCTCTAGTATGTTGAAACTACCCCCCAAATCATGTTAGATCATGTTTATATATATGTGTGTGTATGTATATATAATGTTATCAATGTACGTGTATATATATAAATATGTATATTCCTATTTAACACAATAAGACTGTCAAGATGTGTTTGAAAATTTAAATTGTTAAAAGGCTTTCTCTGTCTTACAGCCAGCATGAAGACTTTGCTAGGAACTTAGAATACAAATATCTTCAAAGATTTTTCACTATAAAGTAACAAAAACAAATTAAGCAGCTTCTAGCTGTGCACCCTTGGACAAGTTACCTAACATCAATGTTTTCATTTGAATCTGGGATAGCGATAGTGCCTGATTCACAAGACTTTTGTTGATATATGTAAAGTGTTAAGAACAGTGCCTGACACATAAAAGACACTTGAGAAATCTTAGCTATTATTGTTGTTATTCTTACTACTATTTTATTGGGTGTCCTTGATATGTCCAAACCACCAGATCTTAAGTAAGGGAGTATCTCTTTTTAAAAAGATCCCAAATACTCTACTGTTGGGTAAATAAACCAACCATTGTGCATTTCTAACTGCAACCTTGTATTTTAGAATATTTTAAGTGGTAATAACAAAAAAATAAGGTAGTATAAGGATTGGTTAACTTCCAGGTTACAAAGAATGAATTTAACAACTTAAAATATCACAGAGCCAAAATAAAATAAAATGAAAATTAAATAAAATATCCCAGAGCCAACAAACTCAAATGGAACTTAAGATGGGTTAAAAATGCCCAATAAAACAGGAAGAATATAGCGTCCCCAGTTTTGTTTTTAAATGCACCTGCTAGTAGTGAATTCCGTTTCCGGGGCTGAAAACAACATACTAATAAATGTCTTTTGCAGACCTTCTCACTTGGTGGAACATATTCTCTTTCTCCATTTGAATCGTAATATCTTTGGAGAGCCAAAGAAATAACTTTAGTCAGGAAGAATATAAAACTTTTATAATAACAAATTACAAAGGAGAATAAAGTTATGAACCAAACTGTTAAACTCATCATTCTGCCTGGATCAGTGCATAGAGTGGACCAAATAACCAAACACCGTTACAAGATAAGCTGAAACTGGGCGATTAGCAGCTCCTTGGGACCCAAGATATTCCTAGGACCATTACTCCTTCTAGATTCCCCATTTCTTTTGCCCTCTTGGGGAAGTTCTTCAGCCAAAGGCCCTTTTGAGAATTTAATCCACTTCCCCTTTGCAGTTGCCACTTCCACCAGCTGCTTCTCTCATTACCTTACCGTTCAGGCAGAAAAGGCCAACCCCAGGTTATTCTAATGATAGCAAACACCTCATAAAGAAATCTGCCAAATTTACTTTTCCATAGAACACCATTTTTACAGCTTTTCATGAGCCCATGAGGAAAGAAAGCATCATGTATAAAATATGACTTCCAGAAATCTTGAAGATATTAAGAATGATGTCTACAGTGTTAGACTGCTAGATGTACCATAGTCTAAAGAATGGGAGTCTCTTCTCTTCAGTTTCCCCAAGAAATCCGATCAGTCTGTCATTGTACCTGTTGGCCCAGGGGAATTGACATTTTCAGAAATGTCCTAAATTTAAAAGAACTGCAAGCTCTGGGGTGTATATTTTTCCACTCCTGGTTTGGCATTTGTGTGCAAGGATCACCTTGCTTTAGTCTATGACGCCCTGGCAGAGAGAAAACTTGGTATAATTAATCAAGAGTTTGGAATGTATGAATGTTGGCAAGTTTCCTAATCTCTTTTGTGCCTCAGTTTTTGGATCTGTAAAGGGGGCATATTAACAGTATAGAACTTCATTAAATCAATGAAATTCTGTAAAGCGCTTAATGCAGTGGCACACAGTAAGCACTATGGAACTATTTAAGTGAATTCTCTCTTTAATAGAACTCTTCACAAAAATTACACAAAATGTAAAAAAAAAAAAAAAGGAATTAGTTGGGGCAATGATTGTAAAGCCCCTTGGGAACAATGAATAATACTTATCTGGACATTGCCGAGTAAAGAGTTTTAGAGAGGCTGTTTTGAGGAAGAGATTTTAGGAGTCAGAAAATTCCCAATTCTTCCTGGGAAAATCCTTTTTGACGTCTACCCATGCTCCAAGTTGACAGCTGCTAACACCCTTAGACTCAAGGAAAAGCGTATTCCAAGACAGCGGCAGGAAATTCCTACCTGAGCAATCCTTAATTCGGAAGCGATAATTGACCTTGAGTCTGAAGCCCCTTATCCCCTCCCTAAAGGCGATCCCCACCTCCTCCACCGCCGCCCCTCCTTGGAGCTGAACGGATCATCAGAATCCCGTTCCTAAAGCGACCCTCAACAGGAGCAGAACGCTGGAAGGCTTTACTAGACGTTTAAAAGCCCCAGGTGACCCGGGCCCCAAGCACCACAGGTGGCTTGACTCCGCGCCCTCTGAAAGGCTGGGGACGTACACGGGAGGCACGTGGACTGCCTGGGCAGAAAGGGGGTGTCTGGCCATTCTCCTCGGGAAATTATTTCCTGATCTTTGGCGTTACTTTCCCAAGGGGCGGACTCACTGAGGTTCTTCCTCTCAAACCTAGGTTGGGGATATTACCCTTAGTTAAGCCTCTCCAACCCTGTCGTCCCCTCTCCCCCAGAGTAACATTACTCAGCCTCTAAAGGGCAACCAGAGACTGGCAGCACCCTAAGGCCAACACACACACACACTCCACACCTCCTCTGCGCATCCCAAGCCTCGCCCACTCAGGTACCCGACCCGTGACAGACCTGAAGGAGAGCGTCTGCCAGACTTCGACGCTGGGTTCAGCCTTCAGGCACTTACCCCGGCTCTGTCTCTGCCTAAGACAGGTTGCCCCCGCCCGGCTGCTGCCCAAACAGTTGCTCTTTGGTGAGGCGGGGGACCCGCCTCCACGCATGCTGCGGGTGCTAACTCAGCACCCCGCCACCCGGGACCCCGAAGCCACGCGCGCCCCTCTCTGGCGGCGCACTCACCTGCAGCTGGGTCTGGCTGGCGTTGCCCGCGGCCGCGTCCGGCCCGTCGGCGGCTCCCGAACCGCGCAGCACCGTGATGTGCAACGTGAGCAGCAGCAGCCCCAGCAGCAGCAGCAGCTCCGCCGCCAGGCGCACCATCCTCTTGAGGCGCGCGGCTTTAGGACCCGGCGCGGCGGGTGGCGGCGGCGGCGGCGGCGGCGCCGGGGGAGGAGGAGTTGGAGCCCGGGAGCCCGGCAGCGCGGCTCCCGCCTCGGCCCCTGCCGGGGCCCCGCTCCCCGGGCCCGCGGGGCTGGCGCTGGGCTCAGCGGGGCGCGCCGGGCCGGGGGAGCAGGAGCCACCGCCACCGCCGCCGCCGCCGCCGCCGCACCACGGCGGAGCCACCGCGGGGCCGGGGGCGTCCAAGCCGGCTGCGGAGCAAACCCCGGCGCTTCCCGGCGGCGGCGGCGGCGGCGGGGACGGGGGGCAGCCCGGGACCCGGGCCGGGCCGGGGACCACCCTGCGGGCAGGGGGCAGCGGGGGCGGCGGCGGGGCGGGCGCAGCCGAGCCCCCGAGCGCACATGGGCGCCCCAGATGTGGCCGCGGCGCCGCAGCTGGAGCGGGAGAGGCCGCCAGAGGAGCGCGGGGAGGAGGAGGAGGAGGAGAAGGAGGAGGAGGAGAAGGAGGAGGAGGGCTTCTGTGGCGGCCCGGAGTTACCTCCACGC
This sequence comes from Mellivora capensis, assembly GCA_004024625.1. Classification (NCBI taxonomy): domain Eukaryota; kingdom Metazoa; phylum Chordata; class Mammalia; order Carnivora; family Mustelidae; genus Mellivora; species Mellivora capensis. The sequence goes on along the minus strand of PISX010000506.1, from coordinate 20,738 downwards.
TTGGCTCCCCCGCCCTTGCCGCCCGGAGCCACTCACCCGACGAGCCACCTCCCCTCCTCCCCGCGCTCCTTCGGGCCGCGGGCCGCGCCGCCCAGCCGCCGAGTCCTAGGGTGAGCCGACTCCAGATGGGGGCCCCGCGTGCACAGGGGCTGTCACTGTTTGGAGGTGACCCGGGCGCCCCTCCGGGGTCGGCGTCCGCCTGCCGGGCTGCGCCAAGTGCGCGCACTGCTGCGGAGGTCGCTGTAGCGGGCGAGGGCAGCCCTTGTGCGTACTGAGGCTCGGGGCTGTGGGTGGGTGGAGTGCCTGGGCGAGTTTGGAAATCTTTATTGACCAAGTGGAGTTAGGAGTTGTGGTGATGGAGAACCGAGAGGGTGAAGGACAAGCCAGGTGTCTGCCACTGTGCGCCCCTTGCCGAAACTGCCGTGCGTGTGTACGAGGGGAATAATAAAGTGTCGTTCCAGAAGGGTCTTGACACTTGGTCCTGGACTGGGGGCCGCAACTCCCTGAGCAGCTCTGTTCACGCGCCCGTGGCGCCGAGTAGAGCTTGGGAAGTGAGGCGTGGGTGTGGGTCCGGTCGAGCGCGCAGGTGGCTCGGCTGGAAGCTTCTGGAGCCGGGAGCAGGCGGCTCAGGCGCGCAGGACGTAGTTGGGGCACTAGGGGTCAATCTCAGCTCAGGCAGTCGCGCGTCGAGGGGCTCATCCCGGAGGCGCTTCTCCCGGAGGGGACCTAGGGGCTGCCGTCGCACAGCCGCCGCTCCTGGGCCACCGCCTCATGACCGCGCTGCAGCCTCCGGCTCCCGCGCGTCGCTCATGCCTTGCTGGGGGCCTTGGGCAAGTGGAAAGGCTCCGGGGTTGAGCAGAGGGCGCGGAGTCCTAGCCTCGGATGCGAGATCGAAGTAGGTCCGGTGGCAGGCTCGGATAACCGCAGTGGCAGCGCGCTTTCCCCCCCTTTTCGATCAGGGTCTGGCTCCCGCCTTCCCGAGTGGCTCAGAGTGGCGAGCGCAACGCACGGCTGGGGCCTTTTATACTGCGCTTCCCCCGCCTCCTACCGGGTTTCCTCCTTCCCTCCTTCCCTGTTCCCGCCCAGCCGGTCCCTCCCAGCGTGCGGAGCCCTCCACAGAGGCATTCGCACACGTCCGTTTCGCAAATTTCCAAACCTACCTCCCCTCTGGGGCTCCGGTGCCCTGGGGCTGATCCTCCCGAGTCTAGCTTAGGTGACCAAAATTAAATAAACTTTTTTCGCCTGCATGCCCCCAGCCCTGTTTCTGCCCTTCTCTCCGCCCTACAAACTTAAGATTCTAAAGTCAACTACCTTCCGACTTCACATCTTTACGCAAGGCACGTCAGCGGAGTCTTACCAAAATTAAGACAAGAAACCCTTCATCAGTCCCAAAGTTCCTCAGGTCACCGTGACATTTTGCAGAATTTAAATAGCAGTGGTCAAGATAGGGTGTAATGGTAGCGTTTTAATTTGTGTCCGGGGAAGGAAGGGCTAAGGCTAGTTGCCGCTTAAGAGATGCTGTGAGCATTTTCAAAATTCTAACCAGCCCTAGCATCTTATTAATGAATTGGCAGCTGTTTATAAAGAAATCGGTATCTTTTCCTTTTCAGTACTTTGGGGATGGGTTGCAGGGGGAGAAAGGGGAGGTGTTTGGAGGGAGTGCTTACTTTGGATTTTTAGGCAGCCAGTCCTGTCAGGCATCTCATTGAAATCTCTGGGCTCTGAAATGTCAAATAATTGTCAACCAGAGCGCTGCTGGAGAATTTGAAACAATAGACCGTCCGCAGTTCAGATGGGAGATCAAAGAGGGGATCCCAGCAGTTTTCAGACCTCACAAGGATCCTCCTGTGTGTTTTCTAATTAGAGTCACTTGGAAAGGGGAGGAGGGCAGGAGAATCAGCACAATGATGAAATATATAAATTAAGATGGCAAACTAGAATCCTGAAGGCAGAGAGAGTTTAAGCCTGGCTCTAGCCCCAGTTGTGCCAGATTATATGATGTGGGCGCATAGGGACAAATGACTTTCCTATTGCCTGAGGCAGGCTGGTCTAAATTAGAATCCAGGCTGCTGTGTCCTGTATTTCCATCACACACAGTCCCCACATGTGAACCTCAATTGCCTCTCCTCTCATCTAAAATTAACATTTTTGGATCCTAAGGAAAAATAACTTTTAAAAAAATTCTGGAAAGAAATCCTTGCAGTGAGTGTACATTCTTCTTGTAAATTTGTAAAGGGCGAGCTGGAGATCAAAGCCTTTGTGAAATGTTGTAAAAATTGTAAATTGAATTTTGGGGACAGAAGTCTTTATAAAATGTTGAACAAATGTATGAATGAATCCTATTAAAATCCTTTCACGCTGTGAGATCCAAATTCCAGGTGAGTTTATGTTCTAGTAAGGGCACACAACCAGTATTGATGAAAGTCCATACTCTGTGACTAAAGTTGCCAAGCCAGGCTGCATTTTAGGGGTCAGGGAAAACTGGATTATAATTTTTGTGGAAAAGGAATTACAAATTTAATAGCCAAAACAAATTTGGTTGCAAGCACATTTATGGAATTGGACCAATTGCTAATGAAAGTTTGAAAAAAATCCTACCTCCTTTTTCAGAGTTCTCAGAGCAATTTATTCATACCTTGTTGTTATTATTATTATTACTATTACAATAGATTTTCTTTATTTGAGAGAGAGAGCCAGAGTGTGAGTGGGGGGAAGGGCAGATGGAGAGGGAGAGAGAATCTGAAGCAGACTGCTTTGAACAAGAGCCCAACTCCGGGCCTCATCTCACAACCCTGAGATCATGACCTGAGCCAAAATCAGGAGTTGGCTGCTTAACCGACCGAGACACCCCATACCTTTATTATTGATTTACTTCGCCCTAGTAGAATGTGTCTGTTTGCATATCTGCTTTCTCACCAGACCTGGATCATCATCTGTGGTAGAACATTTCAGAGCACGTGTCCCCTCCCCACTTTCAGCATACAGTTTTCTTTCTGGGTTCACAGAGAACATGTTCAAGCAACATTGGGTCCAGGTGGGCTGTGAAGAACTCTAGTATTTCCAGGTCTGGCCCTAGAATGTCTATACACACTCTGTTTTTCCTTCCTACATAAAAAAAGGACTCTAGGTGGAAGGAGCCCAAATCTCTGAGTTACTGCTCAATAGGGAGGTATGGGACCAAAGGTGTCTACATTTAACTGTGCATAATGAGAAATAAAACTTTGTTGTTCAAAACCATTGTGACTTAGGGATGTTTGCTATAACAGCTTGTATTAGCTGTGAGACAGGGACATCTGTCTCATCATCATTATATTTCTAGTCTTGAGCATAATGCTTTGCATGGAGTAGTTGCTCCACCAGTGCTCGTTTAATGACTGTAATAAACGTGGTCTTTATATAGACCTTACTTAATAAGTTCGATCTCCTTAAAGTATTCCTACTATAGGGGGCTGACCTATAAATATGAACTCTCTTGTCTTTTGATTGTACTATTTTCTCATAGATTTCATCTTGTATTCTTGGTCTGTTTCTTTTACAGACAAGCTAATTTGACTGGAATATTTGGAGGAAATAAGAGAAATCAACAACAAGCCAGAACACCTTGCAAATACTGTTGAAGAGAATCTTGTGGTCTATTGTGACAGGATTTTATTGTTGTTCCTTTTTTTTTTTTTCTTACTGAAAACTGTTGCAAGAAAGCAAAGAGTTGTATTAGTAAATTTTTTTTTTAAAGATCTATTATTTATTTGACAGAGAGAGACAGCGAAAGAGGGAACACAAACTCGGGGGAGTGAGAAAGGGAGAAGCAGGCTTCCCACAGACCAGGGAACCCGATTCGGGGCTCGATCCCAGGACTCTGGGATCATGACCGGAGCCGAAGGCAGACACTTAATGACTGAGCCACCCAGGCGCCCCTTGTATTACTAGTCTTAAAAAGGATGTTTTTCTTAGGGAAAAATTTAAATATATACAAGAGTAAAGAGAATAATACAATGAATCCTTGCATACCCAGAACCCCACTTCAAGAAAACTCCTGGTCAATCTTATTTCATTTTATATTTTCATGTACTTTCTCCCTCTCAGATTATTCTGAAGCAAATCCATGACATCGTATCATTACACTGGCACATTACATCTTTCAGTTTGTAGCTCAGAAAGGTAAGGGCTCAATTAAAAAGAAATGAAACACATGCATACTGAGAGAAGTCAAAACCAGAGACTTACTGGGTGTAAGAATGATTAGCATTTAGGGATTGCAATGGAAGCTGTCAGGTGTTCACCAAAATTGTCTCTTTTCAGATATACCAGTAGACTACATTTCCCACTATCCTCTGGACTCAGATTCAGTCATATGACTGAATTCTGGCCAATAGAATGTGGAAGTGATGTGTGCCTCTTCCATGTTTAGCCCATAGAAGTCTCCTATGCATGATCCTTTCTCTTTTTCCTGGCTTGCTGGCTCAATGTGTCTGCCCAAGACGATCTTAGAATAATGATCAGCCTGGATCCCTGGAGCAGAGCCCTTACCCCACTCCTGACTATGCCCAGAACACCCTGGCTGGGCTTTTATGTGACTGAAAAATCATTCCTTTCAAGGGCTAGATAACAAACTTTGTGGGCTATATGGTTTCAGTTGCAACTACTCAAACCTCCTGTTGTAGTAGGAGAGCAGCCAAAGAAAGTCCATGAACAAATGGGTGTGGCTGTGTTTTCGTGAAACTTTGTGCACACAACAGACAGCTGGACCACATCACTTGGTTTGCCAATCCCTGTTCCGAGAGATTGGCACATCTCACCACCTCCTCTCAGGTGCTGTAGATGAAGGAATCACAACAAGGTGGGGGCAGGTGGATTCTACTAACCAGACGTGTAACCTCTTGGGCAAGTTATTATACTTCCCTGAGTCTCAGTTTCCCTTATCTGTAACTTGGAGCTAAGAATGGCTGCTCTAGGGATGTTGTGAAGTTCAAGGATCACTTCCACAGCAGGGCAAGGTGAGTAGTCCCAGGTCTCTTTCTCTCCTAGATGAAGGACACCATATTATGTCCATGAGGGCAGAGAGCTTCTCTGTGTCACTCACTTCCCAATTTACATCAGAGATGCTCCATAAATATTTGTTCAATGGATGTAACTTTTAGAAAACTGCTGAAACTTGTAGCTAGCTGAAAGGCTCTGAGGTAAACCCTAAGGCCTCAAGGAAACACAAACAAACAAAAAGCCCAAAGTGTTGTTCCATTAGAGTCCTTTGAACTATGAAGGGGTCACAGTGCTCAAAAGTGAGAAAATCACCACCCTCAGAGGCTCAGAGGGACCCCCAGGGCCTCTACCCCCTGAAGCAACAGCTAGGCTTATGGGACACCTGGACCTCTGGCGACATTCTGCTTCCTGATGCTCCAACACACACACAAGCACACAAAACATGTGAAGACTGAGGGCATTCTTGTGGTGCTCTCTACTTCACCCCAAGAGCCCCTAAATGTACAAAGAACCTGAGACTACTGAGTGCATGACCTTTTGAGGAAGCCCAGAAACTGCATTCCCGAGTGAGGGCTGTCCTTCCCAGGCATGAGCTAGAGCAGTGGGAGATTGGATTGGCTTTTTGAAAAGGTTTATGATGGTTCCTCCTTATGTGGCAGGGTCAGTCCTTTACTGCATTTCTAGTGTGCTATTAAAGTATGAGGTCCTGCCTGCCCACTGACGTCTTCTGCAAAATAGCGAGCCCTTGTAGCTCTCATCTGTGTTTTAAAAAGACCCCTTTATTGCCTTTGCTTTGCTATAATTATTTCTGTGCAAATTGTGGGAGGCCAAATAAAATCTCAGGGACATGCTATACCTGAAAGAGAAAATGGCTTCATTATTATAAAGATATATATATATATATATATATATATATATATATATATATATATATATATATTAAACTTCTGACAATTTCTGAGCAGGAAGTGAGTGAACTATTCACTCAGAGTTGAATCTCAGAGTCTGGATGTTGGAAGGGGAGCTTAGAATTCAGTATCCAGCTTCCTTTTCTAGATGAGGAAACTGAGGTCCAGAGAATTAAATAGACATTGTCAATACTGCAAAGGGACTTGGTGGCAGTATTAGGTTCCACAGCCCTAAGACCAATGTTCTGTTTTTCAAAGGAAACTTTTAAAAATGAAAGTATGACATACACATAGAAGAGAGTACATATCCGAAGTGTACAGCTCAGTGGAATTATTACTACCCAGATCAAGAAACAGTCGATTACCAGCACCCCAGAGGCTGGTTACCCAAATGTTACCAGTGTTCTGACTTCTATCACCATACATTTGAATTGCCTTTAAAACGTTAATACAAATTGAATTTTACAGCATATTTTCTTTGGGATCTGGCTTCTTGTGCTATCTTCTATCCCTCTCCTCAACTTTTTATTTTGAAAAATTTCAAACGTCTAGAAAAGTTTACATGTATAATTGAATGAACACCAGACATCCATGTGGTAAATTGCACAGATGATCAGTTTTTCCTTCACTCTACCCAGGCCCTTCACAACACGACTTTGTAGCTTCTCCCATCACAATGTGGAGACATCTTCCCTTCAGCATGCTGGCCTTGTGATCGGCTTTGACTAACAAAATGCAGCAACTGGAGGCGGAGTGTGTGTGTGTAAGGGGTGAGGGGGTGGTGACAGGGGTTATGCTAGGTCTCTGGTTGGACCTCAAGAAGACTCATGTGCTTCCTCTCTCTTGGTGTCTGTCTTGGAGCCTTGTCACTGCCATGTGAAAAAACCAGGATTAGGCTGCTGAAGGAAAAGAGACAGGGTCCTAGTCACCCCACCCAACACCCAGCGTATCCCTAGAAGCAGAGCCACCTACCTGACCTGTCACTGATTGCACACACACATAAGGGGACCCAATGAAGATAACAGGAAGCATGCAGTTGAGCCCAGCCTAAACAGAATAATGAGCTAAATAAATAGTTGCTGTTGTGTGGCAGTTTTGTCGTATAGAAAAAGCTGTCGGATATCATCCTTCACCCTAAATATGTCAGCATATATCTCCTAAAAGTGAAGAGATTCTGCTACATCATTACAGTATAATTTTGCTCAGGACACTTACTGCTGATACAATCGTGTTATCTAATTTGCAATCCTTATTCAACATTTTCTTACTGTCCCTACCATATCATTTATAGGTTTGTTTGTTGTTGTTTTTTTTTTTTTGATCCAGGATTCAGGTGAGAATTGCTCACTGCATTTCATTGCCATTGTCACGTCTCTTTACGTCTGTCTTGAACAGTCCCCAGCCCCCTTTTCTTTTGGTCTTTCGGGTCATTAATACATTTAAAAAGCCTAGGCCAATTGACTTTGCCAAATGACCTTCAGTTTATACTTGTCTGATTGGTTTTCCAAGATTAATTTCAGATTATGCACTTTGGGCAGGAAAACTTACCTGGATGGTGTGTTCTTAGCGCATTACATCACAGGGCCCACGAAGCCCATTTGCCCAGTTGTTTGGGAATCTCTTCCAAGATGCAAAGATCTCGAAACATTTCTGTGAGGTTAAGTGAGAAGAATTCTTGACCGAGGATATGTTGGTGGGTTCTATTTTTTTTATGTGGAAAGAGAGAAAACACACAAATGTATCTGATCTCCCAGGAGCCTATGCCATTTTGTTCTAAGTTGTTCATCAGCCTTGTCCAGTCCCCACCGGGCAGTGGGCTGTGAACATATTAGAGGGTGACTTTCTTGTATGAATCTGTTTTTTTTTGTTTGGGCTGATCAGAAGTCATTATCAATTCATTTTTAAATGTTTTGTTTCAATCTCTTTTGGGGGGGAGGGGCATAACAAGCCAGACCTGGTGTAAGACAAAAGCGAAATACATTTTTATTACTCACAACTGATTTCAGTGATTTAAAAATAATAAATACATCAAATTTGTGTCACTTTTTTTTTCAAATGCAAAGAATCTAAATACACCTAGAGAGGTCAAAAAGAGCTCAGTCATATGAAGAAAAAAACCAACAGGCTAGAAATATCCTCTCTCTCTCTCTCTCTTTTTTTTTTTAACAACTGAGGAGTTTTGGAAATAATCTTTTCAACAGCCCCTGGTGAAGTTATACCTGAAAGAAAGCTAAAACTGGTAAATTTGCATTTAGAAAAGGATAAGACAGCTGGTCCTCAGCAGAGAAAGAGCAAACTGACAGATTTAAGATGCCACATCTGAGATGTCTCCACGCAAAACAGCTCTAAGACTGACTGCTTCTCACATCTTTACTAATAAACACAAGATCTCATCACCAAGGCTTATGGCAAGAATTTCACAATATTTGGGGGTGTGGTGCCTCATTTGTGAGCCAGATGTGTCTAAACTGAAATCTGAAGATTCTCGTTTGGTAAACTCTAAACAGGATGATGAAAGTTAGATGAGAAATAGTCCCTTGGAAGAATAAGCATGAAAGAGCTTGTTTATATATTTTTGGAGCTCAAATTTGGGATAACTGTTATTTTACAAAGGTCGGGATTTTCCTTTATTTACCTGGTGTCTAACTTAGTTCTGAAACTTTAGTTGTTTTATCCATGAGTGATGAACAGAAAGTAGTGTTTTGAAATAAAGATTTTATTTGTTGGGGATGTGAAAACCAAATAATACTTTAAAGGATGTTTTGATTACTCACAAAGCCTGAAGGATAAACTGTTCTCACACTTTCGTGTGTGTGTGTGTGTGTATGTGAGTAAACAATATGCGATGGTGATATCTGGCACAAGAATATTGAAAAATTTCCTATAGATGTATTAGTCAGGGCAAGTAACATCAGCTGCTATAACAAACACTCCCCTCCCTGAAGCTCAGTGACTTAACACAATAAAAGTGATTGCTTACTTAAACCACAACACTTTGGTCTTAAAGAGCAAACTTCCTTTGAGTAAGGGGGTCAGATGCCTTCTGTTTAGTGGCTATGCATTTTCTAGAACCTTTATCCAGTGACAAGAGAAGAGAAAAAATTTATATGGAACTTTGCTCAGAAAGCCATTGGCCAGAGCTCAGTCATGGCCCTACCCAACTGCAAAACAGCTGGGAAATAGAGAACTCCTAGTTTAAAAGGAAAATAAAATGGGTATGTTGAGGATTTAGTGCTGTTTTCACATAGAATTGTCTCTGCCAAAATACCCCTTGTTTTCAGTAGTATGTAAACAAAAGCTTATGGTGTCACAGATGGGCTAGAAAGAGCAGGTATCAATATATTTTTCTATAAAGGGCTGGATAGTAAACATTTTTTAGCTTTGTGGGACAAGAAGAAAAATTAAGGACATTACATATATACTTTTAAAATAATTTAAAGTATACCTGTTTAAAAATGTAAAAACCATTCTTAGTTCAGGGACCATACAGAAAAAGAGACAGTGGACCAGCCTGGCTGTAATTTGCTAACCCCTGGACTAGAGAGATTTTAAAAGGAAATATTTGGAGCTGAAGGATTTTCTGTTTCTCAGATTCCTTTCCTTGGTTGAGATTTTTCAGATGATTTCTTGTGCCAAATTACATGAGGATGTAGGCTTAATTGAGGTCATGAAGATCTTGCTGAATAAGACATTTACATTCTTAGAAGGTAATATTTAAAATAAAAAATATTTACTATAAGTCGAATAATAAATAAATACTAGGTCATATTTTGAAATATAGTAAACCTATATGTCATTATAAAAGAGTTCATTTCTGCAACATAATGCACAATTACAATATGATAAATTACAAAATTAATTTTCTAGGCACTTTATAATGATTTATTTATTGAGATTCATGTGGTACTTGTAGTATATCAATGAAGCCCTAAGATATTGCCTTCTCTTTGCTCTTCTTTCTCTCTTGTGTTAGAATGGTTGCTCTTCCTGGTTATTGTACAGTTGGATAATAATATTTATGAGAAATTGGATTCATGGGATAGTCTAGGCAGAATCACATAGGAGGATGTTGGCTTGGCCTGACCATACCAATCCCAACTCATTAGCAGTTGTGATAGGGGTAAGATTTTATATATCATTTAGGTTAAGTAAATATAATAAATTTTTTGAAAGCATTGGAAAAATGTAATGTAAGATTTGTATTCTAAGATTTTACTAATGAGTAGATTTGTTACTTTTAATTTTTTATTAAGCACTTTTGTAATTTGAAGTCATATATTTTCGCTGTTGAAATGTGGAAAATTATAAAAAAAGAAAATCAATTATATACATTTCTATCACCTAAAGATCACTGTTTGCCTTCCGATATAGTTCTTTCCTGTTGATACAAACACATACACACCAAACACATACATATATATGTACATGCAAATACACATAGCCTATATACCTATTTAGATGCTTTTATATAGTTTGGGGACATAATTGAAACCATGTTTCATATGTCCATTAAAACTCGTCTAAAAGAAAACTTTTAATGACTGCAGTGTATTATCTTGTATGAATCTATCAGAATGCACTCAGCCAACCTCTATTCTTGGATACTTATATCACAGAAATACTACTTAAAATATCACTGAGGCGCCTGGGTGGCTCAGTGGGTTAAAAGCCTCTGCCTTCAGCTCAGGTCATGATCCCAGGGTCCTGGGATCGAGCCCCACATCAGGCTCTCTGCTTCCCTTCCTCTCTGCCTACCTGTGATCTCTGTCTGTCAAATAAGTAAATAAAATCTTAAAAAAAAAAGATTAAAATATCACTAGGAGAGATACATGCAACAGAATCACAGAAAAACATGTGTGTGAGGATATGCATAGCAGCTTTATTCCTAATAGTTCACAGCTGGAAACAATCCAAATGTCTATCAGTTTTAGAATGGGTAAACAGTATTTGAAATAGGCACACAATGGAATATTAATCATCAATGGAAAAGAGCTGATGGCTGGCTGCTGTATGTAACAATACAGAAATTTTTCACAGACATAACGTTTAATGGAAAAATAGATACCAAAGAGCATGTTCTCTATGATTCTATTCATATGAAACTCAAGAAGAGGTACAACAAATCCGAGGGTCTGGGATGTCAGAATCGTGCCTTGGATGGGATGTAGATGGGGATGGGGCATGAGGAGAACACCAGCATACTGGAGGTGGTCTATATTTTGGTCTGGTAATTGCATATGACATAATATATAAAAATTACTTGAGCTGTATGTTTCATATTTGTGCACTCTGTAAGTTACCCTAATAAGTAAAAATAAGAATAAAAAATACTCTGTAGATACAGCTTAGAAGAGGTTTTAACTAGATTTCTTATAAATTCCTCAGTATAATCTTATATGCTCTAAAAAAATGCTATTTTGAACTCAAGAGCATATTATTTTGTAAAAACCTAGGATCTCTTTTCCGTTACAGTACTCTCATAAGCTAGACAAAGGACAGCATTTTTCAGATAATGCTAGTAGTGCTCAGATTTGCCAAAGAGTAATAATAAATCAGTTGGTGGAATTAGGACTAGAACCCTTCTTTAGACTTCATGTAAATTTCAATTTAATCCAGCACTGAATATAAGAAATCTGAATTCAGGAGCACCTTGCTAGCTCGGTTGGAAGAGCATGCAACTCTTGATCTCAGGATCATGAGTTCAAGCCCCACACTGGGGGTAGCAATGACTAAAAAATAAATAAATACACTTAAAAAAATGAAGTCTAAATTCAAAAGTCAGTATAATTAAAGATGTTGCTCCGTGAACTGCATTTTACAAAAAGAATTCATAATAGGATTCATTGTCTTGTAAAATTTCCTAGTAGTGGGTGCCTGGGTAGCTCAGTGGGTTAAGCCACTGCCTTCGGCTCAGGTCATGATCTCGGGGTCCTGGGATCGAGGCCTGCATCGGGCTCTCTGCTCGGCAGGGAGCCTGCTTCCTCCTCTCTCTCTGCCTGTCTCTCTGCCTACTTGTGATCTCTCTCTGTCAAATAAATAAATAAAATCTTAAAAAAAATTTTCCTAGTAGTATCCAGTTAGTATATAACTAATAAACAATTATTTTGTTTTCAAGGATGTTGCCATTTTATAGAGTAAGATAATAGGCATCCTAGAGTATAATAACTTAGTAACAAATATTTTAATTTACACTGACAAATCTGCAGATCAGCTGTGGTTTCACTGATCTTGGCTGGTCCAGGATGGAGTATGGGTTTTGAGTCCGTCCTTCCTTCCTTCCTTCCTTTCTCTCTCTCTCTCTCTCTCTCTCTCTTCCTTCCTTCCTTCCTCTCTCTCTCTTTCTTTCTTTCTTCTTTTCTTCCTCTTTCCTTTCTTTCTTTCTTTCTTTCTTTCTTTCTTTCTTTCTTTCTTTCTTTCTTTCTTTCCTTCCTTGCTTCTCTCCTTCCTTCCTTCCTCCTTTCTCCCTCCCTCTTTCTTTCTTTCTTTCTTTCTTTCTTTCTTTCTTTCTTTCTTTCTTTCTTTCTCTTTCTTTCTTTCTTTCTTTCTTTCTTTCTTTCTTTCTTTCTTTCTTTCTTTCTTTCTTTCAGATTTTATTTATTTGATAGAAAGAGAGAGAGAGTGTGTGTGTGTACAAGCAGGGGGAGCAGCAGGCAAAGGGAGAGGCAGACTCCCCGCTGAGCAGAGAGCCCAATGTAGGACTGAGATCATGACCTGAGCCAAAGGCAGGTCAGGCTGCCTTAACCGGCTGAGCCACCTAGGCGCACTCCTTTTTTTTTTTTTCTTTTTTAAATATTTTATTTATTTGACAGAGAGAGAGCGCGCGCACAAGCAAGGGGAGCAGGAATGGGTGAGAAGAAGCAGGCTGCCTGCCAAGCAGGGAGCCTGATGCGGGGCTCGATCCCAGGACCCTGGGATCATAACCTGAGCCCAAGACAGAGGTTTAACCAACTGAGCCACCCAGGTGTCCCTTGAGTCCCTTTCAAGTCTGCTCCCTATGCCTGCATTCTAGGACTCAAGCCAAAGGAACTAGAGGGCCCTTGCCCTGCCATATAAGCACATTTAAACCCTCAGCTTTCTGTCACATCCACTTACATTCCATTAAACAAGGCACCATGGCCAAGTCCAGCATCAGGTATTGGGGAGGGGAAAGACTGGGTTGACTACCCTCCATCTGTATCAGTAAATACTGCTGCATTGTTAACAACTTCCAAACTCAGTGCCTTAAAAGAACAATTTATTATTTCTCATCAGTCAATGAATTGGTTGAGGTGGTTCTGGTAAGCTGGGGGCTCTCATGCATTGGTGGGCTGAGGACTGGTCCCTCCATGGTTGCCTCAGTAGGGGTAACACAGCTCTCTTCCATGTGGTATCTCATACTTCAGCCAGCCTGCTGGAATTTGTTCTTTTAATGGTGACAGGGTCCAAGAGAGAATGGAAGATTCCAAGGCTAGCTCAGCCTTTGGAACTTGTATGGCATCATTTCTGCTGCATTCTATTATCTATAGTAAGTCACAAGAAGGTACAGATTCCGAGTGTGAACAAATAGACTCCAATATCTGATGGGAAGAGCTGCAAAGGCACATTGTGCAGTGTTCTTTTCTCTAACAGAGATGCCACATAAGGGGAAAAAACCCCACACTGGCTTGCTGATCTTGAGATCCTACTGGGTGCTGTCCAAACCCATGAAGACATCACCAAGTGATGGAATTTTTTCCCCCACGAAGGGCTTAGTCAGGCTCCCAGAGACCTTGAGGGAAGCTGTTTATTAGCACCTTATGAAAGGAGAGAAAGGGGACATATTATATTTGGTTTAATTTGACTCTCTATATGTTCAGCATTTATCATTCAATTAACTGCAGTAAGAAACTACATGATCAGAGGAACTGATAACAGACTAAATTTGGATAATGAGTAAAATTATGCAAATAAGCTGCGAATTTTATTCTCATCCTCCCCTTCTTTTCTCCCCAGGATCTCTCACTCCTCCTATAGATGTCTTTGTGGGGACCTATGGTGGATTGTACTATTTTTTTCCAGTTCTTCAGTGGAGTGTATTTTCCTGCCCCATTGATATGAGGCTTAAACACGTGACTTGGTTTGGGTCCTGTGGGTAAAAGCAATAGGATGTCAGTTCTGTAGCTGGGTCTTACAAGACACTGTTTCTTCTCATGTGTTTTGCTTCTATCCTGGGGCAACTACAGTTCTAAGGAAGGTGTGAGATGTATGGAGCAGACCTGGACCCAGTCCGCAGCCTCGGCCAAGGCCAACTGAGCCCAGATGAGGTCATCTGACCCCACCTCCTCTGCAGACAGGTGAATAAATGATTATTATTTTAAGCTACTGAGTTTTAGGGTGATTGTGACTTTAGGGTGACTTTTAGCATTATTGCAGAATTAGCTAACTGATTCCTAAAATTCCCAGGGAAATGAGCCGAATCATCTATGACTCAGGTTCACATTTCACATTTATCCACACAAAACTTGAACAAATTCTCTATAAAATTGTATAGTTGGAAGACATATCCTACATTTGTAATTTGCCACATCTACATAACTCCTCCCCTATCATGAACCCAATCTTTCTTTGACTTAATTTGAAATCAGTCATTTAGATCAACATTTCCACCTACCCCTATGCAAGAAATAATATCCATGAAATCAAAAGTCTGGTCTGTTGTTGTATTTTTCCCATCCATCTCTGTATCTCTATCTGTGTATCTGTAGGCACATACGTACCGTGGTAGTGATCACTCTATGTGCGCATCACCAAGCCTCATTTGCTATTTTCCTGGACACATAGAAAGATTACCTTTCCAAGTTAGGTGGGACCATGTGGCCACATTCTGGCCAAGACTGGTTAGATCAGGAATGGTCAGAATCAGTGTAATGATTTACTCATTTCTAGACCTGGTTCCTGAAGTCTCCTGTGCTATCTATTCCCCTCTCTCTTTCCTTGTCTACTGGCTAGAGGCAAAGAACACAGGTTAGGACTCCAGGTTCCTTGAAAGTGGCAGAGTCAGTTGAGGGAAGGAGTTGATATTTAAATTATCTTATACATCAGAGGCCTGTCCTCATCGCCCTTTACCCTCCCTGCCATTCCCACCAGCCCCCACTGTCCAGTCCAGATCCATTGATTGAAAAATCAATGCTTGCTGTATCAAGCTACTGAGAATTCAGGAGATATTGGTTGTAGCAGTCAGAGTTACCTGTCTGATAAAAAAGGCATCATCCTTAAAATTAGATGATATCCATCCATTTATTACATAAGCTTCCTTCTACACCACCTGTGGTCCATATTCCATACTTTGGAAACACTGCTATGATCCATCTCCCCATTTTACTGTCAAAGAATCAGCCCTGGAGAGGGAAGGTGCCACCCAGGTGTGCACAGTGAGTTAGAGCAGGAGCTGGGGCTCAAATCCAAGATGTCCAAGTCCCAGACTGACCCTAGTTCAGGAATGCTGGACATCTATTTAGTCCCCTCAGGATTACACAATAGTTTGTTGTCCACACTGCCTACATCTCCTGTTGTCTTGGCACTGCTGACAGATGCCAAGGACTTCCATCTCTGCTCTCCAGAGACTTTGCCTGAGACTCTTCTCTGGCCACAGAGGTGCATCCTGCCTGCACGCCATGCAGGGAGGACACAGGAAATGGTGGGCAAATACTTCCATTTCTTTCCTGGGAAGCCTGTCCTACCTACACAGTCTCTCAGCAGGGTTTTAGAGGAACTGAGCCCCTCCTTACCCACCTACACACCCTCTCTCTTGGCTCCTTCCCTTTTCCTCTCATTTCCTCCCTCATGAGAGGAGGCAGAGAACTTGAAGGAAGACATCTCTGAGGAGGTGGTCTGTGAACAGAGACCTGAATGTCCTGGGGCGACATGCTAGAACAGTTTCAGGTGAAAGAGTCACCATTTAAAACATCTCTGGAGGTGGGAGAGGGCTTGACACGTTCAAGGCATAAAAATGAAGCTTTCGTGGCTGCTTCATTGGGTGAAGGGCATGTGTGTCTGGCTGGGGTGGGGGTGGTGGGGAGGGCTCTTAGAGAGGTGATCATGGGCCATCTAAGGATCTTTTTTAAAAAAATATTTTATTTATTTATTTGAGAGAGAGAGAATGAGAGAGAGAGAGCGTGCATGAGAGGGGGGGAAGGTCAGAGGGAGAAGCAGACTCCCTGCTGAGCAAAGAACCCCTTGTGGGACTTAATCCTGGGACTCCTCGATCATGACCTGAGCCAAAGGCAGTTGCCTAACCAACAGAGCCACCCAGGTGCCCCCAGCAAAGGGTCTTAAGCAGAGGAGCCATTTAACCAGATTTGTTTATGGAGTTCAGTAACAGACTTTCCCAAGAAAATTCGGGGACCAAGGCATTGGTGCTTTTTGGCAAGAGACAGTATAGGTGCTCAATGAGGTTCAGCTGTGAGCTCCATCTTGGAGGGGAGGCCAGGCCTGGTGGAGTCCAGTGTCTCTGTGCATGGTGACCAACGCCTGCCCTCTGCCTTCCCTTTTCACCATGATCTGTTCTGTCTGTTCCTCCTTCCAGTCAGAAAGGGCGGGTAGAGGTGGCCCTGAGTGGAGTGTGTGTGTGTGTGTGTGTGTGTGTGTGTGTGTGTGAAGATACCCCTACTGCTTTCTAAACCGACATCTTGGGCCCTAGTCTGTCTTCAGCCCTTAAACTACCAGCTACCTCATGCTAAATTCAGAGTGGAGTTAAGTCAGCTGGCACGATTAACAGGCGTTTCCTCCCGCACTTTGCCCCATGCGGAATAAACATCTTTTTGTACCACAGCCTATTAAAATTATTAAAGGAGGCTCCAGCAATATTTCCATGCCCAGGGGAAGAATTCTATTACAGCGCTGGGCAAACTGGGCCCTTGAAAACTCCAACAAGGGATTCTGGAAATGGCGGGGAAGATTGTGAGCTGTAGATGTAAAGTAAAGGACTAAAAATGGCCCAGACAGGCAGAACAACTTACCCCGCTGAGGGGAGTCTCTGTCACCCTGTTTCCCTCCATGGTGGGGAAGTCTGTCATGAAAGCTAATTAGGTTGTTTGAGACTTGGAACTGAGGGGTCTCAAAATTAAAATAAAACTACAGAAATCCAAAACCAATCAATGCTCAAAAGACTGATTAAGTCTGTCTTAAAAACGTATAGAGGCTTGAATAATATTATTTGAGTTATTACATTCATGAGGATTCTGAGAAGCCTTACAGCGTTATTAAGTTTTATGCGAAAGAAATGATTTTGCTAATCTGTTTTTGGTGGGAACCAAGGTGACAAGCACTTGGATAAACAGTTTTTTCCCTTGGAGAGGCACATGTACTGTGGTTTTAAAATGGATTTAAAGAGTTGGGTCAGAAATTGTTTTAAAAGGTGAGTTTACCCTCAAAGGTTTTACATTTCTTAGTCTGAAGCCCCCAGGCCCCAGCCCCATTCTGAAGTTTAAAAAGATGATTTGATAGTACAAATTACTTTCTTTCTTTGTTTTCCATCTAACATAGGTTGTATTTTTTAATAGGCGTATATACTATTTTTATAATTTAAATCTCTACAAAACAGGCCATGAAGAGAAGTAGTCAATGGCTATAAAAATGTATGATAAACACGGCTAATTAAAAATGCAAGTATTGACCATGTTAACTGAGTCAAGTAATTGTTTTTTTTTAACACTATCATTTAACTTAATTCTCTTTTTTATCCAAAAGGTTCATCTTATTAAAATAGACTTTTCTCTCAAGTGCATGGAGGCCCTTAAAAATACAAAAAACACTTCCAGTACCTGAACAAGATATGAAAGTTTGATGTGTGGACATAAAGTTGAGTATTTGCAGATGAAAAAGGTGCATGATTCATGTGGATCTTCATGGGATTGCTGAAGGAGAGATTTGACTTCATTGTTCCATCTTTATCTTTAACTTTAGAGAGAGGGTTCAAATCATTACATTATCAATCTGCCCACTCTCTGTGCACCAATATTTCTCAAGAAACAGGGATAATAATATGAGCTACTTGTAGGGCTATTACAGGTATTAATTCCATTAATAAAGAATCTAGGACAGTGACTGGTACACAGTAACTTTCCGTACGTGATATTTCTTTCCCCTAGTCCCTGGCACCCAGTTACTGAGCATGTAGATAATGCTTAGCAACTACTTCCTAATGAGTATTCTGGTAAGGGAGACCTTTTCTAGAATTGGAATGATAGGACAGATATTCCCATTAGCTCAGGGAGGCCAGTGAAGCTCACTGATCTCCCATCATGAGCCCATATCCTGTGCTACACGGAACCATCAGTGGTGTGCTGAAGAAAGGCACACAGGCTTGTGAGAGCCAAAAGTTAAATTTCCGGGAATTCTGTGAGCTGCTTTTAAACATGACCATTATTAAGAATTAAATGACGTAAATGTGCACGTAAATAAATTATACTAAAAGCAAGGTAATACTCAAAACTTAACATTTCCTCATGATTTTCCATTTTACGATGACCTCTGATCTTGAATTTATTCATATCTGTCATAGCTATGCGGTGGGAAAGCCATATAATGCTGTGTTTTCACACATCTCCTCCCAACTCTGTGTTCAGTGATGGTACTTCATGTGCGTAGATTGAAATCAGGCACGGAGTGAATATTTATACCATAGAAACCAGCAAATGCTACAAATCAGGGCTCCCCCACTCCCCAAGTGCCTCCTTCCCCCGCTCAAGCTACTATTTATCAGCACACCTCTGACTTTGCTCAGCCTGGAGTGGGGGATGGGGTTGGGGATGGGAGAGATTAGAAGGGATGGAGATCTTCAAAAAGTTTATCATTTGACAAAACTTACAATTTTTTACTGCTTCATCCCCAATTTTTCTTCATGTTAAGGTTTTCATAGGTCATTATATCAGAGTGAAAATCTGCATTTTCCTCTTCTCATTTTCTTTCTTTGCACATAAGCATTTAGATAAGTAACTTTGGGTAGCATAGAAATAGCAGTTAATGCTACTGCTGGCTCTGTACCCCCAAAATACATTTGAAGTTCACCAAGCTGTCACCCCCAGAGCCAGCCATTCATCCAGGCTTCCTTCAGGCCCCAAGGCCCCTCCAACAGCCTTAACCTTCTCATTGTCACTCTGGTCTTTCAATCCGTTTTTCCACATAACAGTAGGGAGGATTTTTTTTTTTTTCCCCTAGAATACATTAACTTTACATTCCCCCATTCTTAAAAAAAAAAAAAATCACTTTATTGGGCTATGATTGACATACAAAAAGCTGTCTATATTTAATGTATACAACTTGATGAGTTTGGAGATAACTATACATTTGTGAACCCATTAGCATAATCTATGCTATTAACATATCCATCACCTCCAGAAGTTTTCTCCCGTTCTTTTCATTATTGTTATGATTATTATCATTTTTGTGATAGGAAAACTCTTGTGATCTAGGCTTTTAGCAAATTTTAAAGTCTATGATACAATTTAACTGACTATAGGCACTATGTTATATAGCAGATCTCTAGGACTTAGTCATAGGAATAATCCATGAAACATGTGAGTCAGGTCATGTCACTCCCATCTGAGAACCTATCCAGAGTTGTGCTTTGCACTTAGGATAAGATGCAAATTCCTTGCCACGCAGGGTAAGCATCTGCAAGATCTAGTCTTTGTCTGTTTGCCCCACTTTGTGTCTCATTGTTTCTTTGACAGTGCCTGGATCACACCCATTTTTTTTCTGTGTCTGGGTCTTTGCACAATGGTTCTGCTGTCTGGGCCATCCCCGTACTTCACTGTTCCCTAAAGTTTAGCTGCTTTTTGTCCTTCAGGTTTGAGCTGAAGTGTCACCTCTCAGAGAGGTCTTCTTTGGTCTTACTATATAAAATATAGTATATATAGTATATAAAATATAGTAAGACCTTCTCTTATATCTGTCTTCACCATGGGTCTGTATCTCTTTCATTTATTGCATTTTTCATCACTTGTAAATGTGTATTATTTGTTTACTTGCTCTTCTTTTGGCTGGTTCCCCAACAAGACAGGGAGCTTCAAGAACGCAGGGCCTGGGTCTGTCTTGTTTCATCAGAGCATGCCCAAAGCCTAGCACAGTGTCAGACACAGTTACATTTAATGAATAAAAGACACATGAAGATAATCTTAAAGCCCAGAGTTAACATTTTGCTACAGCTACTAGTTTCAAATGAAAATACTCATGGGGTGCCTGGGTGGCTCAGTCGGTTAAGAGTCTGCCTTTGGCTCAGGTCATGATCCTGGGGTCCTGGGATTGAGCCACATGTTGGGCTCCCTGCTCAGTGAGGAGTCTGCTTCTCCCTCTCCCTTTACCCCTCCTCCTGACTTGTTCTCTCTCTCTCTCTCATTCTCAAATAAATAAAAATCTTAAGAAAAAATAGCACTCATTTTGCTTTTTTCTCTTTTGATAGGATAACAAAAAATTGTTTCTTAACACTCTTGTGTATTTCTTCTCACTTTTCTGCCTTTACTGGTCTGTTCCCCCCCCCCCCCATACCTGCTGCCCCTCTGTCCCTTGTCCTTGAGGTCTCATCTCAAAGGCCACTCCCCCACGAGTTTTCCTCTGCTCTTCTTGGATATGCCCTTTATTCAACCTTCTTCCTTCCCTCTTGTGCCTTCCTAAAGGCTCTTTCTTACCTTGCTGAATGTCACTGTAAAGGAGACTATAAACTTTTCCAGAACCCATACAAATGCATATCCCCGAGGAACCTAACAGCATGCTTTATAGACAACCCTGTCCTCAGTAAAAGTTGCTCAATTAGTTTATGATGAAAATTGAAAAAAAAAGTTAATTATCCAAACGTTTCCAAATGTTTATCTTCATGTAGGAAAAAAGAAAACTTTG
>PISX010000505.1:0-273963 GCA_004024625.1 Mellivora capensis | reverse complement strand
TTAATCTAGAACTGCCTCTGGGCCAGACTGAGCCTGTTGGAATGGAAATCATTTCTGGGCCTTCCTCTGCCCAGAGCCCCCCAGAGGCACCCATCTGGCTCAGAATAAAAGACCAAGCTCTCACAATGCCCTCCAGACCCTTGAGATCTGGCCTCCCTGTAGGCTTTCAGACCGTTCCTCCCAAGGCCCTCCTTCCTAATTCACACAGCTCAGCCACCCTGGCCTTCTCACTGCTCTGCAGATACACCAGGCTCACTCCACCTCAGGGCCTTTGCAACTGCTGATCCTTCTGCCTAGAACGTCCCCCCTCTTAA
The DNA here is from genome assembly GCA_004024625.1 of Mellivora capensis. Classification (NCBI taxonomy): domain Eukaryota; kingdom Metazoa; phylum Chordata; class Mammalia; order Carnivora; family Mustelidae; genus Mellivora; species Mellivora capensis. Next base: position 273,649 of record PISX010000505.1, on the reverse strand, counting down.
TATCACCACTGTTGGGCCACTCACTTCCGTCAGGTCTTTGCTCAAGAGTCCCCTTCTCAGGGAGGCCTTTCCTGACCACTCTTTCTAAAATTTCAACCCCACCCCAACCCCCAGCCCCAACAGTTCACATTCCCTTTCTGCGTGTCTCTCCCTCTTCAGTAGCCTTCGTCATCGTCTAACATGCTACCTAGTTTTCTGGCTCCGTGTGTCTCTCCTACTACAAGATAAGCTCCATGAGGGTAGGGAGTTCTGTGTGCTCACCACTCCACCCTCAGGGCCAACCCGAGGCCTGCACTCAGTGGACACTCGCTGACTGCCCTGGTGAGTGAATGAAACATAAAAAACAGAGAAAAACTGAGAAAAGAGAGAGACAGAGGCTCAGGAGCCTGGGGAGAGACCCATAGTAAGAGGAGGAGGTCAGATAGAGGGGGGAGCCGGTGGGAAGACCATGAGAGGAACTAAAAGAGGCAGAGGACCTGCCTGACCATATAGAAACAGGAGATTTGCTGAGAAAGCCAGAAAGGGAACGATAGGGAGAGACAGGGGCAAGCAGGGAGGGAGGCAGGCGGGTGGAGGGGAGGGGATGCTGCAGCTCTGTCAGTGTTTCTGGAAGGGTTTGGGAAGTCCCTGACTGTGGCTCAAGTTGGAAGAAAGTCAGGTAGAAGAGACCGGAAGAAAGGTTGTAGCAGAAATAATCCAGAGGAGGCCAGGAAGTGGGGCAGGGCCATTTTTGGACAGACCAGAAGGAGTTTCCTGAGCTCCTTGCTTCCTCCCTGAAACCCCTATACAGAATCAGTAAGTAATCCCTGAACCAACTATTTGCCAGTCTCTGTGCGGAACATTGAAGAGAGGGAGAGGAGAAGCTAATTTTTTTTTTTAATGGGCTTTTTTTTTAAAGATTTTATTTATTTATTTGACAGAGAGATAGAGATTACAAGTAAGCAGACGGAGGGGAAGGGAGAGGGAGAAGCAGGCTCCCCGCTGAGCAAGGAGCCCAATGTGGGGCTCGATCCCAGGACCCTGAGACCATGACCCGAGCCGAAGGCAGAGGCTTAACCCACTGAGCCACCCAGGCACCCCAAGGGGAAGCTAATTTGAGGATCTCTGCATTACATGGTTCCAGATGGGAAACATTCCCCTCATCATCTAAGTGAATGGTTCTCTGGGTTGTGCAGTGCACAGCCTGTGCAATCATCCTACATGGCAGCCCTGGGTGACGACAGAGAGATGCCATCCTGCCTAACTGCCCATGGGCTCCCAGATTGGGAAATACCCTCAGGGGTCTTAAAAGACTTCCTGGAGGAGGCAGGAAATGAACTGAGCTGGTATGGTCAGGTGTATGGTCCGGTGTATGGTCAGGTGTAAATATGAGGTGAAGGGCATTCTAGGCAGAGGAACAGCTTGTGCGGACATATGGAGGCAGAGGTAGATGTGCTGGAGAAGAGCAGATCCTGATGGCTACAGTGGACTGAGGGAGATGAGGCAGCGAAAGTGAGGTCTGGCAGGCCTTAAGGGCAGGCTGAGGAGCTCAGACTCAGGCCAGAGGGCCAGAGGACAGGGTTTGCCTCTGCCCTCCTCACTGCCAAAACCGTCCTGCTTCCTCTGGGCTCCTCTGCTGCCCTTCCACTCGGGCTATCCAACAGCCCCCTAGCCTCCAGCTGGGCCACGAACCTCTCTCCCTCCAGGAAGGGATTATCACCCATGTTCGTGAGGAAACCGAGGCACAGGGAGGGGAGGAGGCGTTCCTGGGCTCTCCCGGGGAGTTGAGAGCCAAGAGTAGGAGCTGAGTTCTCTCCTCCCAGGTTAGTGCTCCTGTGTGCACTCCCCTCCCCTGCACTGTCGCTCTCACACCCCCTCTCAGTCTTCTCCCTCCTCCCTCCGCTGGTTTCCCTTCCCTCTGGCTTTTATCTGCGCTGAAAGGGCCAACTTTGGAACCAGCTTCTCACCTTCTTTCATCTCTCTTTGCCGGCCCTGGGGCTCCTCAGACTGGGAGGGGTGAGGAGTCTGAGACCGGCTCCAATTTGACACCACAAACATTTACCCAACTCCTCCTCGTGTGCGGGCTGAGCCAGACCCAGGGACGCAGGCGATGACTCAGCGGAGGGCAGAGCTGGGGATGAGCACCCTCTCTGCAGGGGACAGACATGGAAACAGGAGGCCAGTGAGGGGCCACTGAGAGACTGAAGGGCTCCTCCCAGGGCACATGTGGTACCCAGAGCCCAGCTTGCCTCCTCAGCTCCTCAGTCCTCAGGGTCGTGGTCTCAGTCAGTGCCTACACATTGAGTCAAGGGGGAAACAGTGGTAATAAGACCTTGTCCCCCTATAGAGAGTTTGCCTTCTCCCAGGGGTAGATGGTCATCGAGTCATAAAACATTTGTTGACACCAGTCAGGAAGTAATTGCTGATAAGAGCCATGAAGGAGTTAAACAGGGTGTTAGGATAAGGAGGATTGGGACAACAGGGGCTACTGTGGATGAAGTAGTCCAGGAGTTGGCAGATGAGCTGAGATCAGAATGATAAAGTGAGAACCAGCCTGCAAAGATGTGAGGAAGAGCATTCCAGGTGGAGGGAACAGCAAGTGCAAAGGTCCTGGGGCAGAGGCAGCTTGGTGTGTTACTGGAGATGAAGACAGTAAGTGGTATCCTGGGCGATTTTACCTAACACACTAGACACCTGCAGAACACAGAGATGCAGATATACAGAGCAGTTTTTCTGAGTTCCTGCACTGGGGAGACTGGAAAGTACCTCATCTTGTTGCCTTTCCCCCTCAGGGGGTAACATATGCAGTTTGCAGATGAGGAAACTGAGGGTCAGAGAGGAGAAGTGACTCTCCCAGTATCATTCAGCTTCAAGGGGGGCAGGAGTGATTTAACCCATGATTGTCTGCTTCCTGAATTCAGCCTCCTGGAATTTTACCCCAGCTTCTTACCCTCTCTGTGGTTAGGTGTCCTCCCCGGTGCATAAGGCACAGAGATGAATCAGACATAGGCCAACAGGAAGGCTAGGCCCCCATGTGAAGGCTTCTAGTGACAGATCTAAGTTTGAGTGGTCTTGGGCTGAGGGCCGGGGCTTGAGGACTACAGAGCTCCATGGAGGGGCGAGTGCTCAGGGCACAGGAACATGCCCAGGCTTCCCCAGGTGGCCCCTGAGCAAGGCTGAAGAGGTGAGGTTGGCATAGGGAGACGATGTTCCTGGTTGGAGTGAGGGTGAGGGCCGGCAAGCAGGAACAGAGTCGCAGATCCAGGAGGTTAAGCTCACCAGCAGGGTGATCAGCTGGGTGAGCTCATGTCAAGGTGGGCAGAGATGAGGACAGAGCGGCACTTGGGCCAGCCTGGGAAGGACCCTGAGTGTCAGGTGGAGAAGCGGGACTCCATGCTTCAAAGGGAAACCTTGGAAGCTTTGGAGGGAGGGAGGAGAATGCTCAGAGGGGCTCAGACAGGCCCATCTCTGGGTTGGGCAGCCTTGCAGACAGTCAGGCCCTTGATCAGCCCAGCATAGTCCTCCCTACACCCTGGTGAGCCTTCTTCAAACATCAGAGCCCACAGTGGACCAGAGGGAACAAACCCTCATTTCGTGCCAGCACGCCACAGTGGGGTGCATCAGAAAGTATGGGGGTTCTGGAATCAAAGAAGACCTGGGTCAGAATCCCAGCTCAGTTGTAGAACTGTGGGAAGATCATGGGACCTACAGCAAGCCTCAGTTTTCCCATCTCTATAGTGGGCATCATGATAGTACCTGCCTCATTCATTTATTCACAAATTAGGTATTAAATGTCTACTATGTTCTACTAGGATCTGCACTCAGTGCTCCCAGGATTGGAGGGAGGCTTGTTTGGCACATAGTAGGCCCTCAGGAAATGGACCTTAAACATGTTCCTTTGTGGCCTGGACACCCATTTCTACCCTTCAATCTGCAGTCTGTACTAATCACGTACAAATTCCCAGGCATCGTGTTTGGGCTTTGAGTATGTGTCTTAAGGTTGAGGGGAGGGGGGGTGGGCAGTAGTGAGAAAGAATCACAGACGGGGTAGAGTCAGCAGAGAGGAATTCCCGGTGGGGAGGGACTGGGGGAACAGGGAGCCCCTTCTGCATCTGAAGAGACTCTCCCTCTAGTAGCTCAGGTGGGGGCTGCATTATTCAGCCTTCTAGGCACATATGTACATGAACACCACCCCCCCCACCGGGGAGCCTGGGAGGGTGGCACACACAGGAGCCTGCTGCCTCCTGGCTCTGTCATCCCGCGTGCACACTGTATGCACAGATTTACATGGACAGAAACCACACAGTGCACGCCCAGGCCAGGAAGCAGGACCCTCCCCACATCCCCCACCCTGACCTTGACAATGGCAGCACTTTGTGCCCTTGGAGTGTGTGCAAGTGTCTGCAGGTGTGCCTGACTGGCCCTCAGGCGGGTGCCCGTAGACAAGGCCCCGCACAGACATGGTTGTCCACTAACCAGCCCTTTTGACCCAGGGCAAGGACCCTTGCTTCTTTTAGCCCAGTTTCCTCATCTGTGAAATGGGGGTGATAATAGTGCCTGCAAAGATGGTAGGAGCTCATGCACGGAAAGGCCTCCTGCAGGCCTGGCACGAAGTCTTGTCTGGCAAAAAACATAGGAGCTAATCCATCGGTCATGTGGCAGGCTCCCAGCACCACTAGAAGTGTTCCACTGATATCTACTTGTCCAGCCCTTGCAGCTGCTCAGTAAGGTAGACATTGTTATTGTCTCCATTTTTAAGAGGAGGAAACCAAAGAACAGAGAGGTCAAGTGATTTAGCCGAGGCCACACAGCTAGGTTTCAAACCTAGGCAGATGGGCACCTGATCTGTACTCCTGACCACCATTCCAGGGCCTCCCTTGCAAGTGTGCACAGACATTCACACACACGCACCACCCATCCACACTCTCTGACACCTATTCACACTCTCTCTCTGCCCTCTTCCACCCACACCTGCTCCGGTTCCCCTCCCTGCCATCTGGTCCTGCTGACTGAATGAGGAACGGGACATTCTAGACCAACAGCTGCCCCCCACCCTTCCCAGCATGCTGGAGATACTCCGAGGTCCACTTTCCCTACATAGGGCCTCCCAGCCCCCAACCCCCACCCCGGGCACACGGACCACACACCTGCTGGAGGGACTCCTGTGTCCCCCTAACCAGACATTCTGAATAATAATCAGAATAACAATTGTTGTCTCTCCTGGAGTAATTTTCCTGGAGCTCAGCTAGGCACCTTATCCCCCTGCTAGGCATTTAATCCTCCCAGCAACTAGCAAGGTAGGATTATCATCTCCATTTTGCTCAAAATTAAAGTTCAAAGATTGAAGTGACTTGTCAGGGGCATCGCGGACTTGGATCCACACCCAGGGCTAAGCAGCTGCCTCTCGAGCCTCAGCTTTTCCAACAGCAAAGCAGTATCTCACACACAGGCGCCCGCGCGCACACACACACGCACACCACTCACATATTCAGGACACACACATACACACTTTCCACCCACAACACTGACCAGACACACAACTCCTGCACCTACACGTGAGGTCCCTAAGCCTTGCCTCCGCCACCCCCCCATTTTTGCCAGGCCCCACTCCTCGCTTCATGCCACACCCCTCCATGCCTCCCTCCCACTCACTGGCTGGCTTCCTGAGCTGGAACAAAACCACCTGGGCTCAGCCAGCCACACTGACCTGCAGCCCCAAGTCTTTTGCTGGTTAATGGCAGGTCCCTGCAGCCCGCCCCCCGGCCTTGGGAACAGCTGCCTCCACTTAGATTCAGCGCCCGCCCCCTCCCCCTCCGGGAGGGAACAAAAGAGAAAACTGGGAGGAGAGAAAGAAGGAGGGAGTTCTAAGCAGGAACAGGAGAAGCAAGAAGGTGGTAGGCTTCCTCCCACAAGCCCTGTCTCACGCCCCAGCCTTGACCCAGCGATAAGGAGCCCAGGCTATGTCAGACCCTGGCCCTCTCCTGGACTCTCTTCCTGCACTGGTAAAATCAGGAGGAGGTTCCTTCCAACCCAGCTGACACTTGGAGTCTGGTTCTACCTCCTTTGGACCCAAACATCTGACAGGCCCAGGCTGAGGGCAAAGGAGACCTGAGCCTCCATGCTTTGCAGCTTTGGGTGGTTCAATGAGCTAAAAAAGAACTCTGGGGTAGAGAGTCCCAAATTTGGGTACAAATTCCAATTCTGTGACAGTTCCTGTGCAATTTTGAGCACGTTCATCACTAGCCCTCATGGCATCTTCGCATAAATAAGGAAAAGATCCCTTTTTGAGAAGATCCTCCCTAGGACAACTGGCAAGCTGAGCACTGGGTAGACTTTAACCCCATTTCACCCTTCAGCCTGATACCTTTGTGCAGGATACAGCCTGCTTAACCATACTTGGCCGTCCTAAGCTTGGCAAGTTTCCTTTCTGAGCCTCAGTGTCTTCATCTGCAAAATGGGAGATCCCATCAGCTTCACAGGATGCCAGGCAGGGATCTCATGTGTCTCGTTTGCCCTTTTATCCCCAAGACCTAGCACAGGGCAGTACAGAGAAGGCACTGAGTTAATGTCTAGGCATGAAGGAGTGCACGGAAGGATGGCTAGAGGAAAAGCAGGCTATAAGTATTAAGTGCTGTGCTAGTGGAAGGAAGTATCATCTTGGGTCTGAAGTCCCCCATACACTTTCACCCAGGTCAGAAGGACCCAGGTTGGTTAGGGACAAGGGGGATGTGGGCTTAGCAGCTTAGGGACAGGGAGGAGAGTTGATGGGGCCTCAGGAGACTGGCTGTTATGCCCACTATCCCCATACATACAACCTTTTCCAGTTGGCCATAGTGTTCACCATTTTCACCTCCACCCCTATAACTATGAAAAGAATAAGGGATATCACCTTGGCCTATGCCCAGACTCATGCATTAGCTCCTCTAACCCACACCAGCATGAGGGAGTATAGAGCACCCCCTTTTCCAGATAAGCAGACGGAGGCCAGGGAGGTCCAGTGACTTGCCCAAGGTTACACAGGTAGACTAAGTAGCCTAGGATTCAAACGCAGCTCTGACTACTCTCCAGATGCGGACAGTCCCACTGGGTGTCATTATTCCCATTCAACAGATGAGGAAACTGAGGCCTGAGGAAGTTGTAATGCAATGACCCACTATAGGGTCACTTCGGGGCTTTGCGCCTCCAGCAGGGGGGCGTTTCTGGTGCCCTCGCCTCCCTGGGCCTCAGTTTCGCCCTCTAGGAGATGGGGAAAGGGTCCCTTTCCTCCCTGTGGGAAGGGCCGGGTGGATCAGGCTGAGCTCCGCCCCGCCAAGCTCCTCTGTCCTCGGCCCGCACAATGCGCCCTTGCTTGGCATTCGAGGCCTTTGTGGGCTGTGCAGCCTGGCGGCGCCCCCGCCCGCGTTATCAGCGCAGGGAAGCGGAGGTCCGAGCTGGCGGGGCCTCTCTGGGCCGCCGCCCGAGACATGTGTTGGACACGGGCCTTTCAGGCCTGGAGCCGCCGCACAAAGGCCCGGGAAGAAGGCGGAACAAAGGGCTTTTTCACGCGGCAACTGAAAAGCCGCAGATTAGCTCGCGCGTGCTGCGCGGGCAGGGAGGGACAGCCAGCCGTCCCCCTCAACCCCCACACCCCCGCACTCGCTCAGCCCGTGTGCCCGGGCTGGGGCCTCCACGCCGACCCCCTCTCTCCTGCTCAGAATTCCCCTCGGCCCCCACCCCCACCCCCGACAAGTCCAAGCCCTGAATTCCGCGCCCCGCGGGTGCGGATGCCCGCCTGCTTCTCCATTCTACGTTTGCCATTCTCTGAATAATCCCTACCCGCCATTCTCTGAACGATTCTTTGCACCTGTTCCCACGCACCCGCCCACCCTTGCCAGCCTGGTCCCCTTCCCGAGCCCATTTCTAGGGTCAGCTCTTAAGGAAAGGTAAGAATCGAATATACAGTGAGGGCTAGCTCTGTGCCAGGGACTTCGCCCACTTCCAGCCTCACAACTGTGGGGTGCAAATTATTAGCCCCATTACCCAGCTGTGGAAACCGAGGCCAGGAAAGGTGGAGGGTGGCCCATGGTCACACAGCAGGTGCCGGTGCAGCAGAGAGGCAAACCCAGATCCCTTTCCACCCCTTCTCTTTTGGAAAGGGCTTCTCTGCTCCTGGTGTCCCCCAGGCAGGTGATCCCTCTTTAAGGGACCGGGGGGGCGGGGGTGGGGGCATGGTGGACTTGGGCATGGGCTCCACTTGGCGCCAGGGCACCTTCAATCAGTCCCGCCCTGCCTCCCTCAGGTACGCCATTGACCGCGACTCGGATCTGGACCAGATCTTTGATATCGATGCGGACACGGGCGCCATCGTGACGGGCAAGGGCCTGGACCGTGAGACGGCCGGCTGGCACAATATCACCGTGCTGGCCATGGAAGCCGGTGAGTCGGGGGCGGGGCTATCATTGGGGGAGGGACGAAGGCGGAGTGAGGGGCGGGGCTGATGCGGGGCAAAAAGAAAGGTACTGGGCACAGATGGCCGGGTTGCGAGAGGCAAAAGCTAAGACGGAGGAGCAAAGACCTGGGAAGGATCCCAAGCCAAAAGGCGAAAGCTGGTCGTGAAGCTGGCTTTCTTACCTCAGCATTTATTGGGCACCCACTACATACGACGCCCTGTTTTAGGGACTGGGGATACAGCCCTTGAAGATAGAAAATCTCCTGTCTTTGTGGGGGAGCGCTAGACTGTCCCCAAACAGGTGTACCTATGTCATATGATGTGAAGTGCTAGTGAGAAACCGGCAAAGAAGAAAGTGGGGGAAGGGGATTGGGAAGAAGAGGGTGTTGTTCCTTTTAGAAGAAGGCTTCTCTGAGGAGACATTTCAACAGAGACCTTACAAAAGTGAGGGAGTCGTGCCCATGTCGGAGGGAAGAGTGTTCTAAGCAGAGAAATCAGCCAGTGCAAAGGCCCTGAGGTGGTAGTTTGCCCAGCATACTGGAGGAATAGCAAGGAAGCCAATGTGGTTGGTGAGGGGCAGAGCATTCAGCCACTGTAAGTTCTTTGGACTTTACTCTGAATTAAGGTGGGGATCATAGGACAGAGCTGAGTAGGGACATCTCTGGCTGCTGCATGAGAATAGATCTTTTGAGGGGTGAGGGAGGAAGTTAAATGTGACAGGGGCAGGAAGACCTGGCCTGGCCCGGGGCGACAGCCATGGAGGAGGTGAGACGTGGTCAGCTTTGGGGGGCAGGCTGAAAATGACATCCCAGGATTTTATGATGGACTGACTGACGTGGAGATAAGAGAGGTGTCCGGGACTACTTCAAGGTGCTTGGCCTGGCTTTCGGGAAGAGTGTGTGTGTGAGTGTGTGTGCACATTGCAGGCAGTTTGGTGCAGCTCAGGTGAGCTACGGGGTGGGGGGGGAGGTGTCTATGCATAGGGTCCAGATAAGTAAGACCATGGAGGTGAGGAGCTGAGACCGCGGGGTTCACAGAGCCCCAGGAGAGGGGAGGGGGCAGCTCCAGGCCTCCTCGAACACCACAGCAAAGCTGCCTGGACCTGGTCTCAAGGCATCCCCCGCACCCCCTCCCTCACCCCCATCAGCTCTCAAGGTCCAGGAGCCAGCACAGCTGCCAGCAAGCAGTCCTAACAACAGAGAAACGCAGAGCCTCTGAGCCTGGGGGGCGGGGAGGGGGTGGGCGACGTTCAAACTTGCCCCTGCATGCACTTCGGGGCGGGGGGGGGGGGGTGGCCAAGCCCCTCCTGGCCCTGTGAGCCCCCTGCCAGCCCTCCTCCTCCCGCTGCTGGCGCCCTCCCACTTTGCCGCCCTGGCAGCCCGTGGGCCAAGGAAGTCCCTAGGCTGAAGTTCCCTCCATCTCTTTCAACTTCAGTTTAAAAGAAAATACAAAGCTGGCTCAAACCTCAGTGCCTGCTGCTCAGGAGCCTTTGAATCCACTCCTCCACCGCATGAAAGGGAGGTAACAAAAGGTGGCTGGAGAGGAAGTGGCGGCTGGACTGGGGGGAGGAGAGCTCCCCCTCCTTACTTCCCTGAACCTGTTCCCGGGGCAGCCGTGGGCTGGGCGGGGCGGGGGACTGGCCTGGCTGCTGGTCAGAGACGCCTCTCCCTGCCCACAGATGCAGCTCCCCCACAGCCCGTCACCCTGTCTGACGTCCCATTCCTGGGCTAAGCATCATGCTGCTTCTGCCCAGTGGGTCTCCTTGCAGCGAGCAGCTCGAGTGGCATACAAAGTCTGTAATGCCACCATTTCACCGAAGGAAGAATGTGGAGGGGACTCGCCCACAAACATTTGACAGTGTTTAACTCACCCGTATTCTGGGCTAGAGGCTTTTCAGTGCCTTTATTGAATCATGATCAGTTACCAGCCAGCACCCACTTTCCCGATGGGAAGATTGAGGCTCAGAGAGGAAATTTGCCCAAGGATGTGCTGTGGCAGAGCTGGGATTTGGGGCAAGTCTGTCTGGCTCTCTCCGCAGCATGGCCAGGTGAGCTCCCTTTCCGGGGTCCTCTCTGCAATCTGAGCCCTGCCCCTCTCCCCCACACAGCAGTGCCTAGCAACCGACCTGGGGAATATAAGGCTCTGATAGGAGACGGATCTAGAGACCCAGCCCTCTGAGCTGCAATCAACAACCCTGCCCAACCCTCACCAGGTATTAATCAATAAGAAAACAAATGGCTCCTGCTTCTCAGAGCTAGTGGGAAGATTCAATAGGATCATGCGTGGGAAGAACTTGCCTAGTACTTAATAAGTGCTCAATTAGTGGTATCTATTGATCTTGACTCTGTGCACTTGACTTCAGCACCAACTCTGCACAAGGCATTTTACAGTAGTGTGCCCCCTCGTTGACTCTTCCCACCTAAGAGATATCGGTTCTGCCCTTACTCCCAACGTACAAAGGAGAAGGGAAATCATTTGTCCAAATTCTCAGCCCCAGTCTGTCTGACTCCAAAGCCCGGCTCTCACCCAGATGCCCTTCAAGTCACGTTTCTTTGGTGCCAGGCACGAATCCAGGAGTGTCACAAATAACCCACCCACTCCAGCTTCTCAGCATCTCTGTGAGACAAGGGAAAAATGATTATCCCCACTTTACAGATGAGGAAATAAAGGCTCAGGGAGGAACAGCGATGGTTCCAAGGTCACAGAGCAAATCCATGCAGGACCAGGGCTCCTCCGCTAGGCCTCCTGCTTCCCAGCAGCCTGCCCCAGCCCCAAGTGCAATGCCAGTGGATCTGCCTGCCCATGGCCTCCTGCTGAAGCATCCATTTGGCTTCTTTAGAAACAGAGGATGCTGGTGGGGTCACAGTGGCCCTACCTGCTCTGGGCATAACAAACAGGAGGGAACAAGAATTAGAGGGGAAAATTTATACACAGTAGCCGAGCTTGGTGAACACCTTGGAGAAGGCTACACTGGGTAGGGAGCTGCCGCTGTCATACTGGATTACCTCAAAGACTCCCAGCCACTTAGTATGCCGGCTCCCCTCTCCCCGAACTTCTGAGTCATCCATTCTGCCCATGCAGACGCTCCTTCCACTGACATTATCTTTAACGTTTTGTAATCATGAAATATTAATGACCAATATTGAATTTAAAGTACAATTTGTGTCTGAATCCTTCGGTTGAAAGGGCAGTTGTAAAGGGACAGTCTTCAAAGAGACGGGGATGTGGACTTGGAAGGCCAGTGCTGGGGTGGGGGTGCCGGGGGCCGCATCCGGCCCCCGTCTTCCAGGGTCGTCTGGCCCTAAGCCGGTCTGGAGTGTGGGGTGGTGGCGGTCTCTAGCCACCAGGAATATCCAGGAGTTAAGCAGATTAGCGAGAACCTTCCCCATCTGGGTCACCCCAGGCCACATACGTCTTACAGCACCCCAGTTTTTCCTGCAAACCATGGAGCGTGCATCATGATTTATATATGTATTTATGTGAGTATCTAGTTAATCTCTTCTCCCTAGGAAGCTGGACCTTCCACAAGGGCAGGGTCTCGTCTGCATCTGCGCTATTCATACCGGGCCTGGCACTTAGTAGGCGTGTGTAAATATTTACTGAATGAATGGGTAAAGGGGCTGGCCCACCCAGTTAGGAAAGCAGGGTGGCGTGACAGGCGAGAATTGGGACCAGCTGCGCCATTCCCAGCTGTGTGAGCTCGGATAGCTTTCATTGCCTTACTTTTCTCATCTGTAAAATGGCACTGTGTTTGATAATAATTTTACAATATCTTTACAATAAGAGCAGCTTCTCTTTATTTGAAGCTTACGATGTGCCAGACATCATACCGAAGGTTGTATATAAAACATCTCACGTCATGTACATGAGAATCTGTGTTTGTAAGGTGACTAGCATGGTTCCTGACACACGTTATGTGTGATTCATAGCTGGAGAAGGAATCCCAGGGGAGAAGGAATGTCAGAGATGATGGACTCCAGTCCCCATCCCCCCTCCCCACTTTACAGCTGAGGAGACTGAGCCCAAGGAAGGGAAGCAACTTGCCCAAGTCCAGCAGGGAGGCGTTATGACTCCCAGTCCAGTGCTCCTTAAGAGGACAATAGGGGTGGGGGTGAGAGCTTGCGGTGGGGTGAGAGGCATAGTGCTCAGTTGCCACAAGGACACCCTCCGCCTCCCTCATGTCTGCCCCCAGCTAATGTTTCCGGAGGGCCTCTCGTCACCACCCATCCCGGGCTGGGTGCTGGGATCTGGTGGTAAGCAAGGCTTGGCCACTGACCTTGGAGCTCACAGGTAGGCAGGGGAGAGACGCAAGGACAGTGACAACACAGAGCAGAAAGGGGCAGTGGGCACTCAGGAGGAGCAGGGAGGGACTTGCCCACCCAGAGGGGAAGGAGGCCAAACATTTTTCCCAGAGGAGGGGACATCTGAATTGGGTCTCAAAGGCTGAGGAAAGAGGGCTGGGTGCTCGAGGCAGAAAGACCCAGAAGCTCAGCCGTCCACTGGCCATTCTGAGAATGGGGAAGCTGGGGGCTGGGGTGGGGTGGGCAGAGGTTAGGGTGGGGGGCGGCCGGAGTAGGCGGGGTGAGGTGAGCATGCAGACGCCCATGGGTCCTCTACAGGAAGGGTCTTGGGTGTCCTCTGAGGAGCCAGATGTCTCCTGAAGACAGGAGGGAACCAAGGCAGGTCTTTGAGCAGAAGAGTGACATGGTCCGCTGTGCCGTTGCAATGTTCACTAGGGTCATGGGTGAACAGGACGGGGCTGGCCTGGAGCGGGAGGACACATAGGAGGCTGTTGTGAAGCCTCAGGCTTGGACATGAGCTGGGGGTGTCAGAGCAGGGCTAGGACGAGCAGGGAAGCTGAGTGTGGTGCCGTCTGGGGAAGAGGCTTGGCACAGCACTGCCCGGAAGGGGCTGCTTCAAGAGGCACTGAACTTCCCATCAACAGATGTGTGTAAATCAGGCCTGGGCCCTTCTTGGACTGGGTAACTCCCGGAATCCAGTGCTTGCTGAGTACCTAACAAGAGGCTGACCGGAATAAAGCTTTTGTCATGTCTGTGGGGTCTCCAGAGCACAGCCCAGAACATTAGGACCAGCTCAGCCTAGGAAAGAAAACTTTCTCCCCCACCCCATTCCAGAGTCCCTGATTCACCCCGAAGTCCTCCCTTCCCCTTTGGAGGACTACACATACCCCCCCCCCCAACAAAGTCAAAGCCTCCAGTCTCCCCTGGGAAACCAAAGAGATCATCAAAGTCCTGAGACAGAGAAGTATGTCCAAACCTCCCGCTCCCACTAACGGTGAGCAGGGACAGGGCATGGGGAGCAAGGAGCCCACTTTTGACAGCCCTGACACCCCTCCCCCAGAGCACCCCCACTTGCTCACCCAGCCCCCTCGCCGGCCTGCCCGCCCCGTCTTGGCCGGCGGGTAATTGGGATGATAAATCTTCCTGCCCAGCTGGCCAGCTCTAATCAGAGCCTGGTGTTTCGATGCAATTTAATTCTCTCTGGAGGGGGAAGGGATGAGGGGATGGGAGAAGAGGGTCTGGCTCAGCTGCCCACCCTCCACTGCAAGTGAGTGGGAAGGAGGTGCCTTCAAGCTCCCCCCCAGCTCTTTCCCTCCCCCCACCCCTGTTCCTTTCTCCACCAGCCCCCCCCCCACCTTTCTCACTCCCACTCTTGCAACTTCCCTTTCCTCCTTCTCTCTGGGCTTCTCTCTCTCTCTCTCTCTCTCTCTCTCTCTCCATTTGTTTTACTGATGAGAAAACCTTAGTCCAAAGAGAGAGGCAGGAACAGCATCACATAGCTTGACTCCTTCCCAGATGGAGGGATCCTGGAGGGGGTGCAACCCCCCCAGAATCAGTCCATCTGAGGAGGTCTTCATCTTTCCCTGTGGCATAGTCAGGGACGCCACAGACAATGAAACCCATTCATTCGACAATCTTTATTAAGCACCTACTATGTGCCATGCACATAGCAGGAAACAAAACAGAAATTCTGCTTACTTTCTGGTGGGGGAGGCAGGTAATGAGCAAGTTAAGTGAGTAAAAACGTAGGGGGTGTTGGGTGAGTGGTATAGAGAGAAAGCAAGGAAGGGGGTGTCTGGTGGGATGGCAACGGACACATTTAAAGGTCATCAGGGGAGGCTCTCTGAGAAGGCATCTGGGCAAAGATCTGAAGGAGAGAATGGAGCAAACTTGGAGCAGAGCTCAAGAGAGGGGTAAGGGTCCAGGCTAGGGAGATCGCCGGAAGATCACGTGCAGCCTGTGGGCATGTGGGACTTGGCTCGTATTCTGACAGCCCATTCTGATAGCCCAGGACAGAAGCAGTCAGGGAAAGCTTCCAGGAGGAGGCAGAGATATTTGTTTGGGACCTTGAGGCAAGTAGGACTGACAGCTGAAGATGGCAAGAAAGGCAGTACCACCCGATGATCAGAAACTCCCCCCTTTGGAACCAGACCCAGGTTCGAGTCCTAGATTGACCATTTGTTCCCTATGAGACCTTGGGCAAATTTGTTCCCTCTCTGAATGGGTTTCCTCCTCAGTAAAATGTCAATCATACCAGTCTCCACCTCCCACAACGGTTGACAGGATGAAATGGGCAGCACAGACCCTAGCCCAAAGCACATGCTCCCCAAGTGTTTGCTGATGTCTTTCTGGGAAGGAGCACGTTCCTAGAAGTGCCCCTTAACAGAGTCACCAGGTCGGCTTCCGCTTCCTCTTCCCTTCCCAGTGGCCCCCAGCCTTCCAAGTCCATGGTTGGTTGAGATACCGGGGGAGTGCCTGCCAGGGGCTGGGGTCTTCTTTGGAAGGGATCCAGAGTCTCACTATGGACAACCTCTTCCTCTTCTCCTCCGTGGTGTTTGCTTATGCTGTTCCCCGGGGCACTCTTTCCCTCCCATCCGCATCACCTGATTCCTTCCTGGTTGGATCTCAGTCTAAAGGTCACTCCTGGGAAAATATCCCTGCACCCACCTGGCTCCTGAACCTTTATCTCTAGCTCTTATCGGAGTCCTGAGTACTTTGTCCCTGCCACTAGACTGAGAGACTGAGTAGGTCTTGCTCATTGCTATGTCCTTGGCACAAAGAAGGCACTCAATTCATAGTCGTCAGCAAAACCCAGAAGCCTCAGCTCCAGATGGCTTAGTCTGATCCCCTGTCCTTTATGCATAAGGGACTTCGAGGCCCAGAGAAGGAAGGCAACCTGCCCACCGGTGCACAGCAGCACACCCCACCCAGTCCAGTCTCTTCTCAAGGCTCCCACTGAACAGCCCACCTCCTCAGCCCCGGGGCCCCCAGAGCTTCACCTGACACCTTCCTGGATTCCTAGCAAGTTAGCTCAGGGAAGGAGCCCCAGGCCGAAGCACATTTAATTTTTATCTAGGAACCGGTTAAGGCTGTGGGCCTGCTCAGCTCTGGGCTGTCAATCAGCCTTCCTCAAGGCTGCATCAATTAGTTTAAAAATATTGAATGCAATTTTGCCTGACACAACATATTGCAGCTACTGCAAAATATAATTTATTTTAGAAGAAGAAATAATTAAACTAATTTGCATGTCAGTCAGCTGAACTGAGATGCCAAGAAGGGGGTTGGGACCCATGAAGGACCCAGCCCCGGGAGAGGGCACCTGCTGCAGGGCAGCGGGGAAGGGCTGCTTGGACCTGAGTCCGAGAGTAGTTGGTGCTAATCCCCAGGCAGCAGGAGGGCCTCCTGGCCTTGGATCTAGACCAAGCACTGGCCAGACCAGAGGCGGGAGACCCAGGACCCAACCCAGTTCTGTGCTACTCTCTTGTAGGTCTGGGCAAGGTCCCGGTCCTCTCTGGGCCTCAGTTTTTCATCTACAAAATGGATTTAACAAGACCTTCTTTATGGATTGTTTTGAGGGTCAAAAGAAAGATTATAGATAAGAAAGTTTGTTATCGATTGGAAAGTCCTGTGCAGGGGTGAAGATTATTTAATTGATGGAGTCTTTGTCTTATCCCAGAAACATTGAAGATGGTAAACTTATGGATTAATTATTAGCAATGATCACAGATGCTGTTAACTGTGATCAGGAGGGGTTTAGAGGAAGTCCACTGGAAGTAAGACAACAGGTGGGACTGGCCCACCTGCCGGTGGTTGCCAACCCTTGCCACATAGTAAATTCCTACATCCATTAAAAAAACCTCAGTGACAGAGCCTTGGGCATCAGTGTGTTTTAAAGTCTTCCCAGGTGGTTCTAATGTGCAGCCAGGCTGGAGGTGGCTGTGATGTCATGGGCACACAGGCTCTGGGGGTTCCAGGCCAGCCCCAAAGTCAGGGGTCCCCAGGATCAGTTCTGCAGGTGACAGCTTGGCAGCAGAGAGGCGCACCCCTTCCCTGCTCACTCAGCTGCCCCGCCTCCAGGACCCAGATCCACAGCCACACCAAAGGGTTCAGGGCTTTCCCAGGGGGGTGTAACATAAGAAGGAGGTAAGGGGGCACCTGGGTGGCCCAGTTGGTTCAGCATCTGACTCTTGGTTTCAGCTCAGGTCATGATCTCAGGGTCATGAGATCAAGCCCCACATCAGCCTCTGTGCTGGGCAAGGAGCCTGCTTGAGATTCTCTCTCTCCCTCTCCCTTGGCCCCACCCTCCCAAAAAATAAAATAAAATAATAAAAGAGGAGACAGGACAATGACAAAAAGGTGATTATGTGGGGTGAAGGATGTGTTAACTAACCTGATTATGGGAAACATCTCACAATATATACGTGTATAATAAAATCATCACGTTGTACACCTTAAACTTATACCATGTTATTTGTGAGTTCTATCTCAATAAAGCCAGAGACTAAAAAAAAAAAAAAAAAAAAAGAGCATCCAGAACAGGTCCAACAGATCATAAAGGAATGGCTCAATAGTGGGGGTCTCGCCAGCAGCGGACCCAGCGCCCCCCCCCCCCGCAGCATATCCCCCTCAGAAGGGCTGGCCCTGCTGTAGGGTTGCTCTTCTGCAAGGTACATGGGCCCCTGTGCCCGCCCCCCACCTCAGCCGGGAGAGAGGTGCCTGGTCCTGGCAGTGGGCCTCACCCTCCCCACTTGCCTTCCTCCCAAATGCACCCACCTTCTGTCTGTTTAAGTTCTCCAGCAACACGCTCTTAAAAATAACGGCTTGCCCGGCATTCCCAGTCACGACTCCGATCTCCCGCCCCCAGAAAAGCCCCCTCTAATCACTCAAGTGGCAGATCTGGGTGAGCTGAAAAGATAAGGTGCCCCTGGCTAAGGGGAGCTCCAGAGAGAGGTAGGGGTCTGCGTTAATTAAGGACTCGCCCCCCTCCTTTCCCTGACCCCAGGAGGGGGGGCTGCACCTACCTCCAGATCTCATTTCTCTTTATCAACACACGAGCAGCTACAGTTGGGCCCGCAGTGGCCCCTGAGTTCAGAGAAAGCGGCAGCCGACCAGCCCCACTCCCCCCCAGAACTCATGGGGTTCCTGGCTACTAGAAAGCCTCCGGGCTGCTACCAAAAGAGCTCCCTGCCAGCCAGGCTAGTTCCCCCAGCCACTGTGCTTGAGGTCACTGGTGGATAGAGCTTGTCAGTAACAAACCCATGACTAAGATAGCTGAGAGCAGGGGACCAATGAGCACCCAAGAAGTCCGGGAGACAAGGGAAAAGGCCGACATTCAGGGTGCTGCTCAGAGAGGTCTGGCTGAATGAGGTACCCTTCAATCACTTGATGTCATTGCTGAAAGGACCCTTCAAGGATGTCTGTTTTGGGTCTTGTTTTTTTTAAGATTTTATTTATTTATTTGACAGAGAGAGGCACAGCGAGAGAGGGAACACAAGCAGAGAGAGAGAGGGAGGGAGAAGCAGGCTTCCAGCTGAGCAGGGAGCCCGATGCAGGACTCCTCCCAGGACCCTGAGATAGTGACCTGAGCCAAAGGCAGGTGCTTAACGACTGAGCCACCCAGGCCCCAAGGATGTCTATTTATTTAACAAATCCTTCTAGAGCACTTGCTATGTGTTATATACACAGGGGTTTTTTTTAAGAATTTTTAAAAATTTTAAAAAATTTTAAATTTTAAAAATTTTAATTTTTTAAATTTAAATTTAAATTAAATTTAATTTAAATTTTAAAAATTTAAAAAAAATTTAATAAACATACACATGGTTTAAAAATGCTTTACAGATAGTAACTCAATCTGTCCTCTTAACCAACCTATCACTAGTAGCTCCATGTTGCTGAAGAGAAAGCAGAGGTACAGAGAGGCCAAGTGCCCTGGCATAGACCCCATAGCTCCTAAGTGGCAGAGTTGAGATCGGAACAACTTGTCTCAGAGATTTTACTCTTAATCACTATGCTCTGCTCATTTTCCAGATGTGGAAGGAGATATCAGGGAGGGAGGACCAAACACTGGGTCAAGGACAGAGCCATCCCTGGAACACAGGCCTCTTTCCATCTATGCTCTTCCAGTCTTCATTCACGCCTTCAACGAATGTATTAGAACCTCCTCTGTGCTGTATCCCACGATGCTGGGAACCCGGGGATTAATACATCAGGGACCTTGACCTCAAAAACATCACAGGCAGGGGTGTCATGGTTTTGCTGGCCAAGACCTCCATCCAGTGGACTGGTCTTGCCCTCTCAGGATCAGGTCCTAAAAGAGCGGAGGTCTGGGAGTTCAGTTGCCTGCTGACCGTTCTTTAAAGTTTCTCATGCTCTGTTTCTCTGCTGCAATGTGGGGGTAGAAATTGAACCCAAGCGCAAGATTTCCACGGGATTCCTGAAATAATGGATGTGGATGCTCCAGGTGTGTTCTGTGCCCTTGATGGTGATGGGATGTTGAGGATAGGATGTTGATTGACAGCAGGGGTGATGATCGTGTTGCCGGAGGTGGGAGCGAGGGGTCACGATGTGACGGTGACGTGGGTGTTTATGGCAGGCGTAATGGTCGTAAGGGAGGGGCTGGTAATGGTGATTGTGGTGGAGACAGTGACCCTCACCGCGAGCGATGATGGTGGTGATACTGGTGGTGGTGGTGGTGTAAGGCACTGACGGTGATGGCCTTGATGTTTGTGATGATAGAGATGAGGAGGGTGGTGCCTTGGCTAGGGCAGTGGGGACGCCATTATTCTGATGGCGGTGGTCGCCATGGTGATGGTCTAATGGTGAAGCCAGCAGGCTGGTGATGGCGGGAGTTGATGGTGGTACTGGTGGTTGTGTTGGTGCAAGGGTAACGCTAACGAGGGTAGCGGTGACAGGACTGGTGGCGGTGACGGGGTTGGTGTCGGCGATGGTGTTTGGTGGCCCTGGGATGGCGGTGGCGGTGATGGTGATGCCAGCGATGGTGTCGGTGATGGTGACACTAGCACTGAGGATGACAGTGATGACCTAATGGTGGCGACGGTGACCCATTCATGCCAGATGTCCTCAGTCCTGATCCTACTACCTGCTGGATCAACCCCCTGATCTCTCAGTGTGACCCTACTGCCTCGCCTTGCCCTCATGGCCGATGGGGGGTTGTCTTGATCTCACACTCGATGCCTCTCATCCCGTTCCTGTGCTCTCACTGCAGACAATCATGCCCAGCTCTCCCGGGCATCCCTAAGGATCCGAATCCTGGATGTGAACGACAATCCCCCAGAGCTGGCCACTCCCTACGAGGCAGCCGTGTGTGAGGACGCCAAGCCAGGACAGGTACGTGGAGGGGCTGGGCAGTGGAGGCTCTTGGGACTGGCCGGGATACCCTCTCCCCAGGTCCAGAGTGGGCTTGGCCTCCCATCAGCTCCTTGCCCCATCCTCACCCTTCAGCTTATCCAGACCATCAGCGTGGTGGACAGAGACGAGCCTCAGGGTGGGCACCGCTTCTATTTCCGCCTGGTGCCCGAAGCTCCCAGCAACCCTCACTTCTCCCTGCTTGACATCCAAGGTGAGTTACCTCTGAACCGCCAAATCCTTGGATGTGGAGGGAGGGGCCTAGTCTCCTCTCCCCTTCCCATAGTACCGGTGGAGAGACTAAGGCACCCAGAGGGCCAGTGTTGCGTCCAAGATCACACAGAAAATCTGGGTCAAGCTAGAGCTGTTCCCCAGCCCACTGGCCAAACCCTGGAGAACAAGCTGGGGGTGGCTGGCGGAATGGAGAGGGGGCACCCCAAGAGAAAAGAATGGAAAGATACAGAGAGGGAACAGATGAGGAGTGGGTGGGCCAGAGTCCTGGGTGGAAAGATCCCCCGGTCTAACTGAAGATTGAAATAAGTCACGTGCACGCACTCCCACCCTTCAGTTTAAAAAGTGCTGTATCCCACTCATGTTTCTCTTTGTGTCCTCACGGCTGCACTCAGAGGTGGTTTTCTTACCCTCCCCCTATTTTACCCACAATGAAACAGAGACTCTATGAGGAAAGGGACCCACCCAGGGCCATACGGGGAGTTGGTAGCAGGCTGGGGTTCCAGTCCACCTGTGTCTCAGATCCAGCATGCCTCCTGCTTTCCCTCGCTCACCACCTTGAAGGTGATTGCCCTGCCCAGCCTGAGCTGATGCCACTGGGAGATGTGCCCTAGCAAGTTCTTCCAGAAGCCAAAGTCTGGGCCTTTGAGGCCTGAACTGGGGGTGTGTGTGTGTGAGAGTGGGTGGTCAGTGGACTGGGAGTCAGGGCCCTGGGTCCCAGGCCAGGCTCGGCTGGGGACTCTCTGTGCAACCCTGGCAAGGTTGGCGCCTTCTAAGCCTCTGTTTTGTCATCTGTAAAATGGGTTAAAAGGGCCTGCCCCCTGAGCTGGCAAGGTGGCCCCAGCAAGAGGAGAGCTACCTAGGTATATTGTTTGTACATGGAACACGTCATTTCCTGCGTTCATCAATTATTTACTGAAACACAGTGCCTGAGGCATTGTTCTAGGTCCTGAAATGCAGTGGCAAACAAGACAAAATCCCTACCCTCATAGAAGCAACGTTCTGGTGAGGGGAGGTAGAAACTAAATAAATGAATCATATGTTGAGGTGGCTAAGTGGCTGGAGGGTAGGTAGATAAGGCAATCTCAACAAGAGTCTAGACCTGGTTTTGTTCAGCGCTGGGCCCTGAGTGCCTAGAGCAGTGCCTAATACATCGTGGGCGTACCATGAACTGTGTCAAACAAAACAGAGGAAAACAAAGCAGAGTAAGAGTAGGAGCTATTTTAAATAAGGGAGCCTTGGAAGCCCTCTCTGAAGGGATAGTGAATATGAATCTAAAGGAAATTAGAGAGTGAGCCATGCTGATAACTGGACCGAGAATGATCCAGGTGGAGGGAACAGCATGTGCAAAGGCCCTGTGGTGGGCACAGGCCCAGGATGTTCAAGGAACAGGAGGCTTGCATGGTTGGAATGAATGGATGCCAGGACTAGGAGATCAGGTTATGTTGGTTCTTTCTGACCCTGGAATAGGTCTGGGATCACCCCCAAGACCCTTACAACCCTTCCCTCCAAAAGGAGGGACCTCAGGGGCCTCTGAAGCCAGACCCTCTTTATTTCCAAGAGTCCTATTAAAAATATTTCACAACCAGTGCAGTTCAGATAACCAACCGAAAGGGGCACTGACCATAAATAACCTGGAGCAGGACCTGGAGCCCCTGCTGTGCCAGGCTTTACCTCCTAAGTGGTTTGATTGTGTCAGAGTTGGGGTTGGGCACGGGGAGAAGGCTGAAGCAGCAGAGAGGGACTTGGGGCACACAGAGTCAGAGCTATTTAAACCTTTTTGGAAGCATTTCAATATTTTAACAACTGGTAGTGCCTTGCCCACGCATTTTTCCAGCAGTATCCTGACTTGGCCCCAAGAAATACAAATAGCCTTGGCTTGACCTTGCCAAGTTCACAAGTCTTTCCAACCCGAGGAGCCTGGAGTTCTGTCCCAACTGCCTCTCTTTGACGGGGAGCTGCCAGGTGCTCCCATCGCTCGTGACTGCCTGGAAGGAGCTCCAGGAGCGAGGGCGGCAGCCGTGTGCTGAGCTCAGCACGGCCGTGGAAGGGCTCCTCCACCAGCCCCCTAGGCCCTTCCCACGGCCTGCCAAGCCCCCTCCTCCTCACCGTATAAATATCCTGGGTGACAAACAGCCACCCCAACCCATCTGTTTCTTTGTACACATTTGTAGCCAGTTTGGAAATGTGATTTATAAATATTGCTTTTGCAGCCAGGGATTGACACTGATGTATGTCAGTCCAGATGGATGGATCCAGTGCTGGGCGCAGATGCTGGGTGCAGATCCTGCCTGGGAGGGTGGGGTCAGGGCCCAGGGGTGACCAGCGGCTTCCCCAGGTGAAGGCAGCTGCCGCCCGGGAGGGTAGCTCAGGAGGTTCAGGGATGATGCCCAGGGATTCCCTTTCGTCGGGTGGAGGAGAGGCAGGGACCCAAGCTCTCAGAACATATGGCTCCATGGCCAAAGACAGCAACCCTGAGAAGCAAACATCTCCTCTCCACCCCTCTGTTCTTGCTTGGGAATTTGAGGCTGAGCCAGGGCCAGCCACTCATTTTTCAAATCTGTCTACTTCTCTGTGCCTCTACTACCACTATCCTCTCCCATCTAAAACACACAATATCTTTCCAACCCATCTTCCACATCCACTCTTGTGTTTTAGATTAGAAGCGCCCTTGCCTAGAATGGAGACTCGGCAAGGGCAGGGACCATGTCTGTCTTATTCATTGCTCTAGCCTCAGGGGCTGGGATAATGCTGACATCCAGAGGGTGTGAATGGATGACATGTCACTTGGTCTCTTCTTTGCTGAAAATCCACCAATCAATGGCCTCCCACTGCTTTTAAGAAAATAACCCCAATTCCTTACTCTGGCCTCTAAGACTTTCCATGATGACTCCTGCCCCCACCCGGCCCCCAGTTTGACCTTGACTCCCTCTAGCCGTTACCTTCATCTCTCCAGTCACAAAGCACTGCTTTAGTTCCTTGAGTATATGATGCTTCTTCCAACCTCAAGGCCTTTGCATCAGCTGTCCCCTCTCCTTGAACTCATCATTCAGGATTCAGCCATAATACCACTTCTTCCAGGAAGATCTCCCTGACCTCTCAGACTAAGTCAGGTCCTCTGTTAGGTGCTCTTCCTGTACTTTTCCTTCTTAGCACTCAACGTGGTTTGTAATTGTAGACTAAATTGTGAGTTTATTCAATTAACATTTGTCTCTCACATTAGAATATAAGCTCGGATCCAGGACTATGGTTAGCTTAGCTCTCCACTGTTTTCTCCCTGCGATTAGCATGGTGCCTAGAACATAGTAGTTACTCAATAAAGATTTATTGGATGGGCTGGGTGGAGGATGGATGGGTGGATGGATGGATGATGGGTGGATGGATGGATGGAGGATGGATGGGTGAATGGGTGGATGGGTGAATGGATGGTGGATGGAGGATGGATGGATGCATAGATGGGTGAATGGGTGGATGGATGGATGTAGGGATGGATGGATGGGCGAGGATGGATAGGTGGATGGAGGGTGGATGGATGGACATAGGGATGTATGTATGTATGGATGGATATAGGGATGGATGGATGGGCAGGGGTTGGATAGGTGGATGGAGGGTGGATGGATGGATATAGGGATGGATGGATGGATGGATGGATGGATGGATATAGGGATGGATGGATGGGCAGGGGTTGGATAGGTGGATGGAGGGTGGATGGATGGATATAGGGATGGATGATGGATGTAGGAATGGATGGGTGGGCGGAGGTTGGATAGGTGGATGGAGGGTGGATGGATGGATATAGGGATGGATGGATGGATGTAGGGATGGATGGATGGGCAGAGGTTGGATAGGTGGATGGAGGATGGATGGGTAGATGCATGGATGGGTGGATGGAGGATGGGTAGATGGTTAGATGGATGGATAAGGAATGGATAGATGGATGATTTGATGGGTGGATGGGAAAAGTAACTGTGTCACCATTTCACTGGATAAAAATACAGACAAGTCACTTCTCACTGAACCTCAATCTCTATGTGTATAAAATGGAAATAATGTCACAACTATTGGTGGTTGGGACAATTAAACATTACTGTATATTTAAAGCATCCACACAGTCCTTGATATATGGAAAGCATGCAGTGAGTGCAGAGGAGTCCCACATCATTCCCTTTCCCCCATCTTGCCCTTGAGTCTCCTTTCCTCCCCTCGGGAAGGGAAGGCAGATATCTTCACATCGGGGGCTGATTTACCCTTTGACAGGCAGGCTGGAGTGGAAGCCAGAGCTTGAGCAGCTGACCTGGGACCACAGTTACACCAATAGTTGTGGTTCATTCAAGTGTCATTCTTTAGGCCTGGCTCGGTGCCAGGGCAGAGATGGGCATACGCTCACCTAACGCAACATGACAAGTGCTCCAGCAGAAGTGTGCGTAGCACCCGCATAGTCAGGCAGGGAGTGGGACACCATAAATCCCTTCTTCCCAGGGAAGCGCAGAAAGGAGGTGACATTTAGCTGGAGCATGACAGATGAGGAATTTGCCCAGGCAGGAAGGCAGGGAGGGTGTTCCCGCTAGTGGGAACGTGGTGAGTTGGGGCAGGGCAGCCGACGTGGAGAACAGGCCCAGGGCGCAGCGCAGGGAACCTGGGGGTGGAATGAACAGCCGGCATTTATGGAGAATTTCCAAGGCCTGGGACTAATTTGAAGTGTTAGGCATGAATTTCACCATGTAATCCTCACACCAATGCTACTTTTTCCTCAGTTACAGATGAGAAAACTGAGGTCCAGAGAAGCTAAGTGAGCTCCCAAGCTCGTAAAGGATTGACTAGGCATAATTCTTTTTTAGCATTTTTTTAAAGATTTTATTTATTTATTTGACAGACAGAGATCACAGTAGGCAGAGAGGCAGGCAGAGAGAGAGAGGAAGGGAAGCAGGCTCCCCGCTGAGCAGAGAGCCCGATGCGGGGCTCGATCCCAGAACCCCGAGATCATGACCTGAGCCGAAGGCAGAGGCTTAACCCACTGAGCCACCCAGGTGCCCCTTTTATTTAGCATTTTAATGGAGATTTTTCAAATGTGCATAAAAGTAGATAGAATAACATCATGAAACCGCATGATACCATCACATGAGCTTCAACCCATGACCAGTCGTGTTTGAGCTAGAGCTCTAGTTCGCCTGACAGATGTGTTCAGGATCACAGGTCAGCTCTTTTCTCCTGCATTGTGTCCACGATTAGGGGAGACCGGGCACTGAATTGGGTTGACAGGGGCCACAGAGCCGGGGAAGGGACCCAGACTGCCGAAGTCTGAGGTCAGAGAGATCAGCTGGAAGGCTGTGAGTGCAGGAGCAGAACCCAGGAGGGAAGCCTTGTGCGGAGCTGGCTGTGAAGGGTGGGGGCAGCAGCTCTGAGTCCGAGCCTCCACACTGTCAGCCATCAACATGATGGAGGCTCATGGATGGCCTGACCCATACAGGAAAGGGTGGGAGAGGCAGGAACGGCAGGGCAGGTGGGCACCACCTATCGAGGAAGCCCATGCTCTGAGAACAGAGAGAGCCACCTGAGTCCTGCCTGGCATTCCCAGCAACTGGCTGATGTGGTGTAGTGAGTCTGACTTGTGTTAGTTCCCTGTCCTCTCTGCTCGCACACGTAGAAAGGAGACCTTGGTGCGCTCGGGTCTCCCACCAGCCCCCAGGAGCCATGCCCCCAGCCCTCCAGGCTCAGCCTCTTACACTCCCAACAGAAAGCCCCCCTCAGCCAAAGCCAGGTGCCAGAGAAGACACTCCCAGTCTTCTCTGTCACCCAGGACTTATCAGGGCCCGGGAAGCCACAACCCAAGGACCCCCGGGACCCTGGGGTCAGGGTGCATTGGGTAGCTGAGGTGGAACAAAAGAAGGAATGAGGAAAATGAGGGAAGATATTAACATAGCTGGGGACAGGACCTTGGCCCAGCTGAGGACAGAATCTTGGAAAAGCTGGGGACAGGACCTTGGCCCAGCTGGGGACAGAATCTTGGAAAAGCTGGGGACAGGACCTTGGCACAGCTGGGGACAAAACCTTGGAATAGCTGAAAACAGAATCTCGAGGCAGCTGGGAATAGCATCTTGTGACAGCTAAGGACAGAACTGTGGGCTCTAGGGCTGGGAAAAAGATCCTCAGGCAGCTGGGGCAGAAGCTGCGGAGATGGGCAAGTAGAGCCCTGGGTCACCCGGGAAGCAGGAGCCTGCGGCAGAAGGAGGCAAATTGCAAGGTGGCCTCAGGAGGTGGCCGGAGTAGGGGAGACTGGCCCTGGGCCCCCTCGGTCACACGCCACCCCCTCTTTCCGGAGCAGACAACACGGCTGCGGTGCACACGCAGCACCTGGGCTTCAACCGGCAGGAGCAGGACGTGTTCTTCCTGCCCATCCTGGTGGTGGACAGCGGGCCGCCCGCGCTGAGCAGCACCGGCACGCTCACCATCCGCATCTGCGGCTGCGACAGCTCGGGCGCCATCCAGTCCTGCAACACCACGGCCTTCGTCATGGCCGCCACCCTCAGCCCCGGCGCCCTCATCGCCCTCCTGGTCTGTGTCCTCATCCTAGTCGGTGAGTCCCCCCCAGAGCCACCCCCCGCCCCTCTGGCCTTCCCCCTGGGGCCCTGGTAACGCCCACGGGGCCTCAGCTTCCCTCTTCCACCAGGAAGTTTGGCCCAAATGATGCCCGAGCTTTACAGGGTAGGTCCCAGGACAAGTTTCCTAAGGATGGAGCAGCCCCACTGCCAGCTCAGGGAGCGTCAACCCCACCTGAGACCCCTTGCGTGCTGGTGGCCCTCCACACAGTCCAGACACTCCCTAAGGTTTTAAAAACAAGCATATTATAAGAAAATTCTCTCATGTCCACTGTTCTGTTTCATGCTCTATGGAGGACTTTTAGTAAAGTCCTTTTAGTAAAAAAGGGATCTTGTGACCCTCACAACCCGTAGCCAGGTGTATCATCCCCATTTTTTAGAGGACCAAAGTGAGGCTCAAGGGGGTGAAGTGGCTTGCCTAAGAGTACGTAGTCTTCCGGCTTGAAATCAGGCCTCCGCCCCTTGTGTTCCCTTTAACTACACCAACTGTTATGGATCTCAGCTGGGGAAAACCCTGGGGGCAGCCGGGGCAAAATCTTAAGACATTTGGGGAGTTAACACCTGGCTATGCCATCAGGAGCCAGGTCGAACCCACCAAGTGTCACCAGTGAAGAGGTCAAGTTCTAGGAACTGAGCTGGATTCCAGTGGCCATCACACCACCTCCCCCTGTCACAGCAGAAAGGCCTCACCTCAGCTCTGGCTGCTGGACTTTAGCAATCAGTCAGAGCTTGGGAAACCCGAGTATGGTCCAGATTGCAGAGAACAGTTCTGCTCCGTCCCCTGGGCGATGTCAGCTGCCTGCCCCCTGCCCCTTGCGTGCTGGCCACTGCCCACCCCACCGAGAACCTGCCAGTGGCTGAGCCGCACCTCCCCGGGTCCCTGCAGAGGCCCTGGACAGGCTTCTCCTAGCTGTGAGTTCTGGGGCCCCCTTCCCTCCCCTCCCCAGCCCATGGCTCAGAAACTCTTTTTCCAGAGGGTGCACTTTACAGCGGTTTCATTTTCCAAGGCAGTGCAAACAAATTTCTGCCTAATTGCCCACAAACGAAGAAAGTGCACATCAGTGCTCTAAAGGTGACGGGCGGAATCGCTGATCAGGCCGGGCACATCTGTTGCCCGCCGCCTGCCCTCCCTGCCATCTGCTCTCTCGGGCATCCCTCTCCGCAGCTCCCAGTTTCGGCTCCGGAAGCTGTCCATCCGTCTTTCCCACCTCTCTCCTGACACCTCCCCTCCCTCCAGACCTGTTCCCGGGCCCCACCCCCTTCCCTGTCATGTGCCACCTTGTTAGGTCGTGGGCTGGAACCCGGCCCCTTGGCCCTAGCAGCTGGCTCTGGCCGCTGGCCCGGTGGGAGATGTTAGGAACAACAAGAAGAACCCAAGGCCTGGCATGGTACCCAGCACGTGTCTCTCCATCCACCCACTCACCTACCCATTTAATTCTCTCAGTGGTTCATCAGCTCCTTATTTATCCGACCAGCGAGTTTCCTCCAGCCCTCGTACTGAACCATTTCGGGCACTGGGATCCATCCGCGAACAAAAATTCCCACAAAGCCCTGAGTAACTGGAAAGTTAGGGTTGCCATCACGGAGATGGGGGAGACAGAGTAGGGAAGGGGGAAGATTATTTCAAGTTTGGACGTGTTCAATGTGGGATTCTCTTGGCCGGCCCGGAGGACTTGCTGAGGAGGAAACTGGACGGATGATCTAGATTTCAGGAGAGAAGTCAGTCCGAGAGGAGGCTGAGACGTGGGCGTGGCCAGCCCCCAGGTGGACTGCACAGTAGCACCCGCAGAGCGGTGTGGATGCAGGCCGCGGACCGAATCTAAGGATGGTTGACATTAAGGGGTCGGAAAAGCCGCTTGGAAGGGAGAGAATGAGGGTTAGCAGAGGCGGGAGGAGGAGAGAATGTGGAGTCCCGGAAGTCAAGTGCAGAAAGCAAAAAAAGAGCAATGCTCTCGTTCTTTATCCTTACACTCACCACGTCTCCATCCACTTCTTCAGTCAGTCATTCACTCAGCAAGAACGCTTCAAAGGCTTAACTGCCTGCCGGGCACCCACCTAGGGGAACACTCCCCGGGCCCCGAGGGGGAGTTTAAAGTGTGTGTTTCAGGGTGGGAGAAGCTGTGGTTGGCAAACCTGAGCTGCCTGGGCATCTCTTGGAGGCTTCGTCAAGACAGACCGCCAGGAGTTCTAGGACAGGACCCGAGAAGCCACATTTCTAGCAAGTTCCCAGGAGATGCTGCTGGTGGTGGTCCAGCAATTGTGCTCTGAGAACCCGTGGGACAGAGAGAAGAACTCCTCACCAGGGGAGCTTGGAAGTGAAGGCACTGAACCTGGCCTGGAGCTCGTGGGGGCGGGGGCTCCTGCAGGGGACATGTTGACCTGAGGCCCGAAGAGCTAAGCAGATGCTCAGGACTTCTGGAATAGTCAGAGGAGAGCGAGGATAAAAGAGGAGTCAGGTTCAAGACATCTCTCATTCCCCCAGCCCCATCTGCCCCTCAGCTGCCCCCTTTGCACTCCCCAGGGTCTAGAGACCTCTCAGGTTGTATCTCTTTATAGAGTTGAGGATGGAAACATCAGAGGTTGGTTCCAGCCCCCAGCACCCATGAAATCTCTTAACACTGCCATCTGTGCTGCCAGCGCAGCACGGTGGTCTAGCTTCGATTTGCACACCTCCCAAGATGGGTAGCTCACTATCTATCCATAGAGCCAGGGCAGTTCTGACTGTAGGAAACGTCTTTTTGCACAGAAATCTAGGAAATTTGCCCCAGCGGTTAGGCTGTGCCGGCGTGGCTGTGTGAAGGGGGTGGGGGTCCCCGAAATGTCCTGGGTGGGCCTCGGCCCTCACTCGCCCCTTCTGTCTTCCCCGCAGTGCTGGTACTGCTGATCCTCACCCTCAGACGCCACCACAAGAGCCACCTGAGCTCGGACGAGGACGAGGACATGCGGGACAACGTCATCAAATACAACGACGAGGGCGGCGGCGAGCAGGACACGGAGGCCTACGACATGTCGGCGCTGCGGAGCCTCTACGACTTCGGCGGCGAGCTCAAGGGCGGCGACGGGGTCGGCGGTGGCGGGGGCCCGGGCGGGAGCGGGGGCGCTGGCAGCCCCCCGCTGGCCCACCTGCCCTCGGAGCGCCACTCGCTCCCGCAGGGGCCACCGAGCCCCGAGCCGGACTTCTCGGTGTTCAGGGACTTCATCAGCCGCAAGGTGGCGCTGGCGGACGGGGACCTGTCGGTGCCGCCCTACGACGCCTTCCAGACCTACGCCTTCGAGGGCGCGGACTCGCCCGCCGCCTCGCTCAGCTCGCTGCACAGCGGCTCGTCGGGCTCCGAGCAGGACTTCGCCTATCTCAGCGGCTGGGGCCCGCGCTTCCGGCCCCTGGCCGCGCTCTACGCCGGCCACCGCGCAGACGACGAGGCCCAGGCCTCCTAGCCCCCCCCCCAACCCCGGCCCTGCCGTTGGGGCGCACCTCCCGGCCCACCCAGGGCCCCACGGGGCCCCAGGACGAAGCATTTCCCGGGTTCACCCCCTTCCCCAGCCCTCACACCCTCCCAGGGCAGCCAGACAGGAGGGGAGACTCGTCAGGGGATGGACTCCGCCCCGCCCTGCCCAGGGGAGGTGGTGCAGCTTTTGCCCAGACGTGCAGGAATTACCAGCAACATCATTAAAAGTGCAGCGAGACCGGGCACTGCGTGGCTCTCGGGATAGAGGGGGAGTTGGCGCCGCGTTGCTGCGTGGAGAAGGGGTGGGTTACTCACTCCTGGCTGGGGGAAGAACCCTGAAGGGAGGGTGCTGTTGAGGTAACCCCCCTCCTAGGTCTCCCCTTCAGAGTTGAGAGAGAAGGAAGGCTGTTCATTTACTAAGCACCTACTGTGTGCTGGGACACTCTAGAGAGACCATCTTAGTTGTCACAGAAACCATGAGGTGGGGCCCAGCAGGTAACAGATGGAGAAGGCCACCCTGAGAAGTGGCTCTGGCCTGTCCAAGGACACCTAGCCAGAACGGTGGAGCCTCTGGCACTGACTTCCCGGCTGCCTGGCCTTGGGCAAGTCACCTCACTTCTCTGGGCCTCAGTTCTCTCGTGTGTCACATGAGGCTCATAACAGAACCTACCTCGAGGAGTTGTGAGGATAAAAAGTGGTCATATGTGTCACGTGGTTAGGACAGTGCCTGGCACATAGTAGGTGTTCAATAAATGTTAGCCTTTGATACTATTGTTATCTTTGTCATTATTAAAAGCCCACTGGCGGGGCTGTCCCCCTTCTCCCAACATCTCCAACGGAGAAGGAAATGGCCCCAACTCTCGGCTCTGCCCAGAGTAGGGGATAGGGATATTCCCAGTGACTATGGACCCTTCTGGAGTCTCAGGGGGGATGGGAGAGGACCTACCCCCTCAGTGGAGGTGCCAAGAGAGGACAAGCTGGGCAGCTCTGGGACTGGGGTGAGGTGGGAGGGTTGGCAGGAAATGGAGGGGCTGGAAGCCAATAGGTGTGAAAGGGACCTTATCTGTTTGGTCCAGGAGCCTATCAGTCTCCTTATCCATGCCCCGCCCCCTCCAAGTTAAGAACTTCAGGGCTAAGTTATCTTTAAAAGCCTCCAGCTCTAAAACCCTTTGATGACAAGATAAAGGATAGTTGTCCTCCCAGCCCAGCCCCCAGTGAGTGAGTCATTCATTTGGCATTGATCAGCCATGAATTCCAGCTCCTGCTAGCTAGGCAGCCTTCATCAAGGTCCTCAACTGCTGAAGCCTCAGTTTACTCATCTGTATTATGGGGCTAATGATAGTCCTTCCCTTAAAGGGTTGTTAAGAGGCTTAAAGGAGTTAATGCCTATTAAGCTCTGATCCCAGTGCCTTCCCTGACTCATTGAAAATGCTCAATGGATGCTCATTAGACTTTTCTTTTTTTTTTTTTTTTCTACTCTCTCAGGAACCATTCATTGATTCCTTCCACATCTGCCAACATCCACTGTGACAGATCCAGAAATGGTCATTATGTATTATGAGTGCCTTCCCTATATTATTTCATCTAAATTAGGTACTGTCAGCCTCACTTCACAGGTAAGGAAACTGAGGCCCAGAAGGTAGTGACTCACCCAAGTTTAAACAGGTCATAAGTACTTCCTGCCTTCCAGCAATTCAAGGTCCCAGAGGGCCAGGTTTGGTGGGCAGAAGCAGCCAATAATGATGCCCTTGATAAGACTCATAGCAGAACTAACAGAACAAGGTCCTGAAAACACTAAAAGAAGATTGAATAATTTGTGGAGGGCTTTCCAGAGGAGGTGACTCCAACTGCATCTTGAAGAATACGATGTATGAGATGACCAAGCAGGCACGAGCATTCCAAGCAGAGAGAAAAGCATCTGCAAGTGGGTTGGGGATAGGGGAAGGAGAGGCCAGAAGCATGTGGTGGCTTCAGGGACTGTGTGTGATCCCAGGGGCTGGATCACTGGGTGGAGTGATGGCGAGATGTGAGGCAGGGAAGGCGGGCTGGAAGCAGGTGGAGAAAGCACTTAAAGGCCAGGCCAAGGAACTGGATGCTTTGCTGCACTTGAGCGTGTCTCTGGATGGTAGGTATATGGGCTGAGCGAGGGTCCCAGTGTCCCAAATAGGGTGACACTGGGACCCTCATTCCATGTGGACGCTTGGTCCATGTTCCTGTATTGATCTCTTCTACCAGTGGGCATGGTAACGTGGGGACCCCTGGGGACACATGCGATCCCCTCTCTCATTGCATGTGCTCAGCTGTCCCATATAGAATCCCAGCAACATTTCTCAGATTGGTTTTTGCTCTCTCCATTATAGAGGGGAAGCTGAGATCCAGAGGAGTGAAGTGACTGGCTCAATGTCACTCAGCTAGTCTAGGACAGAGCTGGGACTACACGGGATCCCTAATTCCAAGTCTCTGTTCTTTCCACGTGTGCCGGTTGCCTTGACAGATTCTGACCCTACCGAGAAAGAGGTTGCAGTCAGGTTATGTGTCCAGAGGAAGGTAAAAAAACATGGAGTCACGGGCATCCTTGAGCATCTTCCAAATCCCACACGTGGGGAATGACCTTCCCACGGTCACACAGAGTTAAAGATCCTGCCAGAAATAAAGATCATTCATCCAAATTCACCTTCTGAGCCCCTGGCTCTATTCCGTTTACCAGCTGTGTGACTTTGGACATGTTATTGTCCCTCTCTGTGCTTCTGTATTCTCACCCATAAAGTGCACATACTCAGAACACCTGCTCCATAGGGTGGTAGTGAGGATAAAATGCACGGATGACCGCTGATACCTGCTACTTACTGAGTATCTCCCACGCACTAGGCACAGCTCCAAGCACGTCACGTGAACTAACTCACCTAATCCCACAACCACCCAATAAGAAGCCCTCCTTTTATGGGTGATGAACTGAGCACAAAAAGGTTGAGTCCCCTGCCCGAGATCAAAGAGCTGGTTAAGAGAGGGGCCAGGAGTTCACAGAAGTGCTCTGGCCCTCAGCACCTCCCACATCAGCAGCACACACAGCGCTGGGCACACAGGAAGGACTGGACTCGTGGCCTGGGCTGATGTGGCCATCTGATGTGGCCCAGGAGAGCCTGTTCTCCGCTCACTGCCATGTTCTCCGGCCTGTGGGAGTCCTCAAGCCTTCCCACGATTTCTTCTCATTCTAAAGTGGGGCGTGGAGGGAAAGGCAATGATCTCTCAGTCCCCTCTGCTTCTGACTTCTGGGTCCCCAATGGGCCCTGAGCCAGCCCAAGAGTGAAATCCAGTGAGTCTGGCCCCTGTACTGGGCGTCACAAGGTGTCCATGGATGCCCAGAATGGTAAGCAGTTTGTGAGCAACTGTTCTGACGGTCTGGGTCACAGAGAAGGGTCTTGTTGTGGAGTACGCAGCCTCTGGCCATCTGTCTCGTGGGTTCCCACCAAATTCCCCCAGGAGCTCCAAATCCTCTCCCCGTGTGGAGCAGAGAGCATGGCCACCCGAGACTCCCCCAGCTCCAGGCCCTAATTGGCCACACCCAACTCTACCAAGGAGCTCAGAAAGCAATGAGCCTTTCACTTACCATGTCTGACCTCTTTTTAAGGCATCAGGGAAAGTGAAAAGAATTCCCCTTTACTGTCATTGTCTCCATCACCGTCATCATCACGGGATACAGGAGGATTCAGGGTCATGAGCAAGAATGGGCGTACAATTGGCCAGCAGTTTTAGAGCCAGGGATATTAATGACAGCAGTGACGAGGGTAATGGTGACGACGGTGACAGCCCACTTACCTAGCCCTTGCCGCATGCCAGGCACTGCTCTAAGCCCTGCATGTAATTATCACTAGCACAGGTAAAACCCATGGAGGTAGACTCTGTGTTTACTGTGTTTAGTCCTTTACAGAAGTTGCATTGTTTAATTTTAAGCTGTTACATGTTTGGCTCTATTTTACGGATGAGGGATCCAGGGCTCACAGACGAGAAGAGGCTCGCTCGAGGGCACAGAGCCCGTGAGGGCGGGTCATTGCACACACACTGCCCCACGAGTCCACGCAGGACCAGGACGACTCAGATTCTGAGCAGAGTTTCGGGGCGGAGGGGGTATGGAGAGGCACTGCAGACAGATGGCTGAGCTGGGGGGCAAGGTGGCTGCAAGGCTGAGGGGGCCGAGCCGGCCCATGTCTGCATCTCCGGTGTGTACTGAGGGGGGTGTGTCTGCATGTGGCTGTGGGCAGGCACGGGGGATGTGGGAAGCCGGCGCAGAGCACACAGGTCAAGAACTCACCTCCCACCTCCTGATTCAGGCAGCCGAGAGAGCCAGCTGCTGTCACAGGGGGCGGCTCAGTGCCCGCATCCGTCAGCCAGGCGTCATCGCTGCCCACCCCCGGGTCACGAATCAGCAGTTCCACTTACCTCCTGCCAGCAAGCGCTCTCGGGCCAGCTCTGTCACTGGCCGCGGAGCCTTTGGAAAATGTAACCCTGTCAGCCCTCACTCTGAGGGAAGGTTTATGCTTCAGTGCGTGCACATGGGAGCACACGCGAGGCCACGTGCTCACACCAGCATGGGATGCCTGCACGTGTGGACCCTCAGATGTACTGCCACCGGGGTGCACAGTGTGGACCCAGGCATACTCACAGCTATGTGCACAGGGCATAGTGACTGCTCTGCAAATGTGGTCACATGCCCACACCCTCCAAGTGTACTGGAGGCGAGCTCTCACGTGTGCACTCACATGTGTACATGCAACATGCACATACCTTCCACGTGCGCATGTATCCACTGATGCGCTCCCATTTTCCCGTGTAAGCATGCACGCACGCACATTCGTGACATACCCCTGCAGTTACCCAGTGTGTATGGGTCTCCCCTTCAGATGTGCTTCTGCACACGAACCCCTAGCCCCACGCACACATTCACGCTGCCGTTTGCACAGTTGCCTGCTTGCATGGGAAAGCATGTGTAGCCTCAGGAACAGTCAGTTACAAACCCTAAATTCTAGGGCGTAATGCCATAGACCTGCTTGCATGCATGAGCATGTGAGTCCGTGAGGACGTAATAAACAGTCTCACTCATAAACATCTAAACAGCAAGGCATCCTCCAACCAACGTGCAGAGCTACACCAAGTGGGGGCACCTGGGTGGCTCAGTCGGTTAAGCGTCCAACTCTTGGTATCAGCTCAGATCATGACCTCAGGGTCATGGGACTGAGCCCTGCATCAGGCTCTGCATGGAGTGTGGGACCTGCTTGGGATTCTCTCTCTCTCCCTCTGCCCCTCCCCTCTCTCTTTCTCTCTCGAAAGAGAGAGAGAGAGAGAGAGAGAGAAAGGAAGGAAGAAAGAAAAGCAAAACAACACTATATACTCCCCCACATCTGCCTGCCTATGTGTGTGTACATCCGCTTCCAGACCGCAGTCCTTGAGCACCTGAGCACCTCTGGTCACTTGTACCTTTAGGCAGGTCCAGCATGGTTCACACATCGGCCACGCCACACGAGCCTGGCTCCACACACAAGCATGCACACACACAGACATGTGCCTCTGAAGCACATCTCCCACTCATTCATGGGGTCTGAGCCCTGGCACGCGGGTGCACACAACCCCCGCTAGAGTGCAGCCTGCCCTGGTCCCAGATCGTCAGGTGTGCTGGGGACAGCAGGAATAGTGCCCGCACACAGAAATCGCCACTCATGCAGAATTGCATCTGCCGCAAACTTCTCATCTGCTGTGCAAATGATGATTAAATGTTATTGTGCAAGAGAAACCAGCAAGGAGGGATTCATTAGCTTTATTGTCAGGAAGGACTCCATGGGCTCCAGCGCCCAACTCCAAGGCTGGCTTAACCCCCTGTATGCCGGGGGTGCCATGCTCGCAGAGAAGGAAAGTCCAGGAGAGGAATCCCAGCTCTGGGCCTGCGTGAGCCAGCCAGGGTACAGAGAGCACTGGAGAGAGGGTCACGAGTCCAGGCGGCTGCTCGAACCTCACCCCCTGTTTCCTGTGCAGCCTTGGACTTATTTCATCCATCAAATAATCTCTCACCCCATGTCACAGGAACACAGAAATATGGAGGCCATGGTTCCTCCTGAAAGCACAGGGCTTCTAGGATGGAGAATTGCTTCCAGGCCAATGAAACAACTTAAGCAAAGACTGGAAGGCTTGGAGACGCAGTAGTGGTGCAGGGCTTGTCCGGGAAACACTGGGCTGGGCAGGGCAGGTGGAGGGACCCAGAAAACCCTTCCAACAAGCTTAGGCCTTTTCCAGAGAACAGTGGAGAATCATAAAAGGTACTTAGGGCTGACAGAAAAAATACAGGGTGCCCAGTTCAATATGAATTTCAGATAAATACCAAATAACTATTTTAGCATTATTATGTTCTAAATATTGCATAGGACACAGTTACACTAAAACACTTAGTCATTGTTTATCTGAAATTCACATTGAACTGGGAATCTTGTATTTTTATTCACCAAATCTGGCAACCCTATTACAGATTAGCATCTTGTTTTTTTTTAAGATTTTTATTTATTTATTTATTTATTTATTTTATTTATTATTGACAGAGAGAGAGATCACAAGTAGGCAGAGAGGCAGGCAGAGGGAGAGGGGGAAGCAGGCTCCCCACTGAGAAGAGAGCCCAATGTGGGCCTTGATCACAGGACCCTGAGATCATGACCTGAAAGGAAGGCAGAGCCTTTTTTTTTTTTAAGATTTTATTTACTTATTTGACAGATAGAGATCACAAGTAGGCAGAGAGGCAGGCAGAGAGAGGAAGGGAAGCAGGCTCCCTGCTGAGCAGAAAGCCCGATGCGGGGCTTGATCCCAGGACCCTGAGACCATGACCTGAGCCGAAGGTAGAGGCTTTAACCCACTGAGCCACCCAGGCACCCCTACAGATTAGCACTTTATACAGATCCCCCGGCTGCTGTGTCCAAGGTAGGTTAGAGGGTGAGAGAAGAGAGAGGGAGAACTGTGAAGAGGTAAGGAGGTCGCTGTCTCACCTTCCTCTTTAATCAAAGAATCCCCAGTTTTTAGCTGGGCATGGCCATCTATCACAAGGATCACATTTCCTGGCCTCCATCACAACCGTGTTTTGTGTGGACTAAGTTGTAACCAGTATAATCCAAGCAGAATTGTTACATGCCAGCTTCTGGGACACCTCCTCAAAAGACTCTTGACCGATGCCTTTTGCCTTTTTCTCTTGCTCTTCCTCCTTTCTGCTGGGTGAACACAGCTGAGATGGCTGGAGCTCAAGCAGCTACCTTGGACCACGAGGACAAAAGCTGTACCCCAGGGATAGCCAAATAATGAGCTAGAAGGAGACTTGGGTCCTTTCAACTTCATGGGGTGACCTTTCCATTCCTGAACTGCCCCCATCCACACCTGGATTCCATGAGATAGAAATAAACTTCTAATTGTTGGAGTCACTGTTAATTTGTTTTTCTGTCCTGAGCAGCCAAGTCTAATTCTAGCAGATACAAATACCTGACACAGGAATCTAAGTGAGGGATATTGAGGGTGAATCTGGGCCAGCAACAATGGATTTGAGAAATATTTAAGAGGAAGACCCAGTAGGTGGGTGTATAGGGATGGGGGACTGAGAAGGTCAAGCTTGAGGGATAAGGACAGTAGAGCTGGTAATGGGCCAGGGAACTCAGGAGAAGCCTAGGATCTTGGGTCATGGGAAGTCAGTCGAATTTGAGGGGTCTACAGGCCATGTGCACTAGATGTGGAAATTCAGGACTGGTGCTCAGGAAAAGGAGGGGCTCATGAGCTCTACAGGTTACCCTCATCTCCAGGATAGTGAGAGCCTTTAGAAAAAGGGAGGCCTGAGCAGAGTGCAGAGTCATGGGATCAGAGGGTCTGGGTGAACTTGAGAAAGCATCAGACATGGATGGAGGAAGAAGAACCATCTGGACCTCAGTTTCCCCAGCCGTAAAATGGGGACAGGGGAGAGGAGTAACTTAAATGATCCCTAAAGTTCTTTCCCGATCTAACATTAAGAATTCTGTGGTGTGATCTTAGACCGTTTATTTTCCCTCCCTGTGTTCAGTTTCTCCTTTGGAAAATGGGGCCTAAAAATAGTACCTACCTCACAGGGTTGTCTGGAGGACAAAGTGACCCACACCCGTGCCCAGTTCAGCCACGGCAGAGAGTAAGGGCAAAATTAACAACAGCTGTCAGGACATGGACATGAGGCTTCATGTGGGTGAGTAAGCAGTGGGGATGAGTCCTCTTTCCACTCCAAGCCCAGAAGGAGTCTGCAAGCCTGGAGTCCGTTGCCAAGACCTCTAGTGGGCACCTGCTGTATGCAGAACACAGAGCCAGGTGGGAGTGGGGGAAAAAATGGAGAGAAGACGTGCTTCCCCCTGGAAAGGTGATAAAGTCCAGCCTTACCAGGAGAGGCTGGAGGAAGCTAAGATCCCGGGACAGCAGAGGGGTTGGGAGAGAGGCAGGGTTATCTAGCCCTGAGGAAGGGCGGATAAAAGACACCTTGGGGCTGAGAGCTCCGAGCTAGATCCCATGGGCAGAATGAAGATGTGCTGGCCAGCTGAGGACTGCAGAGAAACCTGTGAAATGGGTCTTCTGGGAGCAGAAGAGGCTGGAAGGAGAAGCACTTTTAACCTTACAGGTCCCCTGCCTCGGTTTGGTAGCACTGCAGCAACAAGGGACCAGAAGTCGAGTAGTCTAAACCAGCGGGCTTTATTATTTCCCAGTCCTGGAGGAGGGAAGGCTGAAATGCAGGTGTCAGCAGAGGTGGTTCCTTCGGAGAGCTGGGAGGGAAGGTCTGTGAGAGCCAGGTTCTCTCCCCACTTCCTTCTTCGAGCTGCCTTCTCCCCTGTCCCTTCATACTGTCTTCCCTCTCTGTGTCTCTCATCCAGATTTCCCCTTCTGAGGACACCAGTCACGGAGGATGAGGGCCCCGCTCAACTCCAGTGGGACCTCATCTAACCAATCACATCTGCAACGACCCTATTTCCAAACAAGGTCACATTCTCTGTACTGCCGGTTAGGACATCAACATATGAATTTTAAGGGGACATCCCCTATCCCAGGCTCAGCAGCAACTGTCACCACAGGCCCTCACTGGGCTCCTTACTGGGGCTGTGTGTGTCCTCTGCCCTCTGGTGTAGGCTTGTGCAATCTGAGGGAGGAGGCCTTGGGAGCCTGAGGCCAACTAGGATGGGGTAGAGTTTCCTCTAGTGTTCTTCCTTCATAGCCACTGATTCACTCAGAACCTCACATTTAACCACACACACACACACACTCTCTCTCTCTCTCTCTCTCTCTCCATTCAGAGAAAACCTCAGAGACCCACCCATATACACCAAGGCACACAAAGACACTCATGCAGAACCCGCACACACAAAAACACACGCAGACTCTTACGCATCTTAATCTTATGCACCTGCTCAGAGCCTTGGAGACACGCACTGGTACACACCACAACTTACACACATCCCCCAGACACACCGCCGCATGCTAGCACACCCACACAGGCACAATGACAGCCGTGTTGAGACGGATGCCCAGGGACACATCTGTGACCTCGCAATCACACATCACACACATCTGTTTGTGTGCGTTCTCATAAGCCTATACACCCACTCACAAAGACACAAAACACAAGGACACAGGCATTCACGGGCCCCCGCGTGTGCGCACCCACACACACACACACACACACACACACACACACACAGGCTGTCTGCATACACAGGACTTTTTAATCCCGTTGTGGTTGGCAGAGCCTGGCGTGCACCCAGCATCCCTGTGGCCTCACAGCTCACCACTCACTCCCTAGTAATTGGAGGCAATTTAATCTCCATCCCACCCCGCCAATCACAGGCTCTGCAGAGCAGGCGGCCATCATGGTGCCCCACCACGAGGGCAGCGAAGCCGAGAGCCCCCGCCCCTCTACCTCCATAGTTGAGGGGGGATTTGCAAACCTAGACACACACACGCACACACACGTACACACTGAAATCCTAAGACTGCACACACACACACACTATCACATATACACAGAAACACAGTTGCACGCACACACACAGCTACACGTGGAGACACACAGGAGAGTGTACACAGCACAGAAAAGGCGCCGTGAGATAGCTGATGTCCGTTTCCAACCCGATACACACAGCTTCGCGCGCAGTTCGGGAGACAACGTGTACCTCCCTCTCTCCCGGAGTTCGGCTTCTGAGTTTGAACACACAGACTGACAGACAGTGACCCCTCGAGATGGAGGACACACAAACGCAGCCACACACAGACCTCAGCCCCTCCTCAGTGAACATGCTCCCAGGATGGCTGAGGTGTGACACCGAAACGCGATGACAGCGAGGTGGTGTCCAGGAGGAGAAACGCGGGAGCAGGGGCGCACACACACATGCACAAAGCACACAGGCCACCTCGCCAGCCCTCTGCATGTCCCCATGGAGACCCACGTCCCTGCCAGCGGAACCCAGAAATGGCCTCGTTCCCTCACCCCCTGGGGTGATTTCCCAGGAGAGGGGGAGCCCAGTCCCCGCCTCAGCCCACCCCCACTCCCACCAGCACAACCGGGCCGTCAATCTGCTGTTTCTCACTCCATCCCGGCCGGTGCGCTGACATTCAGAGCCCAGCATTGAGATGATCACATTTAGCTGTAATGTACCACAGATTGCACTGACATTTGGAAAATATCCCACCTCGGGACCCATTCAACTTCAAACTTTTTTCCCCAGAAAAGGAGAGAAATGGCAGAGAGGGGGCAGCGAGGGCCTGCAGTGTTCTGGAAAGGAGCTGCTTCCCAGCCCAGACCCCGGGAGCTGAGACTCTCAGCCTCTCCTCCCAGAGACCCAGGGAGCATCTACCTGGGGACAGGGGGATGGGGAGTAGCAATGGGGTGTCCTCAAGACAGAGACAAAGTTCCAGACCACACACCAAGTCTAGACAGATGATCCACTGGGGGGTCTCTTCATCAGGTCTGGGGTCTGGACACAGCTGCTTGCTATCAGTCGAGCACTTGCTAAGTGCCAGACTTTGTTCTAAGCATGTTACATACATGACCTCTTGGGATCGGAAAGCCTAGGAGGGAGGAACTGCTATCGTCCCACTTAAATGAGGGACCTAAAGCTCAGAGAGGTGATGTGACTTGCTCAAGGTCACACAGGCAGGAAATTGGGGAGCTGGTATCTGAACTCTGGTCTGTCTGGCTCCATCCATACCCACACTTTTTCTGCCTGCACGGGGCGAAGACATCAAGTGTGCAGCGGAGTCGGGCGGATGTTGAATCCCACCCTGGCCCCCTGCTTTTTCCCTTTTCCTCCTTCCCGTCTTGTCTTCTCCACTGCCTCTCTCTGGTTCCCTTACTCTCCTCTCACCTCCCCTCTTCTCCATCTCTTTGAGCATGATGGCACAGTCTGGGATGGCTTCCTGGAAGGGAGGGGGAGGGCCTGAGCTGCACCTGGAAACTCAGGGGTGTGGATGAGGAGGACTGACAGCTGCAGAATTGATGTGCGAGCCTCACAGAAAAGCCGCTGGAAATGGAGTGGTTGGACCATTCCTATGTGACAGCTGCAAAGCAGGGCTTGGATGACGGAGACTTGCCTGGGGGTCGCCCAGGCTTCTCTGAGGTTGTGCCCAGATGGGGGTCTGGGCAATAGGGCCATTCGGGTAAACGAATGGCAGCCAGAGATGTGCCTACCTTTTCCCCAAAGAGGAGCCCACAGAGGACCCCGCTTAACTGACCTGGGCAGTAATCGTGGAAATGCACACAGCGTGGTGGAAAAAAGATATTTCAAAGGCAGAGTGAAAATGACATGGTCCCAGGTAGCCCAGAAAGAATAGAAGAGGCGGGAAGATTGTCTGGTTCTCTGATGAGCTGATTAATCTCCTTAAATAACTTACAGTCCAACTTCCCAAAAGGCAAAAGAAAGTTAGGTTAATCTACTCTAAATGATTCCTGAGCTTCTCGGGGGTGGTAATCAATACGCACACTCTCTCTCTCTTTATAAGTAATTCTCAGTAATTGCAAGAAAGAAGGTTTTTCTGTGGAAAATGACATTCTAGCCACAGAGAGAATCCCAGGCAAGGGGATCAATTGGCCTCTGGCTGGGGAGCCCGGCCTGCCAGTGGGAGGATACTGTGGGATGACCACCATCACATCACGTTGTGGACCACAGGGTCATCCCAAGGTCTGTCTTCCTGCAGGAGCTGTCACTGATTGGGGAAAGGGAGACCAAAATGGGGAAGGTGAACTGAGATCTCCAGCAGAAGCAAAGACTGAGCCTTCGCAGTGCTCATTGTGAATGTCACCAAGAGCACCACTGGGGCTCAGCACCAGTGCCCGCCCCTTCTACGATATGAGCACCATCCATGGTCATTACCAATGTCCTTGGGAGTGCAACAATGCCTAGCATCAATCCCCTGAGGACACTGTCAGTGACTTTGGGGCACCACCAAGGTTCACCAGTGGCCTTGCAAGCCTATCATCTATATTTTCAGGAGTACCCATCGGTGTGCATCTCCAAAGCCTTGGGTAGACATCCTCACCAATGCCCCAAGCATAGGAACTGTGTCCTTGTAGTCATCACTGTATCTCCATTAGCCAGGGTGCCTGGCTCATGACAGGAGCTCAATAAATATCCTTTGAGTAGATGAATAAATGAGTGAGAGGAAAGGACAGGAACTTCCTGGCCACCTATTGGCCACCCTATTACCTTATCCTCAGAACTTACCCAGTGCCTAGCCAAGGAGAATATTCCATAATTGTCTGTTGGATGGACAAGCAGGTGGGTAGATGGATGGTGAATGGATGGATGGGTGGATGGTTGGTGGATGGTAGATGGGTGGATGGATGGATGGGTGGATGGAAGGAAGGAAGAAAGGATGACCTTTGAAGGAAAGTCAGTGCCATCTGTAATTCCAGGCAATCAGCCCCCAAGATGAGTTCAATGTGAAGTAATCTTGAAACAGAAGACAAGCCCACCTACTGCCCCACCCCTAGTGGTTCTGGGCCCTTATGCGAGCCTAATGGCTTCACCTGATTCTCTCCTTTGCACTGGAGATGGGGTGGGGATGGAGACGGGCAGAGGCAGGGAAGACCTCTCACCACCCCCCCCCGGCCCTACTCTCCCCGCTCCCACTCTCCAATTCGAATACCATTTTCCAGAATGTCCCCAGGTACTGGAGGGAAAGCTCATTACCTGTGATCTGCCCATAAAAACGTCAGTAGCTGCCTGCAGGCTGGGGAGCCTGTTGCCATCAACTTGGCTTGGCAGCAGGGTGAGCAGCTGAGCTGAGGCGGGGGTACACCGGCTCCAGTCCTCAGCCCAGCCTCTCTGCAGGTGCCAGCTTTGTGCCGATCCAGCCATGACCCCTGGCAGAGCTGACTGTCCACACCTCCAAGAGGGCCACCCCGGAATGGGGAGCACCCGGTCCACCTCCCATGCATTCCACATGCACTTCAGGCCACCTGCTCCCCGTACCACTAGACCCTCAGGGCCACCCTAGGAGTCAGGACCATCACTAAGGAGCCCCATTTCACAGTTGAGGAAATGAGCTCAGAGAGGCGAGGGAAGTTGCCTAAAGTCACACTGCAAGGACGTGGCAGAGTCAGCGTCTGACCCCAAACTGACCTGACTCCAGAGCCTGGCTCCTGTGGATGGTGGCTGGCAGCCCCTGAAGCCAGGTCACCCAGTGCCACACAGCAGCTTGGGGTAAGAGCACTCTCACTGCAGACAGCGTTGACCACGTGGCAACAGAGAACAACCTCTCTCTCTCGGCAACATCGAACCTCTGACCTCTGTCAGTCACCTGGCTGTCTCCCAGAGCCGAGCCCAATGGGATATGTACATCAAGTCAGAAGTCAGGAGTGATGGAGCCTGGTGGGGGGGTCCACTAGCCCACATCACCCTTCCCGTGAATTAGAAAAAGCAACCCCCTTCGTCCAGGG
This sequence comes from Mellivora capensis, assembly GCA_004024625.1. NCBI lineage: Eukaryota > Metazoa > Chordata > Mammalia > Carnivora > Mustelidae > Mellivora > Mellivora capensis. The sequence continues at coordinate 229,346 of PISX010000505.1, read as the reverse complement.
GAGGGCCTGGCAACCTTGTGCAGTGGCCAGCCTGCACCTCCTTGCACAGCTGCCCTACCTCCGCTTTGAAATGAGATTCTGCTGTTAAATCTCAGAACCTTGGAACTTTGGCTCTAGAAATACTGAATCGATCTGGGTTTTCCCCATTTCAGCCATTCGAATACCATATTCATGATTTCTGCCATATCCAAGTATCGCCTGGACTATTATTTACTGAATCGTGTTCTTCCAATGGCCCCCTTTTTATACTTAATTTTATTTGGGAAGCAAAATGTTCATCAGTACATTAAATGGAAAAACAGTAACGCAGGACGTAGACAGAGACGTAAAAACAAACACGCTTGAGTAAAACGCTCTTATCACGGCCCACTCTGACATCACGGCCCACCGACTCCTTCACTCAGTCTCATGCTTTATAACAAAGGGAAGTTACTGAGAATTAGGTGCCCCAGACATGCCAGCGCCTGGCCCATCCTTTCTCTGATCCGGTCAGAGAAGAAGGAGTGAGAGCTGAGAAGGAGCCCTTCTCTTGCCAGGTGGTAGTTCAGTGTTATTTGATGCTGTTAATAGGTGGTCCTGGCTATCAGGGTTTCCCGGGACTGACCTGCCTGGCCACCGCTGGGGCCCAACACAAGAACTGAGGAGGGTTCTCGCAAGCCTTGGTTCTTTCACTATTGGTTGTGTGTCTTTTTTTTTTTTTTAAGATTTATTTATTTATTTGTCAGAGAGAGAGAGAGAGAGAGAAGAACAGAAACAGGCAGAGCAGCAGGCAAGGCAGAGAGAGAAGCAGGCTCCCCGCTGAGCAAGGAGCCCAACATGGGACTCAATCCCAGGACCCTGGGATCATGACCTGAGCTGAAGGCAGCGGCCTAACCAACTGAGCCACCCAGGCATCCCTTGGCTGTGTGTCTTTGGATGAATCCCTGCCCCACTCTGTGCCTTGGTTAGACGGAATATACTCTACAGCAGCTTTCAGCTCTGATAGTCTAAAATGCTGAGATCTAAAAGGGGATTATTATACTGTGTAGGATGAGGGTTGACAAACTTTTCCTGTAAAGGGCCAGATCATATAGTAAACATTTTCTTTTTTTTTTTATTTATTTATTTTTTAAGATTTTATTTATTTATTTGAGAGAGAGGCAGTGAGAGAGCATGAGCGAGGAGAAGGTGAGAGGGAGAAGCAGACTCCCCGTGGAGCTGGGAGCCCGATGCGGGACTCGATCCCGGGTCTCCGGGATCATGACCTGAGCCGAAGGCAGTCGTCCAACCAACTGAGCCACCCAGGCGTCCCAGATAGTAAACATTTTCCATCTTGGGAGCCATGCCCTATCTGATAACCGCTCCTCGGTGCCATGGTAGTGTGAACACAGACCATGCCGGTGGGCGTAGACCTTTCTTGGCAAGCACAGACAAGGACCAGCCACAGGTGGTAGTTTGCAAAACCCTGGTCTAGATCTGGGAGAACGGCGAGGCCCCAGGGTCAGGGGAAGCCAGTCAGGGGTCAAGTTCTGTGATGGGTCAGGTACAGGCCCCCCTGTGAGGCCCCCACCTCCCCTCCAGGAAACCCCACCACAAGCTTCCCAGGCAGCCAGGATCCTACTCCCTTCTCTCCCCTTTCAAACCCATTACTCACAGGAAAAGATCAAAGTCATTCTTCGAGGTGAAATCGTGAAATCGTGGACTCCCTCAGAGCTGACAGGGCACTCCTGTCCCCCATAGCTAAGACACACAAATTTCAGGACACTGCCCAGTTTGGACCTGAAATCTCACTCCCCTTCCTCACTTGTCATGAAGACAAGTGTCTTTTCCCTCTGGTGCTGGTGATTCCAACTATAAAACAGAAAAGAAAGGACTGATACATACCCATCCTGACAAAGTTAATTGCAAAAGGGGAAAAATTTCTCTTTACAAAGCACTCAGCAAGTATTAGCCCACACTAAGCCCTCCACACGTTACCTGTTATTATTATGAATAACAATACCAACAACACAAGGTGGCCCTGCTCCTACCACACAGCCCTGTCTGCTGTCCATCAGGGCTTGCCCCTCCCCCTGCGCCGCCTCCCCCACCCCACCCCCGCCACACACCTGCTGCACAAAGCATAGCCATGGATTTCTTGGAAAACCGCTTTAGGGGTTTTGTGATTTTTTTTTTTTTAGTTTGATTTTTAAATCCTGGTTTATTCTTAGTGCCTTAAAAGAGGAAGTGGAGATTTGGAGGCAGGCTGGAGCTTTCTTGATGCTTGATTTTCCGGCTCTTCCACCCCATTTCCCTGGCCTCCCAAGTCCCAAACCCACCCCACCTCTGCTACTCACATTACTGTCTCTTCCCCCAAAGGGGGTGGCACAAGGACTTCTGCCCTGCCCTGCCCTGGCACGGGAGGAGGGGACGGAGTCAAAGAGAGTGACTTGGAGCCCAGGCACTGTCCCCTGTCCTCCTGGTGACTACCCCCACCCAAGCCCCAGTAAGCATATTTCGGGGCCTCTCCTTGCCATCCACCCCCAGCCTTGGACGGGCACAGGTTCAAGGGTCCCCTGAAACTCTACCACTTCCTAGCTGTGTGGCCTTGGGCATATCATTAGAACTCTCAGGGCCTCTGTTTTTTCTTCTGCAAAATGCGTAAAAAGGTGCCATCTCCCAGCACTGTGGGAGGAGACAATAGGGTGGCAGGGGCTTTGCGAGTCTTCCAATGCATGAGGGAGTCTCGGTGATCATTGCCTGACCAGGACAGGGTCTGGCTGCTTCCCAGGGACCGCTGGATTCAGGTGGAATCAGGCAGAGAAGTCTTCCCAGCTGAGTGTTTCAAGCTCAGGCTCCGGAAATGTTGCAGCTGCCACTCTGCTACGACCCAGCTGGGACCCACTGACAGCATCTTAATTTCAGCCCCAGCTCTTTTCCAGACGGGCTGCTAATTAGGGCTAATGGGCAGCTCTCCCTGCTGGCTCCTGGGGCCGCCTCCTCCTCCAGAAAACAGGCCACTGAGCAGGGTCGTTGGGCTGATGCCCCAGGCTCGTTGGCCGGTCAGTCCCCTGGGGTAGACATCGCTCTCCACGTCTCTTGGCAAGGGTGAGTTCTTTTGGTGCTTTTCCCCCTGACAAATGGGAGGCAGGGGAAGGGGCAATATTCATCCCGGCAAGCAGGCACCCCTTTGGGACCAGGTACCTACCACCTCCTTTGGGCTGAGCCTGTGGGAAGCACTGAGGACATGCACATAGGCTGAACCAGAAGCCAGACAGTCCTGGACTCAACGTTTAATTTAATCACATTCTGGCTGTGTGACCTTGGGCATGTTACTTAACTTCTCTGTACCCAGGTCTCCACGTGTATCATAAAATAGTCCCTACCTCACAGGAATGCTGTAAGGATGAGATGAGATGGGATAGGCTGAACACTGTAGCCAGCATTCCAGCTGCAAGGCTGGTAGAAGGCAGAGGAGGCATAAAGGGCCGTGAGTGCCATCTTGAGAAGCCGGAACGTCATGCCTAGAGAGCAACGAACAGTGACTATTATTCTTACCATGTTTACTTCTGTTCCATGCTCCCTAGGCATCTCCAGAGTGCTGAGAATATGGTAATAGCTACACATATATAGCATTTACTGTGTACCAGGCGCTGTCCTAAGTGCTAACTCCTTTAGTCTGTACAACAACCTGACAAGATAGGTGTGATTATTTTTTTAAAGATTTTATTTATTAATTTGACAGAGATCACAAGTAGGCAGAGCAGCAGGCAGAGAGAGAGAGAAGGAAGCAGGCTCCCCGCCGAGCAGAGAGCCCGATGCGGGACTCGATCCCAGGACCCCGGATTATGACCTGAGCCGAAGGCAGAGGCTTAACCCACTGAGCCACCCAGGCACCCTGATAGGTGTGATTATTAGCCCCATTTTACAGATATAGGAACTGAGACACAGGTCAAGTAACTTGCCCCTGATCACCCCATCAGTATGTAGTCACCCACTGCTGTATGACAAATTAGATCAAAACCTAACAGCTTAACACAATCAACATTTTTTACCTCTGTTTCTGGAGGTCAGGAATCCAGACACCATTAAGTTTGGTGCCTCAGGCCTCCTGGCTCCTGGCCGGGATATCAGCTCCTTGGCATGTGGCCGTCCCCGTAGCGCAGTTCACTACACAGCAGCTGGCTTCCCTCAAGCAGGAAAGGGTGTCCAAGACGGAAGCCTCCAGTTGTTTATGATCCCTCCTCGGAAATGATAGCCCATCATTCTTGTTGTACTGGGTTTATTCAAAGCAAGTCACTAGGTCCAAACCTCACTCAAGAAAAAGGTACTACGCAAAGGCAGGGGTACCAGACGCCACCACTCCATGGGGTGGGGGCATCTTAGTGGGTATCTAGCACAGCCAGTATAGGGGAGTTGGGGTATGAATCCAGGGAGGCTGACTCCAGAGTCCATGTTCTTAATCCAGAATCTGATGGATATCCCAGCTCCACGAATGTCTGATGATTGAATTATGAGAAACGAGACACTATCCCCACCCTCCCGAAGCTCCATCTAGAGGGAAGCAGAAAAGAGAGTAAGATGCAAGTGCATTCATGGAGGAAGGCAAAGCAGATTAAGCAGGAAGCCTGCCTGGAGGAGGTGACGCCCAATCTGAGAACCTAAAGACAAAGCGGTGTTGGCCAAGCAAAGAGAAGTACTGGAGAGAATTCGATAGCTAGAACAATTTGTGCCAAGGCTAAGTGTGGAAGATTGGTGCTTTGCGTGAAGGCCAAAATGTGTGTGGGAGGAAGAGAGCTGGGGTGGGCAGAGAAAGAGCAGGAGAGGTAAACAGGCTAGGTTGCAAAGGGGCAGGTAAAAGAAAGTGGATATTATTCCAAAGAACTAGGGAGCCATGGAAGGTTGTCCACAGTAAGATGTGTGTTTTGTAAAGACTATCCTAAATGGTATGGGCAGCGGCAGAGGGTGGCTGGGACAAAGAGGGGGAGTGAGGAGGCTCTTTCTTCCTTCCTTTGTTCATTCATTCAGGTAATATCTATTTAGCAAGGCCACCAATGTACTGTTCTAGGCACTGGAGATACAGCAGTCAATAACATAAGGCTGTTCCATCTTGGAAGTCACATTCTAGTGGAAGAAAAAAATTAAACTTACAAAACTAATAAATAAAAAGGAAAATTACCAAAGCGGTAGATGCCATGAAGGAAAAAAGCAGAGTAGCCTTAGCCACATTGACTTTAAACCTGAATGACAAGAAAGAGCTGGCTATGGGAACACAGAATTCCAGGCAGAGAAACAGCTAGTGCAAAGGTCCTGGGGTGGAGTGGGTTTGGTCCAAGGCTGGTAGGGCAGCGTCATAGCAGCCAAGAGGGAGAAGAAGTAAACAGAAGCCAGAACAAGATAGGATGTTGCCAGATGCTGAGCCCTGGCAGCAGGGACGAGGGATGGGAACACTGAGGAGCAGCAGAAAGAAGGCAAACTTCACTGGCCCTGGGTAAGCAAATCTGAGTAACAATGCCGGGCGGCCCCCGTGGACCAGGGGAGCCCTAGCAAGTAAGGGAGAGAAGAGAGGCTGGCCCGTCCCTGACCTACTTTGAGAACTGGCTTCCTCCCCACGGCCCCGGCCACAGACTAACAGTCATCCCCACGGCAGACCCAGGCGAAGGCAGCTGGTTAGGCAGCATTTGCATATTTGTTTAATAAAAAGTTATGGATGTACAAAGATGGATAATTAATTACCCAGCATATTTTCCCTCGGCTCCCTCCCCTCCTTCCCACATTGCCACCATGGCCCCAATTGCCTTCCTCTCCTTCTGGCTGAGTCAGCAGAATCCCTCCTTGCCTCTTCTGAGTGGGGGCGGTGGGGAGGGGAAGGACAGGCCCAATAAATACGTACTTATTAAGTGTGTATTGCGGCCCATCAGGCCCACACAAGCAGCAATCCCAGACCGTTCTGCCTGAAGTATTTATGCCAGTACCTAGGGCCACTTTAGCTATTTATTTTCACAAAGAAATTAAATTAGATAGTTTGATAGCTTTCAGTGTAATTATGAAAGAAATTTACATGAGATGTTTATGAGGAGGGGATCATTAGGCACCCGAACCCCGAGGATATCCATTTGTTGGGACCCCCCCTCTCTTATTTCCTCCCCAGCCACTACAAGGAGAGTGGGGAAGTATCCCTCCAGGGTGGGGGGGGGCACGGCTGGAGTTGGGGGGTGACTCAAATTGCTGGAACTTGAGCCCCAAGAGGGTGGGAGCCGTCTCTCTGTTGCAGCAGTGAGCTTGGAACTCTGAGGGACAAAACAAGGGGCTCCTCCTCTTGAAGACTCAGTTTCCTTATCTGTAACAATGCCTCCGTAGCCACGCTGTTCTGGGAATTAAATGAGATAATGCAAGCAAAATGCTCCCTAGCCAGAGCTGCTCTTTACTGGGTTCTTACATGTCAGGAAAGACTCCGAGGACTGTCTTGCATCCTCCTAACAATCATTTTAAGCGCATGTCAATGGCACTTGGGTGGCTCAGTCAGTTGAGTGTCCAACTCTCGGTTTCGGCTGGGATCATGATCTCAGGGTCATGGGATTGAGCCCTGAATGGGGTTCTGTGCTCAGCACCGAGTCTGCTTGTCCCTCTCCCTCTGCTCCCCTCCCCCCCTCTCAAATAAATAAATAAAATATCAAAGCAGATGTCAAAACTTTAAGCTTCTCCCCATCTGATGGATGGGAAAAGTGAGACTAGGCTAAATTAGTTACTCTAGCAGCTCAGGGCAGGGCCAGCTTTCAAACAGGGCAGCTGGCCTGAGCCCACTCCTCGGGTCAGGAGCTGTGCAGCCACCTGGCTTTCTTTGAGGTAGGAGGCTAGGCTCTTTCCCTTGTATTTCAGAGTTAAACACCTACTGCCTTCACCCATGCTGGTGCGTAGCCAGGGAAACCCAGAAAGGAGAGCATGTGCCAGCGTCCCACTGAGCGAGCTGCGGGGCTGGAACCCTCCTAGCATCTCCGCTTGCTCACCTCCCCATGGACTGAGTAATCAGCCATGCTGATTAGCACTGACGGCAGCCCCCGCCCTGCAGGGCAGAGAGGGAGCCCTGTCGGGGGGCAGGCCTGCAGGGTGGGGGAGTGCAGGGCACCGGGGGGTCCCTCGGATCCACCTGGTCCTTCTCTCACCAGCCCTGCAGGAGGCTGGCTCCTAGGGGCTACCATCTGAGCTGTAGAGGGATGGGCCAGAAACCCTGGGCCAGGAGACATGCCTTTAAGTCCAAATTTGGGAAACTGAAGCTGGCTTGACCAATCTCCATGAGCCAAAGTCCCTGAATTCTAATTCTGGCTCTGCCACTTAAACTAGCCATGTGGCAATCACTTAACTTCCCTGAGCCTCAGTTTCCTCATCCATAAAATGGGAAGATGATAATAGTCCCCTCCTCTCTGGGTTGTCATGAGGACAAAATAAGCTTCTGCAGGTGACATGCCTGATAGAACATGAGAATTCAAGAAGCATCATTTTTTTTAAAGATTTTATTTATGTATTTGACAGATCACAAGTAGGCAGAGAGGCAGGCAGAGAGAGAGGAGGAAGCAGGCTCCCTGCTGAGCAGAGAGCCCGATGCGGGGCTCGATCCCAGGACCCCGAGATCACGACCTGAGACGAAGGCAGAGGCTTTAACCCACTGAGCCACCCAGGCGCCCAAGAAGCATCATTTTTATTATGTGTGTATTTTTTGTTTGTTTGTTTGTTCTTTAAGATATTATTTATTTGAGAGAGAGAGCATGAGAGGGAGAGGAGCAGAGGGAGAGGGACAAGCAGACTCCGCCAACTCAGGGCTGGATCCCACGACTCTGAGATCATGACCTGAGCTGAAATCAAGAGTCAGATGCTTAACTGACTGAGCCACCCAGGCGCCCCAACATCATTTTCATTATTAATTACCCAAATCCCTGAAAGTGGGAAAAACAGCGAGGCTGGATGGCTGATGGATGCGGGAGAAAGCTCTGGCCCCAGGCCATAAAGGCAGGATGGAGCGGCCCTCCTCTGGCCATCTGAAGCACCCCCTACCCCAGACCTTGGAGGTGGGCTGAAGAAGGAAACACCAGGTACTAACTGAACGTACTTGGTAAAAATCATCTAGGTGAATCATCCAGGTGAATCATCCAGGTGAATCCAGACAAGGATGTGGGCCTAGCCAGCAGGGTGTCTTACCCAGATCACCAGGCAGAGTCAAAATTCCAACCTGGGCCACTCTCACCCCAGAGCCTCTAGGGCAGCTGGGACAGCAGACTGAAGCCCTCTTCTCTGTGTCGGGAGACTGCGGAGGGCAGGAAACTGGCTAAACAGAGCACAGAGGAATTAATGGAGGAAGCTAATCAGGGAATCCTAGAGAGGACGCCAGACAAGATCCAATTAAAATGCCAGCCTCTGTGAGTTCCCCATTTTAATTTTCCACAAATTAGCTTAAAAGGGGAGGGGGTGGAAATGAAGATATTAGCTTTTCTTTCTTTTTTATTTTTTTCTTTAGAGCCAAGAGGAGAAAAAAATCCTTTGAGGATTACATTACTTCTTTCTCTTTTTTTAAAAAAAAATTCAAATCACTCTCAGCTGAGGGATTTGGGTTCTGACGCTACCCTTGTTGGAGGCAATTTCCAGGGCCTGCTTATTAGAGTGTAGATGTGGTAACCCCTTGGTAATATAAAGCACCATTTTCTGAATGAGCACCTACTGTATGCTGTCCAATCCTCACAACCCCCAAGGTCCGCAGCACTGCACCTGTGTGCAAAGCTCTGCTCCAAGCCTTGGGGCAGGATCCTGGCAGAGACAAAGCCTTACCCTTCTGAGCTGTGTGCCTTTAGATGAGTGACTTAACATCTTGTACCTCTATTTCCTCATCCACAGAAGGAGATAATAAAAATTGAGCTGGAAAGGTTGCAGGGAAGTTTCTATGAGACCACAGACATGCAAGGCCCTGGCACATCGGATGCTTAGTAAATGTGACCTGCCCCCGCCCTTTGAAAATTGGGAGGTGAAGGGCCCCGCTGGGACGAGGATCCCAGATGGAAGAAGAGGCAAGAGAAGGCTGAAAGGGTGAGACAAGACTTCCTTCGATGGAGTTCCAAGTCCACTGAAAGGGGGAAAAGATGAAGCACCAGGGACTGAGTGACAGGTGCTGCCTCCCTAGCCTGGTAAGAAGGACCAGGACAGACCCGAAATATCCCAGGCCATTGCCAGTGAAGCAGTGGGGAGAACCAGAGCCAGCAGGGAAACCAAGCCTTGGTACAAGCATATCTGGGGGTATCTGGGGTGACCCCTCAGATTCTGTTGGTAGCTTACCCAAGGGTAGGGGGAGCCCAAGCTAGGATTTGGAGTCTAGTTTAGGTAGATGTCTAAGTTTGCAAATGTGCTAAATCTGCGTGTAAGCCCGGGTTTGGGCAATGCCAGCACTGGATGGTGAGCTCTGAACTTGGGGCTGACCCTGGTGAGATGCTCTAGGTTTGGGGCTTGGCACATCCACCTTTAGTATTATCAGGATGAAGCTGAGCCCCAAGTCTGCTTATCTGCCCAAGCCCAGGACATATCAGAATTTGAAGTGAGCTCTGAACTGGGGTACACTGATACTGAACCTCAAAAGCTTGGGGTATCTGTGAGCCAAGTATGTGAACCCCAGCCCTGCTGTGTTTAGGAAGGAACCAGGCAACTCAGGGCAGTAAGATGTGAGTCTAGGGTGATTCTCTGGGCAGCAAGTGGAGACCCGCCAGGCTCCCCACCTTTTGTTTCTTCCTTCCCCTTTTCCCAGCGCACACAATCTCCTATTTTTGGTCTCGCCTTCCACCCCCCATCCAGTCCCCCTCCTTCACCCCCACCTCTGCCCAGAAATGCTGACTCTCCAGGAGCCGCTTATCTGAACCTCAAGCCTCAGGAGCCTCCACATTCTTTCCCTGGGGTGGGGAGGATGAAGGGATGAGGCAGGGAGAGAACCCACCATCCCCTCCTCCTCCCACAGGGCAAATCCTCCCCAAAGCACCCTTTGGGGCCCAGGAAAGACAGATCCTATTCTTGGGGAGCTCAGAGGCCTGCTGCCTTATCTAACTCTCTGGAACAAGCATTTTGCATTTATTCCCCCAAATGTGTTGCCGAATTGCGTTCCAGCCCATGGCTCCCAGCCATCTGCAGAGAGAAATCCAGTTAGACCTTGTATAATAAGTTCCTGACAATCTTGCCGAGGACGCTGGGTCATAAAAGTCTCCTGGTTTTATCGCCGGTAACAGACATGGAGTGAAATTAAGTTGTCTTATCAAATTTAGATAATATATATCCCTCTAGAGTAGAAGGCTCTGCATGGGGCTTCATGGTATGAGCCCAGGAGGGGAACGGGGAGTGGGGGAGTGTTCCTAGGGATGTGGCCCGGGGTGGGGGCCGTCCTGGAGAGCCTGGCAGGACTGAGCGACAGTTGGACAGTGGTCCTGGCATTCCAGGCTTTGGTACCAGCCAGGCGTGGATTTGAGACCTGCCTCTGTCATTTCCATGCTGGATGAACTTGAACAACTTAACTTTACTTCCGAGGGCCTCAACTTCTTCATCTGTAAAGTGGGTGGGACAAGAGCAATGCCTGCCCCCTGGGTTGCTGTGATGTTTAAATGAGATGCTACATCCAACAGGCTTAGCTCAGTGCATGGCATGTCCTGAGAGACCTGCATGTTCTCTATCATTTGAGAATGGGAGAAGGGAAATGAGGGCTGGACGCTGAGAGCATCTGGCCCATTCTCTACCCATTTTATTGAGTGGGTTCCCAAGTTACCCCTTCAAGAACAAGCAATCCCAACTCTCTCCAACCCCAACGTGGAGGGGCTGGAGGCTGCCACGTTCTTGCCTCTGCCTGCAGTCCAACCATTTAGTGCCTTGCCCCAGGGAATGGGCATGTGTGCTAGAAAGTTTGGCTGTTCCTTTGCTAGTGGAATGAACTTCTAGGACATTACCCAGTACTGAGCTGGCTCTGGGAAACTTATCACACTGTCCCGGGTGGAAGCTGTCCAACTCCAAGTAGTATCTGCCTGATAGAATTGACCTGTCTTTCTCTCACAGCTGGGATCCTCTCTGTGGCAACCTCACGCTTCGGCATACCTCCAGTGATGGAGAGCTCACTACCTGACCTGACCAGGCAATCATTCATTTCCTCAACCTGAGCTTAAAACAACCTTACCTTATCTGACTCCTAAGCTAAGACTCATTCATTCACCATAGCTTTCTTCCAGCACAGCCCAAGTGTATGTGAGCCTGTATGTGTTAATGGACTTCTCTGTGTGTGTTCCACACCATGAGTTCCAAAGGGAGGGAAACTGAATGAGTGTAGCTCTGTGTTCCCGAGGAACACACAATAAAATTTAGAAAAGAAAAGGGGGGGGTGGCCTGGGTGGCTCAGTCGTTAAGCATCTGCCTTCAGCTCAGGTCATGATCCTGGAGTCCTGAGATCGACCCCTGCATCAGGCTGCCTGCTCACCAGGAAGCCTGCTTCTCCCTCTCCCACTCCCCCTGCTTCTGTTCCCTCTCTCGCTGTGTCTCTTTCTGTCAAATAAATAAATAAAATCTTTAAAAACAAAAAACAAAAGATCAGTAGTTAACCTTTATTGAGCACTATGTGTCAGACGTGAGTTACGTGCATTAACTCATTTAATCACCATATTAACCCTGAGATGCTGTTACTGTTATTATCACCAATTTACATAGAGGAAACCTATGGCACAGAGAGGTTAGGTGACTTTCCCAAGATCACACAGCCAGAGCATGGTAGAGCAGTGTAAGCCCAGAGCTATTACTCTCATTCCCCAGGTAGTCCTAAAGATTATTTGAAATGAAGGAAAGAAAGGAAAAAAGGAAGGGCAGACCCAGCTGTGTATATCCATCCCTTTCAAGTAATCTGGGCTCCCAAAAGGCAGGAAATCTGTATTATTCATATCTCTTTTCCCCAGCACCTAACACAGTGCTCGGCAAACATTAGGTGCTCAATAAATATTTGTGAACTATTTACTCATCATCAGCGCATTTTTCTCCCCCATTATTCCAGGAACCCTTGGATCAGGAACTGAATTCGATTCCTCTCTCCAGAGCCGTCACTAGCCCACTCTACGGGCATTAGAAAAAAGCAGCTGCAATCCTGTGAGTGTGGCTTGCCAAGCTAATGGCGCGTTGTGGGAAGAGAAAGGAAAATTCCCTTCCTCTGGCCTCAGAAGTTCCTGGTTGACAAAGGGAGCCCCGCTCTCCCGGGGATGAGGCTTTGTGCAGCTCACAACCTGCATGATGGTCCATGGAAATCTCGCTCTGATTCCCTGGAGCCCATGACGGGGTCTGAACATGCAGCAGGCACCCTGTTTGTTGAGCAACTACTTGCCAGGATTTGCTGCCATTCTAAGCCCCAGGAGAACAATTGCTGGAAGAGCCACCAGCTGGGTGTCATGCGCTATGGTGCTGGGGTGGGGGTGGGGGTGTCTGCAGACAGAAGGGAGACAGACAGGGTCAAACATAATTGGTAAATATTTGTCTATCTAATCAGAGGGCCTTTTAATTAGCAATTTCATCTTTGCAACTGGTTTATTTTTTTTTTTCTTTCTGCGGGAAGTCAATTAAATGTAACAGATGGAGGAGAACATGGGGGTTTCCTTGTCTCCTACCATCTGTCCCATCCCACCCCCACCCCCAAGCCCCAGCAGCACCCACACCTCATTGGTGGAGCTGACTGCCAGTTTCCAGAAGAGGGCGGGGCTAGGGCACTGCAGAGGTGGTGAGGGCAGGGTCTCTGAACCTGCCGGCCTCCCCCTTCCCAAGAAGCCCTCTTTGGGACTCCTCTTCTCTCTGGCCACCCCACACACCTAGGCTGATCTTGTCGTCTTGCCTATGACCCTCAGGTCCTAAGACCCTTTGCCAGCGGGGCATCTCCCCATCCTGCCTGGAGGCCAGTATCATCATATGCTTGTTTTAGCTCCCACTGCAGGCCTGCCAGGGGCCCCCATCTGGAGGAGACACTTGTTTAGTTCAACAAACCTTTCCTGAGTGTCTGCTCTCTGCCAGGCCACGTATCGGGCACTGGGGATAGACATCTGGCAGTCCCTGCCCTTCAGGAATTTGTAGCCCAATGGGGGCAAGGGGACATTCATTCATTCCCTTATTCTTTAAATATTTCTGAAGCAGCATGTATAGGCCTGCGCTAGACCCCAAGAACACAGGGATGAATCCGTCCCTCCCCTTACCTTAAATAACTCAGTCAAGCAAAGGAGACAGGCACGTAAATCACGCGTTCAGTGAGAATTTGTTGAGTGACTACATGCGCCGTGGGCTGTTCTGGCTGTGGGGGACACAGCAGTGGACAGCGCGGAGCCCACGTCCTTTCTAGCAGGGGGAGAGGCAATAAGCAGATGGACGTGGAATGGCAGGGGTGATCAGTGATTTGAAAAAATTGCCTATCCTAGTGTGTCGTGTGGAATCTGAGCTCCAAAATGAGAAGTCCAGAGTCTCCAGCACGGCCCTCCAGGGCCCTGATCACGGCCCAGCTTTCTCTGTAGGATCATTTCGTGCCACTCCCCACTTCCCAGTCTCCGTTGCAGTCACATTCACCTTCTGACAATTCCTCCGACCTGCCCCGAGACTGTTCCCTCGGCCAGCCACACTCTTCTCCTTATTGTTTGCCGGTTAACTCCTTGGCTGAAATGTCCCTCTCTGTCCCCTCTGGGTCCCTCAGGCCGTGTTCCATTTCTTCCACTGCAGGATCCTGCATCCCAAGTCCCCCTTCCAGCTTGGCTGTTGCCAGAGATGCTTCTGTCTCCCTTGTCCTGTGTGGGAGCCATCCCAGGGCCCGGACTGTGTCTGTCCCATTCCTGTGCAATGTATCTGTCCCCAGCACCGGGCACAGTGCCTGGCATGTGCTGATCACCCAGCCCACCGATATTGACTGGACTGAACTCAACCCAACCAAGCAGAGAAGAGGAGAGAGGGTATCCCAACCAGGGGCTAAGATTTGCAAAGACAAGGCAGCTTGAAAGATTCCTAAGTGATTCAGAAATAGGGAGAACCCTGATGTGGCTGGATTAAAGAGAAGAGCAGCGTCCAAAGCCGGAGTTAAACCTTGAATGTTAAACTGAAATGTCTGGACTTTATCCTTATTAAGCCTATAAGCCAACTTCAATCACTCACATTCCTCTTCCATAATTTTGTCAAAAAGCCATGTATTTCTGTACTACAGTTGGCTTTTTTCTTCGAATGGTAACTTTTTTTGCTTTATTTTTTAAATAAAAGCTTTACTGAGATATAATCCACATTATAAAATCCACCCTTATAAAAAATATTCTATTTATTTATTTAGAAAGAGAGTGTGTAGGGAGAGGGCCAGAGGAGAGGGAGAGAGAGAATCTCAAGCAGACTCCCCATTGAGTACAGAGCCCAACGCGGGACTTGATCTCACAACCCTGAGATCACGACCTGAGCTGAAATCAAGAATCGGACGCTTAACCAACTGAGCCACCCAGGTGCCCCTAAAATCCACCCTTTGAAAGCGTACAATTCAGTGGTTTTCAGCATATCCACAGAAGTGTACACCACTCACATCTAATCCTAGAATATTGTCAACAGCCCCAAAAGAAATCATGTACCCATTATCAATTACTCCCCATTCCACTTCCTGTTCCACACCTCCACAGCCCCGGCAACCACTAATCTCTTTTCTGTTTCTATGGATTTGCCTATTCTGAATACTTTATATGCACGGAGTCATGCAACGTGTGGCCTTTAATGACTGGCTTTTTTAAATTAGCAAACTCGTTTCCAGATTCATTGCACTGTAGCGCGCATCAGGACTCCCTCCCTTTCTACTGCTAATGTTCCCGGGTACGGGTCCACCATACCTTGTTCATCCAGTCTTCCGATGATGGAGCTGAGCTGTTGCCACTTCTTGGCTATTTTGACTAACACTGCTAGCAACATTCCTGTGCAAGTTTTTGTGCACTTGTGTGTGTTCGGTTCTCTTGGGTACCCAGCTCCGAGGGGTGGAATTACTGGGTCATCCCGGAACCCATGTTTAAGCTTTGGAGGAAGAGGAACTGTCCGACTCCTTCCAAAGTGACTGTGCCATTTTACAATTTCATTGGCCACAACCAAGCACATTCCAGTGTTTCTCCTCCTTGCTTACACTTGGTGTTGTCTTTTCCATTTTAGCCCTCCTGTAGCTAAATTTTAATGGGTGTGAAGTGGTGGCTCATTGTGGTTTGATTCCCATCTCCCTAATGCTTAATGACGTTGAGTAGCTTTTCCTGTGCTTATTGGCCATTTCTACGTCATCTTGGGAGAAATGTCTATTTAAATCCTTTGCCCAGTTCTAAATTGTGTTATTTGTCCCTTACGGTTGAGTTGTAAGAGTCCTTTATATATTTTGCATACAAGTCTTTTTCAGATCTTTTTTGTTTTATCTTCAAAGGAAAGTTTGTCACTATCTAAGATGGAAAAAAAAAAGTAACAGATGTCATAAATCAAAGGCACTTCTAAAAATAAATGCAGTCCATTAATTCAATCAATAAACATTCATCATCTCTGATGACCTAGACACCATTCTTGAAACTGGGGAATATAGCAATGGACTGGAAGACAGGTGAAGATCCTACTTAAACTTCAAGTGTATACTGATCTGGGGAAAAGCAAAAACCAAACAAAGGAAATAAAAAAAGTCCTCTGCTAAGACGGGGCACCTGTGGTTACATCTGGGGTGACTTTGCTGTTGGATGATCAGGAAAGGCCTCTCTGAGGAAGTGGCCCTCGGGCAGACAGCTAAAGGAAGAGCAGGCACCAAGCACGCAAGAGTCAAGGGTAAGAGAATTCTGGACAGAGAGAATAAGGCGGAACTGAGCTGTGACTGGAACAGCGTGGACAAGGGGGAAATCATATGGGACGAAGAGGAGGAAATAGACAAAAAGGCCCCGTCCACACAGGACCTTGTAAACCTCAGTGAAGAGCTCGGAATTGCTGTAAGCATAGAAAATGCCCTTTGAGACTTAAGCAGTGGAGAGACATAATCTGATTAATGTTTTTAAAAGCCGCTCCGGCGACCGTGGGGTGGACTGTTGGGGTGCAAGGTAGAAGCACAAGACCAGTGCAGAGACTACCCCGATGTGCAGGTAAGGGGTGATGACAGCTCGGGCCAGGACCAGAAGCAATGAAGAGAAGTGGCTGTTTTAGGATATGTTCTGCAGGTGAAGTTGACGGGCATGGCTGATGGATGGGGCTGGCAAGCAAGAGAGCACAATCAAGGAGAACTCTTGAAGGTTTCAGCAGTCTATGACAACAGCCCACAAGAGGGGAGAGGGGAGGTGGGCTATGGGGTAACTCCAGGCTCTGCTTTGGATTTCCAGGCTCAGATACCTGTTGACCTCCAAGGGGAGATGTCAAGAAGACAGCCGGAAAATTCTGGGTCTGGAGAGAGGCATCTGGGAATCACAGATGGTGTTCTAAGGCCATGGGACTGGATAGAGTCCAGAACCGCTGGTACACCAGCTCTAAAGGGCCAGCTGCAGAGGGAAAACCAAAACAGGAGACTGGGGTGGAGTGGCCCATGAGAGAAGAGGAAGCAAACAAGAAACAATGGCGGAAAGGAGACCCAAGCAGAAGGTGTTTTGAGAAGGAGGAAATGGTTGGGGAAATCTAGTTTTAAAACACATTGTGGGGGCGCCTGGGTGGCTCAGTGGGTTAAAGCTTCTGCGTTCAGCTCAGGTCATGATCCCAGGGTCCAGGGATCAAGCCCCGCATCGGGCTCTCTGCTCATCAGGGAGCCTGCTTCCTCCTCTCTCTTTCTCTGCCTGCCTCTCTGCCTACTTGTGATCTCTGCCTGTTAAATAAATAAATAAAATCTTAAAAAAAAAAAAAACACAACAAAAACACATTGTGTTATTGAGTTCTAACTGGATACACTGGTTTGCTAGAGGCTCTGGGTCTCAGCCTGATCTCTCTATGGCAAGAGCTGTGAAAGACAAACCACCCCCAACCCGAGATGTCCTCTCGAGCACTGAAGGAGAACTGGGGACTTCCCAAGGGACCCAGGTCACATACTGCCTGATGGTATCCCATAACTTCCTGGGTTCTCCTGGCGCACTTGGAGAACCACTTCTGTAGGCAAAGGGGAGTCCTGGAAGGCTGTGGATGAGGGCAAGGATGGGGTCAGATTAATGAGGGTGGAGAATGGACTGGAGGAGGAGAGATCAGGCAGGAAGAGAAGGGAGAAAGGAGAAAGACTGGCCCCAGAAGGAGATGTGAGGACTGGACGAAAACAGAGTAGGCTAAGCCTAGAGATCTTCAGGGGGTCACCTGCACCCCAACTCAGAGACAACACCTGCATTTCCACCTTGCTTTCTGCTTACCTCAAGTCCCATCCCTCCCACCAGCTCTCTCTGGCCCTCCACAGCCATCCATCCATTCCCACTCTGCCTCAAATGCTACCATGCTAGAGTTCTTGAGTGCTTACTATGTGCCAGGCACTGTTCTAAGCACTTTACATACATTCCCATTCAAACCTCACACCCGTCCATTTTACACAGGAGAAAATGGAAGCACAACTATCAAGTTGCCCAAGGTCACACAGTACACAAACAGAGGAGCTGGGATTCAAACCCAGGAGCTCCGACTCAAGTCCACATTACTGTGGTGGAGAAAATGGAACCCGGTGTCCTAACCTGCCAGAAGCCCTTTATCAGTGAATCACTCCTTGCATACCTCTGGCAATGGGCATTTCACTATCTCCCAGTCAGTCTGCTTTGCTGGTCAGGTTGATTCCTCAATCTCTCTTTTTCTGTCCCTGCAATCTGTCCCCTGTACCTTCTCCCTACAGGTGATACAGCAAAAGGCGAGGGGGGCAGGCACAGTGACATAATGCTTAAAAGGAGGGCCCTCAAATCCAGTTGCCCTGGATTAATAGCTGTGCCCCTTAGGCAAGTCCCCTCACCTCTCTGGGCATCCATCTCCTCATTTGGGAACCTGGCTAAGGACAGAGCCCACCTCCGTGTTGGGAGGATTAGGGGACAGAATCTTAGCCCATTGTGAGCTCTGGGTAGGAGGGAACTGGGGGGTGATGGTGCTCTCTGCTCTATACAGGCCAACCCCTCCTCCCCCGGGACCCCTAGCTCCTCCCTCCCCTCAGGCTCACCAGTCCCCCAATCCCATCCCTGAACTTCCCCTGCTGCCCCCAGGCTGCCTGCCCCCCCCTCCCGCCCCTGCTGTGGCTCAGGTATGCCCAGCTGCACCTGCTCTCTAATCAAGACGCCAGGGCCCCCTACCCCCTGCAGGCCCCTGCAAGTCTCCTCACTAATTCCCCTTCCTCAATCAGTCCGCACTCTCCACTCTCCTGGCCTCTCGACTGATTGCCCACCAGGCCGGCCCCCACTGCCAGGGCCCAGCTCGCCCCAGACGGCCCCCTGGGTGTCCAGCCCACCTGGCTATGTCCCCTAGGCTATCTCCAGGCTTGTAGGCTTCAGAGGGGATTGGACTGTGACTGTCATGCGGGCCAACAAAACCACCAGGAGTGTGTGGTTGTGCACACACGCACACACACACACACACTAAAAAGAAATATCAACACATATAGGCAGGAAGCAAAGCACTTACACATGCTCTCTTCAAGGACAGCCCCACAAATGAGGACAATACACACCTTTGGAGACAAAAGCACACAAATACATACCACCCAGGTGCACACGAGTGTGCACACACACGCACCCACACGCATGCATGCACACACACGTACACACTGCAGCAGGTATCCGATCCATTCCATCCTGTTTCAGCTCCCCCCACCCTTCTGCTTCTAGCCCCTCCCCACTTCTTAACTCTGTGGATGGGTTAGTAAATGCCCAAGGCCTTCGGCCTGAGCGAGCACAGAAAACAAGGCAAATCTCATTTCCAGAGTGAGAGTGCGTCTGGATGCCACCCCCCACCCCGCCACCATGAAACTCGGGGCAGCATCACGACGAGCCCCCCACCAGCCTGCAACATCGGTGGTAGGCTGAGGGACTGGCTGTCTGGCTCTTATCATCCCCCAAAGTCTTCCTGGGAAGAGGAGGCAAAGCAGGTCCCAGGGCAAGACCAGGGCAACCTGGGGACAGCCTGTCCTGCCCAGTGACCCCAGTAAGGCCTCGGCCCTCATTGCTACCCCCTGTCAAGGGCCAGCCTTGCTGAGGAGGCAAATGATTGCATCCCAGCCAGCTGGCTGTGCCCACTTCCAGCTCAGTGCTCAGGGTGGACAGGGGTCCCCTGGGAGCCGGGAGGGAAAGGCAGGAATGCTCTGGCACTCTGGGCTCAGCGAGTCACTGTGTGCCCTTCGGCACCGGGCCCATCCCCCTGATGCACCTGGCCTAAATCCCAGGGCTCATGCAGTGTCTTTGGCAGGGGGGGCGGGGGGGGGGGCGCGGGGGGGGGGTGCGCAGATCGTGCTGGCCAAAAGAGAGGGAGGGGGGCACCAGGGCTTTGGGGACCTGCCGCCCCAACCCTTGCTCTATTCCCAGCCTGACTTTCAACTGAAACACACCAGTCCTGCCGTAGAGAATTTTAAAATAACTGAACGACTTCCACCATGTTGTCAAATGGGGGCTGCCCTGAGCTCTCCCAGCAGCCCCGGCGCACTGGTCCCTTCCTGGCTCTCCAGAGCCTCCTTCCCGGGAATTACGGAGGTAACACCTCCATGCAGGTGTGGAACTGAAGATGAGGAGTGTCACCCAGGACCAGCGGCCTGCCCCTGACTCTGTTACTCCCACCCCCGCCCCTGGCCCAGCTGCCCAGTCGGGTTTGTGCTGCCCCTCTCTCTGACTCGGGAGTCTGGAAGCATGGCTGACTCCGACCCAATCATGAGCCTGAGGGTCCTGCCTCCAGCCCCATTGATAAGAGCACAGCCCCCCAGCCCAAGCTCTGAAAGGGAGGAAAGTCAGCAGAGTCCTCTCTCTCGGTCCCAGCCAAGAAGGAGGGCCAGTGTACCCCCACCTGAGCCCCAGCTTCCTCAGCCGCCCCCGCCCCTGCCCCCACAAGTACCTCCATCATCTATACAGATTTATTTCATGATAATTTCATTTCGTCCCTGGCTCCGGAAAGATGGATTGCCCAGCGAGGTGATTGGGGAATCTGTGTTGGGCTCATAAATTTGCTGCCCCTCCATGAAGCTCCTGTGTAATGTCCTGCACTTGGTGGGGGGGGCAGGGTGGAGAGGGGTGAATGTGACTGCTGTCCTCTCCCTGCCACCTGGCCGGAGGGCAGGGGGTGGTATAACAGGAAAGCATAGCAAAGGGGGGAGTTTCCCTGCCCTAGAACCGGTGGGGTTCTCTCTCCTCCCTTGATACAAGGGAGGTTATTTGTCATTTGGCTGGCAGGATGACCCGCCTTTACCTACCCCTCACCAGCCCCCTGCCACGAGGGGAGGCCTTCTCCTGCTGAGCAGGCACTGAGCTGGCAGAGGAAAGAGGGGCCAAGAAGCAGTGGTGGGGGGGCTTCCCCCTCCTTCCTGCTCTCACTGGTCAGCAGGAGGCACTGTGCTGGGAGGGAGTGGGAGTCTCGTGGAAAACTAGCCCCTTTCAGGAGGGAGAGCACATGCACACATCTAACCAGCATGCACACACACGCACAGAATAGTAGCACGCCCACACCAACACCTGCTAGAAAGAGATTACAAATGCAATAGCAGAATTGAAGCAGTGTAGGAAAAAGGAGTATGGGACTCAGAATCTAGGAGAGCCAGAAATCGGATATTGGCTGCCCAGCGTTCCCTTGGACCACTAACACACCCTCTCTGAGCTTCACACCTGTTCAACTGTAAGGATAACCCATCTTCCCTCCAAGGGTTGTTGTCAGGATCAAATGAGATGCTATGTGAGTCACATAAACGGTAGGCAGAATCATGATTACCGTGCCCTCCACACGCATGCACGCGCACTTGCCTCTACCTTCTTTCTGCATCTCTCCGTAGCCTGATCCATCCCTCTTCCCATTTCTGCACAATTCCTAACTGACCTTTCAACCTCTCAACTCCAGGAAC
The DNA here is from genome assembly GCA_004024625.1 of Mellivora capensis. Taxonomy (NCBI): domain Eukaryota; kingdom Metazoa; phylum Chordata; class Mammalia; order Carnivora; family Mustelidae; genus Mellivora; species Mellivora capensis. The sequence continues at coordinate 208,363 of PISX010000505.1, read as the reverse complement.
AGCCCAGAACGGTGCAGCTCAGAGTCCCCGGGGCCACGTTCAGGCCCTCTTCCCTCTCCTCCCCCTACCAACCAAGTCACCTTTATCAGCCCAAGCCACGCAACCCCTCCTGCCCCCAACCTTCATGCTCCTGGGTGATGGGAAGGCTAGGGTTTGGAGGTCATATGGGATGGGCAGGGTAAAAAGACAGAAGTGAGCGGAGGAAGGGCAGCCACCAATGGCAAAAATTCAAAAATGGGGAACAGAGACCCCAACTAAGACCAAAGCCGAAGGTTTTCAGTCATGGTTGGGGAGGGGGATGTTAACATCATCAGGAAGCTCTTAAAAATTACAGATGCCGGAATGAGCAGCATCAAGGCCCCCAGCCCACAGACATTTTCTGTCGTTGGTCAGGGATGAGGCCTGAGTCACTTGAGGGGTTTAGGAACCGGGAGCCAGCGGGTCCCTGCAGCTCTTTGGGGGATGGAGTTTTCCTAGCACCCTGCCACCTGGCCTCCCGCTACTCTAGTCCAGCGAGTCCAGCGTGGCCCCACCTGCTGTGCTCTCCTGCCTCTCTCCCTGCTACACGTTAGCCCTTACCTGCCTCCAGCTCCTGAATCTCATTTCCCCATCCTCCTCCCCACATTAACCCTTCCCTGGGGTCCCTGGTGGGCCCAGGCCTCCTGTTGGATTCCCCCAAGGATCTTCCTCCCACCCCAGCTTCCCAGGTGGGAGGAGGACAGGAGAGGGGCTCAGTTCCCGGTTGAATCCCTGAATCCCGTGGCTCCTGCCTAATTAGTATTCCAAGGAGAGCTGGCTCAGCAGGCCCGGGATTTGTTTGCCAGCCGGCCAGTTCCCTGTCTCCCCAGTTCAGAGTGAGTAATTCTGTCCCTCCCAGGCCCATTTAAGGGAGTGAATAATTAGTTACATTCAATTAGGCCTCTCACTGCCACTGTGGCTCCTGCCTGCCTCACTTGGGGGGACAGGCGCCTAATGAGCCGGCCTGTCTGACATGGGAGAGTGGGTGTTAAACACCAGCGACCCCCCACCCCTCCACTGGGTGAGGGCTTGGAGGGAACCGAGGCAGGAGGTGAGAAAGGAGGCTGGAACCCTAGGGGTGAAGGCAGGAGAGGAGAGGCCCAGAGAAAGAGAGGCAGCTGGAAGAAACTCACGAGGAGAAGGAAAGAGAGAAGCCATGCAGATATCCATCAGTATGGTGTCCTTACACGAAGCAGGCTCAGCCCTACATGGAATCCTATGCAGCACTTAAAAAGTATGTTGTTGATCTATATTTATCTGCATGGAGAGACGCCCACCGTATACTGCTAGGCAGAGAAGGCTGCTTACAGCTCAGTGTATGTAATAATAGCCCAAGTTAAAAATATATATATTTTTGGCACAGAAAACAAGCCTGGAGGACCTGTACCTTGTGGTGGGTGGGGCTGGTGGGGAGGGTTACAGGTGGTCTTATTTTCCTGTTTATTGCTTAGATGGGGGCAGTGCAATGCACCGGTATGATTCTCATAATTAGCCAAAATAACATTTGTTCGAAAGAGAACAGGGGGAGATGGAATTGCGTGAAGAAGGAAGGAGGCGGATGGGCAAGGAGCAAGCCAACCGCAGGGAGAGGGGTGGAGGGATGGGCAGAGACTGCGGGTGGGGTGGGCGGAGTCGTGGAGGGAGGCATCGAGCCACAGGGAAGTCGCTGAGCACCAGCAGGACGCCCTGGTCTGTGGGGAGAGAGGCAGAGAGCCAGAAGGATAGGAAGGGGGACAGGAATGAAGAAGCATTCCTTGCCCACCAGCCTCATCTGTTTGGGCAGAAGCAGCTCACTGACCTTACTGAGCTCCTCCCAGAGCCCCCCTCCCTTAACAGTGCTGCAGGGCCTTCCTGTGGGTGTCCCCCAGCCCCCAGACTCCAGGACCACAGCATGGGGTTCCCCCCTTTTTTTTGTAAATTAAAACTGTATTTCACCACCCTTGCCAGTGGGTTTTTAATTTTCTGTTCCAGAATCACTCTGGGGGAGAGAAATCCTTGGGGCAGAGTCTTTAATAACTTCTGCTGCCCAAGGAAGCTGCCGCAGGCCCTGCAGGCTGCCCGGGGGGGTTTGCATCTGCCTGCCCGGGGGTAAGGTGGGCTGGCAGTGGGGGCAGGAAGGGGGGTATCACAGAATGAAAAGGACACAGACACCCAGCTCATGGCAGACCCAGGGCAATTTCTGAGTCCTAGAGCTTTTCAATACCTTAGATGTGGGTAGAGCCTGGGACTCCAGGAGCTTCCTCCAGCCTCTGAGCTGGGATGCAGAGAAAGGAGAGAGCCTGCCTCTAACACTCGGCCTCACCCAGTTCTGGACCTTACCCAGGGCCTCAGTTTCCATACATATAAAACAAAGGATCAGGCACAATGATGTTCCCAGTCTCTTTTAATTCCAATCCTCTATGACACACTTTCTTGGGTTCTCACCGACGTTTTAAATTTTTTAAATTTTAAATTCTTGGAGCTGGTAGCATTTCAACACTAGGAGATTTCACATGGAAATCCGGATTCAAAGCAATATCCAACTCTCATTCCAGCAGGGCAACATGGAAAGGGACCCACCGACACTGCCCCCCCCCAAAATAGGCAGAGCCTCCCCACTTGGTCTCTGCCTTCCTGACTCTTCTTGCCCGGGCCCCACCTCATTCTGTGGCTCCTATGCGGGTCACCTCGCACCCCCTGCCCTGGAGGTTAGCTGCTCTGGGGTTTCTCTCCACTTGCCCGTGCACAGTCACACTGACTCTTAATGGCCCCGTGAGATACACACCTGTTCCCCTACTCGATGATGGGGCAAAATCCTCAGTCTGGGGGTCAGCCTAGTTCAGCCCAAATCCCAGCTCTAATCTTGAGAATTTAGCAAGTCATTCAGCCTCTGAGCCTCATCTGCAAAATGGGTGTCATGAGACCGTGCATTCTGGACAGTCGTCCTCTGGACTAAGACAATGCCTAGGAAATTCTCAGCACAGTGCCTAGTACATAGCGAGCACTCAAGCCGTGAGCACTCTCAGCAACTCTGTGCCCAGTAGGAATGCAGTTAATGCCTGTCCAGGGAAGGAGGCAGGGGAGAGGGTGGCTGGCCTCCAAACGGCCAGAAATGGAGGAATATGCAGGGTACAGGTAGCAGGAGGCTCAGGCCTAGTGGGCCCGAGACAGGAAAGGCCTCTTCTCCAAAATGAGGGTGGGATGTAGCTTGAAAGTCCGCAAAAACCAGCGGCCAGGGTCTTCGCACGTGACGTTGGCGCCACCTTCTGGCCGATACATGCCTCACACCCTCACCCCCACCCACTCCCACCCCCATCCACAGACCAGAGCCGCTTGTCTAGTGGGTTGATAATCTTCTCTTATTTTTAGCATTGGCGGGACCCTTAGAATTCCTAGGGCACCAGCCCTTCATCACACATCGGAAGGGAAAATTTCCAAAACCAGAGAGTAACTTTCCCAAGGTCACATAGAAAGTTTCTGGCTGAGCTCCATTTAGAACCCAGAACTTGCTACAGCTGCCAAGAACCCCTTCCCTTTGTCAGGGACGCTGAGATATATAAAATTGTACCTTCCCATGCATGAGCTCTGCTGACCCTTAGGGGGGAGCCCCTCCCAGAAACAGACTCTGTTTCTGGAAAGAATGCAGGTAGCTTATGGGGGGGGGGGGGCAGTGTTGAACTCAACACGTGCCAGTGGGGGATGGGGGAGGGAGACAGGGGAGGGAAGAAAGCCAGTGGCAGAGGGGCACCTGGGGCTTGATCCCTCTAAAAAACCTGGAAAAACCTACATGGCCCTTCAGATTTGTCCCTCCCAAGGGCAAGGAGACCGGGGCAACTGTCCTCCACCTTTCATTCCTATTTGGTTGATAGTATTCTGGGGCATTAACTCTCCCAGATACAGTGGACCCTCCGCACACCTGCACCAAGCCTGCTTTGGAGACGAGGGAAACCCCAAGGCAACTGGTCCCAAGTGCTTACAATAGGAAACCAACTGCTTATCTGGAAATGTCAATGCCTAGGGAGGGCAGTAGTTCTCAAAGTGAGGTCCCTGGACCAGCAGCCTCAGTATCGCCCAGGGAACTTGTTAAAAATGCAAATGGCTGAGCCCCATTCCAGACCGACTCATACCCTGGCTGTGAGGCCCTGCCATCTTTTAATAAGTCTGAGAGGTGGTTCTGATCCATGCTCAAGATTGAGAACCTCTGACCCTGGAGAACACAAAGAAGACTCAATACCACCTACTACGGGTATCATCTCCATTTGCAGATGAGGAAACTGAGCTGCTCAGAGGTGGAAATGACACACCCAAGGTCACACAGCCAATAGGTGACAGAGGAGGGTCTTTTGCCTCTTTCCACCATACTGCCAGGCCCAGAAGTGAGTGACACTAGGATTTATTTGGACTCTAGATAGAGGATAAGGGTGTGGTCCCAAAGCTCCCCTCCCCCCACCCCACAACCTCCATGTTCTGCTTTCTAAACCAAACTCTCTGCCTGGTGCATCCGAATGGTTCTTAAAGCTCTTCTGGGAAGCTTGCCAAGCCAGGTGCCCTTCTCTTGGCTCACAGCTGCCCTCAGTCTCCATCCAGGACAAGCCCTCTCCACCCCCACCTTCCAGCTAACAGGACACACCAAGGAAATCCAAAGCTGTTTCTCGCTGGGGGGACAGGTTGAGATCCTTGGGTTGAACCAGTCTGGTCGAACCCTCACCGTGAATCTTTGTATGGGGCTTTGTGTGGCTCTTCCCTCTCCTTGTCCTACAACCTTCCTCCCCTCCTCTCTCCTCCCCTCCCTTCCCCTCTGCTCCCACTCCATCTGCTGTTCCTCCTGGCTAGGCTCCCCCTCAGTTGGCACAGCAGGAAAAGAGAACAGGATGGTTTATTTTTATCCTAAGATACTGCTGGGGGGCAGGGGGGAAGGGGCACCATCTGACCAAGAAGCAGCAGCTCCTGTAGCAGTTGAGAGGTCAGAAGGAAGTGGGAGGCCAAGGACCTCCCCAGGAAGGAGCTACAGATGTAGGCTCCAGAGAACAGAAAGATCTGGAAGGAACAGCCCAGGACCAAGAGTGGCGAACTCCGAGTGTCATCACTGAGAATTGCTGTGTGACCCCAGGCAAATCCCTTCACCTCTCTGGGCTCCCACTTTCACCTCTGTTAAAGAGGGAGGGATCTGGACCCTGCCTGCCCACAAGGCTGTTTTTTATGAACACGAATAAAATGAGGAGCGCTTTGCAAACACAATGCCAAATGTGAGCACACATGGAAACCATCGGGAAGGGCAACAGCCTGGGGATGTTCTTATCCTCAGAAAAGTGCCCTAATTCTGTGAGCCTGGCAGCAAGTTAAACAGCTCATGTCACCCAGCATTTCCACCCCCGTTTTCCTTTATACATGTTTGATGACTTTTTTTTTAATTACATAAGCATTATATGAACTCACTCTCCTTTTGGGGGAAAAAAGTCAAATCGTCGTTTAACCCTTCCCCAACCCAGACATTGCAACTCTTGAAGCTGTGCTTTTTCTGTGTATCCTTCCAAAACACTTGTCATATCTACATACACACTGGTATGTTATGATTATACACGTATCTGTAGATGACATATCCTATCGTTTGGGGGTATGTGCTTTAAGAAAGAAAAAAAATGTTTCCATACCCATCATTCTGCAACCTGATTTTTTTTTTTCACGACAGTGTCTTTGAGATCCTGTTGTATAAATATATTATAATTTTATTTAGCCAGTCCCCTGCTGATGGACAGCTAAGTGGCTTCTAGCTGTCCACTGTCACAAGCAACGCCACAATGGGTATTTGCGTACGCGTCTTCCTGGGCTCGTAGAAACCACCAGGATACATCTCTGGGCGCTGAAGTGCTGGTTTGGAGGTTTGGTGGATATTACTCTACGGCCGCCAGAAAGTTTCAGCTCCATCTTTAACAGCAAATTGGGAGACCGAATGGACTCCAGGTCTGGGGTGGAAGGTTCTCTGATTCTGCACCTCAGCGGTGCGCAGGGGTTGCCCCGCCCCTTGCCGCCCAGCGCAGCAGCTGGAGCCGCAGCTCCAGGCTCTGCGGCCACGCGCCCGTCTTCCCCTGCTCCAACGCTCCTGGGAGCACACTGCCTCATACTCTCTCCTGCACAGAGATGCGACTCTCTTTGCCGTCCTCCTGGGTCACCGGCTGGCACCCGTGTAAGGTCTCCTGCACCGGAGCAATGGAGTGGGGAGGGACAGGAAAGTCCTCTACGTCCTCCACGGGGTCCTCCCTGCGGTCCTTCCACATAACCTTCGGGGAGCCAAGGCGTGAGGTTACCCCCCCAATACCTCCGAGTAGCCCTTCCCTCAGAAGGAGCCCCCTTCCCCCAAACACAAGCCCCTTCCCCTTTCCCAAAGGGAGGGTCAGAGTGATTCAATGGGGACCTCCTGCCCCCTGCTGGCCACACAGGGAGTGTCAAGAAGCTTCCAGAGTAGGAGCCCGCAGATCCAAGGAGCTGCCCCCTCCAGCCCCTGCCCAGTGACGGGGCACCAAGGCCCCAGAGACACGGTTCCCCATGTATTAAACGCAAGGAAATGTCAGATCTTGCCCATGGTGCCAGGGCTGCCCTGTGGGGAGATGAGCTCTGGAGCGGGCAGAGAGGTTGCTGGTAGTGGGGAGTGAATGGGAAGAGGCCTCCCGGCAGCCCAGCCCTGGGAGTGACAGCAGCTGCTCCTGGTCCCTTCCCCTACCGGCCACAGGGGCAGACCCTGAAGCAGTTTTCCTGCCACAGAGGCAACACTGAGTCAGGCTTTCTTTCCAGCTTGCCCAAACCCTGAGCTGGTTCCCCAGGGCTGACCTACCTTATTCTCTGGCTCCTTGGCCACCTTTCCTGGGGGGGGGGGGGGGATGAGATGGGGAGTTGGTGAAGTCAGATCAGGAAACAAGTGGCCACTTCCGTACCTTCTCCCTCCTCCTCTTCCCGCACCACCTCCCCACCTGGGGACTCACTGACACAGGCTGAGGCCAACAGGACAGCAAGCAGGATCCCCATGGTGATAGGGATCACCACCAAGGCTCTCATCCGAGGTGGGGGACCTGGAGAAATCAAGACTTCAGTGATGGCTTCCCACCAGCGGCACCCCCCCAACCCCCATGCCCAAGGCAGCTGCACCTTGCAGGACTCTCAAATCCTTCAATAGCTAATCTCATCTCAAATCCACCGATTCAAACAGGTGGCCCTGGGAGAATGTGGCCAGATGTGTTTAGTGTGACCAGCACATTAAAAAAAATTCTTTTTTTTTTATTTTATTTATTTATTTGACAGACAGAGATCACAACTAGGCAGAGAGGCAGGCAGAGAGAGAAAGGAGGAAGCAGGCTCCCCGCTGAGCAGAGAGCCCGATGTGGGGCTCGATCCCAGGACCCTGAGATCATGACCTGAGCCGAAGGCAGAGGCTTTAACCCACTGAGCTACCCAAGCGCCCCTAAAAAAGAATTATTGAGGGACACCCGGGTGGGTCAGTTGGTGAAGGGGCCGCCTTCGGCTCAGGTCATGATCCGAGGGTCTGGGATCAAGCCCCACATTGGGCTCCCTGCTTGGCGCAGAGCCTGCATCTCCTCCTGCCTCTACCGTCGCTCTGCCTACTTGTGCTCTCTCTCTCTATCTCTCTGTCAAATTAAAAAAAAAAAAAAAAGGAACTCTTGGAAAACTTGCTAACTTTTTAAAATTGGGAGATGGCATATTGGGTATTAGGATATCTGGTTTCTCTTAGAAGTTTGGAAGATCCAGCTGCAACGGGCCAGCAGCCCCGCCTGGCACCCCTCGCCAAAACTGCGGAGTGGTAGCTGTCTACTCCGGCTCCCCACATGCCTCATACCTCCCCACCCTCTGTCCGGTGTGGAGGTCCATCTTATGTCTGCAGGTTGTCTTTGTTATAGAAGAATGAAGGGAAGTAAAGTATTTCTTGGACCTAAGACTCTATCCTAAATGGGAAAATGAGAGATGCACGGCAGGGACTAGGGGACGGCAAGTGAAGCATTCACCTTGGGACAAAATCTAAGGTGACACCAAAAAACTCAGTAATCAAGAAAAGTAATATTTTAATGTCATGTTTTGAAAATTATATCAACAAACTATGGCCTATAAGCCAGCTGCCTTTTCTTTTTTCTTTTTCTGAGATTTATTTATTTATTTATTTATTTATTTGAGAGAGAGCACACAAGTAGGGGGAGGGGCAGAGGGAAATGGAGAGAATCTTAAGCTCCCCACTGAGTGGGGATCCTGACACGGGACTAGATCTCACCACCCTGAGCCGAAACTTAGACTGTGACTTGAGCCAAAATCAGGAGTCAGACACTTAACTGACTGAGCCACCCAGGCACCCCTGGCTGGCTGTTTTTTAAATAAAGTTTTATTGGAACCAGGGCTGGGATTAGGCTGAGGCAAGTGAGGCAGGGCTGGATCACATTTTTATGAAAATTTTGATATTTTGTTCATTAAGTTTTTTTTTTACAATAACTTTTTTTAAAAAAATGTATCAAGTGTTATTTATCTTGATGACTGCATTTTTCTCGCACCCCCTTTAACACTGTGTCCAAGGCAAACGCCTCGCTTACCTCACTCTAGTCCCAGCCCTGCCAAGAGGAAAGCAGGTCTTAAGAAAAAACAGAGAAAATGTCTTTGTCTTAGCAGTGACTTTTCAACTCCTCGACATGACCTGCCTGGTCCCTGCAGTTATCGGAGTCTGTGATCTGTGCTGTGGGCCAACCCCCCTCATTCTAAAATCAAAACCAAGGCCCTGAGAGGAGCAGTGTCCCACCATGCTGGTGGTTGAAACGCAGAGTGGCTGAAGAGCATTGCTGGAACACCTCGAAAGTGCAAGAACTGTGCCAGGCACTTCCCCCAAGCTGCTAAAGGAGCTGCTGCTATCATCCCATTTCACAGATGAAGAAACTGAGACTCAGAATAGGGAAGTGACTTGTCCAGGCTCCACGGACAAGTGGCAAAGCTGGGATGCCTCAAACCCCCAAAACTGCTCCCTCCTCTCACTTCATCTGTTCTCCCTCTTCCCTGCCCCGCCCCACCATCGTCTCTGTGTGCCCCTCTGTTCCCCTTGAGCCCCTCGCCTCCTGAGCCTGCTACCGGGACCCATTCTCCAAGACTCACCACAGACAGCATCCGTCTTGTTAGTCCCCTCCTGAATCTCCATCAGGCCTTTGGTCTCACAGCTGTGCACAGACAGATGTGCACGCATGCGCGCGCGCGCGCACACACACACACACACACACACACAGACATAGAGAGAAAAAAAAGACGTGAAATTTCCCCAACCATAAGATTTCCAACCCCAGAGGGAGACCGTCAAAACCAACAAATTCAGGTTCACCAAGCATGTATTGTGTGCACCCTCCAATGCTGGCTATTATGGGAATGACACAGACTCTGTTCTTATGGAACTCAAGAGTGCAGAGAAAAAATTGTTGCACATCTTGAAGGAGGAATAATCGGAGAGTCTCTACGGAGTGCCGTGCTTTGTCACATAGGCTGAAGTGAGCTGGGAATCACTCAGAGCAGGGGAGACCAAGCCCACAGTGGCTGGACAAGAGGGATGATGAGTTCAGGCTAAGGCAGGGCTTCTCGCACTCAGCACTACCGACATTTGGGGCCACATGGCTCTCTGTTGCAGGGCTCTCCTGTGCACCGCAGGCTGCTTAGCAACACCCCTGGCCTCCACCCACTAGATCCCAGTAGCGGCCCCTCTCCAGTTGTGACAACCAAAATGTCTCCAGACATTGCCAGATGTCCCCTGGGGAGAAAAATTGCTCAGTTGAGAACCTCTGGGTTAAAGGTCATCCAGAAAGGCTGCCCTAGGGAAAGGAGATCTGAGTGGCCTTGAAGGATGTAAATTTAGAGCAGCAGTACCTTCAAGCTGAAGCAGGATAACGTGATTTGAGGGATTCTGTGGGGGGCATGCCAAATGGTGCAAAAGAACTACAGAAAATTGGGTTTTAGAAGTGGATCACTGGTAATCCAGCCATGAAGATTTCACCCGGATTCAGCTGGTAAGTTGCGTCAGCATCCAACCAGAGGACCACACAGTGACAGGACTCGGGGGACCAGAGAGCTCACAGGAGGAGAAATTACAGCCAAGTACAACCGGGAGGCCCGCACATGCATCTCAATATGGGATGATGAAGACGTGGCTCTAAGGGCGCCTGGGTGGATCAGTGGGTTAAATCCTCTGCTTTCGGCTCAGGTCATGATCCCAGAGTCCTGGGATTGAGCCCCGCATCAGGCTCTCTGCTCGGCAGGGAACCTGCTTCCCTCCCTCTCTCTGCCTGCCTCTTTGCCTACTTGTGGTCTGTCAAATAAATAAATAAATAAATAAATCTTTTTTTAAAAAAAAGACATGGCTCTAGGAGGAGTGGGGAGGAGTGTACAGAAGAGAACATCGCCAAGAAAAATACACCTAAAGCAGGGGAAAAAGGTAAGAAGCTACAAAGAAAGCATGTACCTAAGGGTGCCTGGGCGTCTACAAGACACTCCTACGTGTCTTTTCCTCATGCCTTGTAGAAGTGAAGGTCATTCCCATTTCCTAAATGAGGACACTGAGGCGCAGATGAGGGTCACACACTTATGTGGGATCACAACCTTCCTAAGCTGCACTGGGGCTGGTGCTCTGTGCTCTGATTCCACTAACCCCGCTGCCCCTGGTTATCATTCAGCAGTTATCAGTAAAGATTTATTGAGCATCTACTGTGCACCAAGCATTGATGTAGGCATAAGGAATGCATCACTGGAAGAAAAAAAAAACAAAACAAAACAACAAAACAAAACCAAGGCCAAGTCTCTACATTGAAGGAACTGGCGGTCTCCTGGAGCAAGGCAGACAGGAAACAAATGAGAAAGTATTGTATGGAATGCTGGTATTTGTGTGGAAAATACGTGTGTTTGCACGTGCATGCATTTATTTGTTTGCACATAGAATCTGGAAGGACACGCAGGAAGAGTAACTACCTCCAGGGAGGACTGAGTGGCCGAGGAACAGGGTGAAAGGAGACTGGTCACCCTAGGCCTCTTTGTGCCTCGTGTCCCATGAGCTTGTCTCACCCATTTTTTTAAAAGCTAAATGTAAAAATTAATTGGGCACGTGTTGAAGGGTGTGCCAAGCAGGAGAGCTGGAGGCAAGAGAACCCACAGCGCGTTGAGGGGATTGCAAGTAGCATGGGGGAAGAAGTCGGGAAATGGAGCTGGAAGGATGGGGCCTGTGCAAAGGAGTCTGGGTTTCATCCTAAATGCACAGGGAGCCATGAAGCATTTTACATAGGGAGCTCCAGGATCCAAAATTCACTGCAGAAAGCTCACTGTGACAAGAGAGTGGCAGGGGAAGAGCGGAGGCAGGGAGGCCAGTGGGGGGTGAAGGCACTGTACAGACCACAGTGATGACCGTGAAGGTAAGAAGAAGGAATCCCGAAACATCTGGAAGGCCAGGTAGACAGGTTGGTGACTGATTTGGGAGGGACCGTGGGACAAGTACCCAGACCCATAGAAGTATCTTCCCAGAGGATAAAAGAGGGCAGGCAAGTGAGCCCATTTGGCACCTGTTGGTCACCTGCATGGAGCTGGACCCCCAGTGATGGCATATGACTGCCTGGGACCCAGGAGACAGATCTGGACAGGAGATGTGGTTTGGGAACCATGGACACAGATAAGATGCTCAGGCAAGGCAGGCAAAGTGATTGGGGAGTAGAGCCTAGAACAAAGGCCAAGGAAACCAGGTAGGAGGAGCAAAGGAGGGGTAGAAGGAAAGCAAGAGAGGGGTCATGGTGCCCCTAAGAAGGGAGTTTCATGAAGACTGAGAGATCAGCAGCATCTGTTACCACTGAGACAGCAGGCAAAAAAATGCTGAGAAGTGATCTTTTGGTCAGCCACGAGGACGTTCTAGAATTCTCTAACTGCAAAAGTGTGTGGACATGGAGAGCAGGGGCTGAAGGACAGGTAGCCAGAGAGAATGGAAGTGGTCCCATGCCCCTCTTAGGACCAGAAACACAAGGGATGGATCCTTGTACCTTGTCCAAGGGTGACACTTTTCCAAAGCAGATGACACATTGGAGAAGAAGCCGACGGGGCAGGGATCGCAGATGGTATCAGAAACCTCTGTAGCTGGAAGGGAGGAGGCGGTATTCGTCATCACAGTGGACCACCTGTCCGGCTCGCAAAGGAACTGGTGGAATGGCAAGGCAGGACAAACTGCCGGTGTCGAGGGCTATTCCCCAGCCCAGAGCTTCCCCGGTAGAAGCCTCCTCCCACCATCCACCCCAGGCAGATGCCCAGGGCTGGAGGCAGGATGAGAAACATTCTGTTTTCTGCTCATCAAGCAGAAATCCCAAGGCAAGGGGGATCAAGACTGAGTGCCCAGTGCCCAACCCCTCACCTGGAGCCTCAGCTCCCATCTCCTGTCTGCAGAGCAGACTCCCAGACGGGCCACATACCGATCTGCTTGACTCCCAGGCCAGGGGGGCACAGGCTGTGCGCAGTGCAGCTTTCACAGGCCTTGCTAGTACAGTGGAGACCTTCATGGCACGTGCAAGTGGTGTCTATTTCTGAGGTGCCCTCTCTCTGGACCCGGAGCCCTAGGTCTGAACAGAGATGGCAGGAGGGATGGAGACATCTTACCAGCCATGCTCAGGCGATCTGCTCCTCACATGTCTCACTTTTATTTTCTTCTTTTTTTTTATTTTTCTTATTTATTTATTTATTAGAGAGAGAGAAAGAGCATGAGAGGAGAGTCAGCGAGAGAAGCAGACTCCCTGCCGGGCAGGGAACCCGATGTGGGATTCAATCCCGGGACTCCAGGATCATGACCTGAGCTGAAGGCAGTCGCCCAACCAACTGAGCCACCCAGGCACCCCCGCTTTTATTTTCTTAAACCATTTTCCAAGTAGGGATAAGTATCAAATTATTCAAAAACCCAGACAACCAGGACTGCAACCAATCAGAGCAGACTCTGGCTGTGAAAAAAAGTAAGGGCTCCGTTGTCCAGAATGAGCTAGACTATCAGCCTAGCTCGCGTGCACCCCTTCCCCAGCAACCCACGCACTGGGGTCGCAGTATTTGTGCTGGTGACAGTGTCTCTCTGAGTTCCAAGTGCCTAGGAATTCGCCTTCTTTGCAATGAGTGCATTCTGTGTCGATGGTCTGTGTGCAGTCGCTCACCAGTTTCTGTCCTGGAAAACATTGGGAAATGAGATGGCTCCACCCAGCTCAATGAGTCAGACACTTATCCAAAACTGAGCAGGCTGGGGTGTAGGGTGGGGGTGGGGGGGGGCTCAAAGATGACTGTCTTGGACCCTTCCAGACTTCATAGTCTGGTGGGGGCCACAGGAAAGATAGGAACCCTAGGGCTGGGTAGACAGAGAGGGAACCCAGAATATTCTGACAGCAGGGCAGGGATGGGAAGAATCCCAGAGGTTATTTAAGACTAGAGTGGAGAGTTGACACATGGAGGCTGTGTCTGCCAGCAAAGCAGGAAGGATCCCACTACGGGGCCAGGGGTTTGGCGGCTCACCTGGAGGACACAAATTACAGCACTGGGTGTTTACTGCGTATTGCTTTTCTCTGCATGCGGTGTATTCTGGGTGGACCTAAAAACAGAATGGGGCGATTGGCAGGGATCTTGCAATCTCTGCTACAGCTGGCAGAGAGGTGGAAATCAGCCAGGACAGAGGTTAGAACTGAAGTCTGGAGCAGAAAAATGGAGCCTGCGTATTACTTGGTGTGTTTGTTTTTAACTAAACTGCCAACTGATGTGATTATAAAAGGACCCAGAGGATCGGTCTGGCATTTCACAAAGTGATTGCACTGGCTGGAACATCACAATATTCCCTGAACCAAACAGATCTGCCTTTTGGCTCGACTCCTGAGTTGTTCCTCTTCCCAAAGACCCAGAAACACAGGAGGACTCCAGTACCTCCCCTGGAGTCATGAAGCTAGCTGGCTTCAGCTGGTCCTGTTCTGGCTGGGGCTATATTTAGCACTTGGCCCCTTCCTTCTATTCATCTGCTCCCCACCCTTTTCTCCTCTCCAAACACTCATCTGCTGAGCCAACCCTTTCCTCATGAAATGCCAGGACTGTGAAGCTGGAAGGATTCAAATCCAATGCTTTTGCTTTACAGGTGGCTAGCCTAAGGACCAGAGAGGTGGGGCACTTGCCCTGGGTCACACAAAGATAGAATCTGCAAGAGCTCAGGTCTCAATACTGCCCCCTCTCCATCAACCTGGGTCTTGCCTGTACTATTTTTACTCCGTCCAGGTACCACCCATGCTATTAATTACTTCTCATTAATTTAAATACATCAGGTTTAAAGGTAAACTTTATATCATTGACACGAGAGAAGAGCCAGTATCACTTCTCATAAATAAAAGGTAACCCTAAAAATAAATTCAACAGAAATGCAGCAATGTTATTAAAAGCCCAGCAGAGCCCCTCCTCTCCAGGCCTGCCCTTGGTTTGGTTGTTTTGTTTTGTTTTTTAAAGGAGGATTAGAGGGGCGCCTGGGTGGTTCAGTGGGTTAAAGCCTCTGCCTTCACCTCAGGTCATGATCCCAGGGTCCTGGGATCCTGGGATCGAGCCCTGCATGGGGATTGAGCCCCGCATGGCATCAGGCTCTCTGCTCAGCAGGGAGCCTGCTTCCTCCTCTCTCTCTCTCTCTGCCTGCTTCTCTGCCTACTTGTGCTCTCTGTCTGGCAAATAAATAAATAAAATCTTTTTTTAAAAAATAAAGGAGGATTAGCAAGTGCTGGAGAGGTTTTAACTCTATTCTAGCTCCAGAGAGTGTCTCCTTCAAAAGAGAGAGAGAGAGAGGATTTTAATAGAAGTGTAAAGTGAATTTCTGTTGTTTAGTTCTATATCTGTGTGTTCCCTAAAATCATGCCACACTTCAGGAAGAGACAGTGAAAAGAACACAGGCTTGAGAGTCAAACCACTTAAGGCTCCAATCTTGCCTTTGTAACACTTAACTAGTTTGGTTTCTCTTAGCCTCAGTTTCCACA
The DNA here is from genome assembly GCA_004024625.1 of Mellivora capensis. NCBI lineage: Eukaryota > Metazoa > Chordata > Mammalia > Carnivora > Mustelidae > Mellivora > Mellivora capensis. The sequence continues at coordinate 193,346 of PISX010000505.1, read as the reverse complement.
TCTCTAAAATGGGAGTAGCGCCTGCTCCATAGATAAGGTTGTGAAAATCAGAATGAGTATCCATAGGCAGCCTGGCACAGTAGCTAGCACATAGTAGGGCTCATTTCAATGGCAGTTTTTTTTAAAGATTTTTTTTTGACACAGAGAGAGAGAGAGAGCACAAGTAGGCAAAGAGACAGGCAGAGAGAGAGGAGGAAGCAGGCTCCCCGCTAAGCAGAGAGCCCGATTTGGAGCTCGACCCCTGGACCCTGAGATCATGACCTGAGCCGAAGGCAGAGGCTTAACCCACTGAGCCACCCAGGTGCCCCTCAATGGCAGCTTTAATTATCACACATATATGAATATCTGCTGGGATGACAAACACCCTGGATTCTGCCAAATTGGTGGCTCTTGTTCAGCTTGGGTGAGAAGATTACTTGCCTCTGCAGCTTTTTGTTCCAAATGAGGAAGGAAATATACAGGTCTGTTGATTCCACTACCACATCCTGTGAATGTTCTTCCTGCAATCCTGTGGACCTTCCCACCAGACTCCCAGAACAGTGGATATCCTTTGTCATTTTCAAACCCATGAGAAATACAGCTCCTTCTCTGAAAGTTTGTCAATCTCCAGCTCCCACTCCATAGCCCCAGTCCTTCTGACACAAAGCAGCTCAGTACCAAGACTCGGAGAAGAAGGCTCTGGAATCAGGCAGATGTAGATTTATATCCAGGTTCCACCTAGCTATGAGAACTCTGGCAAGTTATTTTCTCTCCCTGAGCCTCAGTTTGCTTATCTGTGTAATGGGGGAGTTGAAAAAAAATCCGACCATGAATGCCTATAAAGGATTTTGCTCAGAGCTCGACACATGGGAAGTTCTTACAAGTAGCCCCTGCTATTTTTGTCACCACCCAGTCTCTACCTGAAGCCCAAACTGGCAGTATGTTCTTAAGAAGTCCAGATCACGCTATCTTGCCTAGCTCTTCCTCCAGGAACCTCCTACAACCTCCTCCTCCTCTCTCCAGCTCCACCTTCTTCCTGCATCCTTTCTCCCTAAGAACCATTGCTTAGAGTGAAAATGAAAGTTCTGGGACCAAAGCAGCTTCCCCCACTGACTTCTCCCCAAACCCTCCAGGGTCTTTCCTACTCAGACTTCATGCCAGAAACTACAGCCCTTGAAAGTAGGGGGAGGCCGGAGGGTTTGGGATGAGAGGGTCAGGTACTTGGGGGATTCCCAGCCTCCAGAATGAGGAACTACCAAAATACATTTAAACAAAAAGTGAGTCAAGTGTAGGCTTCTGAAAATCCCGGAGACATGCTTGGTTGGGCATAAACTGAGACTTTCTGGTGCCTGGAGAAACCCCTGCTGGTCTCCTAACCCCTCCTTGGATCCCATGAACTACGCATCTCCCGGAGCAAAGGTCTCCTATATCATCTTAAGGGAGGCAGGGGCACAACCTTGGGTATCCCTCCTAGGTTGGATCACCCAGGATTGGGGGTGGGCATGGGAGAGTGAAAAGCTCCTTGCCTTCTCAGAGCAGTACCTAGCCCTCTGCACCCACCCTTATTCCCACAAGAAGGCAGCCCCAGGTGGCCAGGATATGATAACCCCTCACAGAGGCTAGCATCTGTCCACAATAGAAAAGGGACAGGAAACCGGCCAGACCCGCCTCTTCCCTTGCCCAGCCTCCCTTCTGGCTTCTGAAACCCCTCGCCAGTCTCTGTGCAGCCAGCCTCTGAAGCAACAAAACTAGACTGCAAATAAAAGACTTGAGGCTCCCCAAATCCCAACCCCATCTCCACCATAGGTGCACGTTTTTTGCAGTGCCCTCACTACACGCCCTCTGTGGGCTAGCTGGGATCCCAACCTGGAAGAAGACAGAGGCAGCCTACCTCGTACAGCCAGGACCCCGGGGTACCTTCCCCGGCTTCTCTAACCACCTGTCTGTCCTCCCAAACTCAGCTAGGAAGGTCCCTTCCCCGAAATATTGCTTCTCTTCCCGTCTCCCCCTCTCCTGTCTCCTGTCAGGTCGGAGCAGAAATTCAACTCACGGCGGTCAACAAGGAGCCCCAGAAGAGACAGCGCAGAGGCAGAAGAACCATGGCGAGGTGAATACCAGGCGGCGGCGTAGGGGCGCGGGCACTGGGCCTCTAGTAACTCCCCTAGCCCGTGCCCCCCCGCCCCTCCCAGGATATGGGCGGGGTCTTCGGGGACCAATCGCGGTCAGCTTCGTTGGGGGGGCGGAGCTCCTGACGACTACTCGCACCGGGATTTCCCCTGGACATTCCTAGGAGTCTAATTCTCCCCGGAGTTTAGGGACGCGCTTTTGGCGCGGGGAAGGGCGCGTAGTCCCAGGAACAGCACTGCCTCCTCGCCCCTGGTGCTCAGAGGCTAAGCTGAAGGGCGCAGGGAGCTAGCAGTCTTCCCGAAGAGCTAAAGGAGAGAAGAGAGATCCCCACGTGCTGCGAAGACGCCCCAGGGACACCACCCGCAACGGTTCTCCCCCGCAGCCTCCGGGAATTCCGGCAGAACCGAAAGTGTCCCCACCGCGGATGGAGAGGCCTGAGGAAGTTCCCCCCATCCCTGAAAGCGGGAAGGCCGCAGCTGGGGTGTGGGGAAGAGGAGGGCTCGGGTGGCAGGTAGCGTTTCAAGGAAAAGAGTTTTCCAATTTGAAGTTTTGCTCTCTTTCAGAGGAAATTCCCTCGAGTGGGCGCAGCGTCCCTGCCTCCCCAGCCATCCATCCGTGCATCCATGCGTCCCCGCGTTCCCGTCCGGCGGCTGGAGACAGACTAATTAGAGTAGAACATCAGCCTTTCGGAGATCAGGGATCCCCACGAGTATCTCAGGGGACTGCGGACCCTATCGTTCTACAGAAACCCCCGCACGCTTGTGCCTACATTTCCAGGGTTCTGGCCCTCCAAGCCATTCTTCAACCAACGTTAATACTCCCTACTCGGCAGCATGGAACACCTGAACTCTGTTCTAGGCTCCGCCTCTGATGGGTTGTGTTCGGTTGAACCTTGGTTGTCCCCGATGGAACCTGAGGAGCTTGAACTAGACAGCTGTTAGGGTGATGGCCCAACAAGTTTTGCATTTCTGGGCCAGCCCAAAAGGCCAGGCTGCATAGATCAGGGAAGATGGGAGAGGAAGAGACTGCTAACCCCACCTTCCTGGCTTCTGCTAAAAAGGGCACCCTCTTTTCCAACACGTGCCACTAATTCAGAACCCCATCATCTCTCACCTGGCCTCACTCATTCGCTAGGTACTTGTTGAGCCCCTACTATGGGCCACACAACACCCAACACCTCCCTTCCCAATTGTTCATCCTGTTGCAGTTTTCCTTGCAAACCCCAGATCTGATCCAATCAGGACACTTCCCTGTTGAAAAACCTCTTTGGGCTCCCCATCCTCAGGATGGTCCAAACTCCTCATGACACAGAAAGCCCTTCTGCACTCTACCCCCACCTGTCCCCCCATGTTCACTCCCTGCATGTCCTCCCATGCACACTGGCTTCCACAGTACTTTCCTCCCGATTTTCAAACACTCTTTTCTTCTTACTGTGTCTTGCTATTTCCTTCTTTCCCCTCTCCTTCCTGGAACCAGTTTAAATTTCGCTTCCTCTTCAGTTAAGCTTCGGCTTAACTCCCTGAGACAGAGGTAGCTGCTCTACCTTAGCCCCTCCCCCATTTTCTTGCAGCATTAGTGTGCTGGACTAGAATTCCACCTGTCTGGCCCCACTGGACTGGAAGCATCTTGAGGGCAGGCCTGAACTCATCCCAGTCCTGAGCATGTAATAGGACACCAATATGCACTTGCTGAAAGAATGAATAAGTAAGTGGGTTCTGTTGTTTCTCATTCCCAGCACACCCTCCATCAAGAACAATGTGGGGACAGGAGGTGCAAAGCAGGTTGGTAGTCACAACACACCTCAAGCTGGTGGTCAGACACCAATAAACCAGGCACCCTTGAAATCAGAGTCCAGAGGACTTCACAAAAGCCACCCAAACATGCCTGGGATGAAGAGAATATTAAACTATCTTTTCCCTTTTTAATCCACCTCATAAAGCAAGTAGAGTTTTAATTCCTTTGGGAGGGGGAGGGCGTTGCTATAATAACTTTAGCCATTACTTATTCTTTATTTGCTTGATTCCAAAATTGGGCCCTTCACAAAACTGCCTTGGGAAGCCAGTACACAGAATTAAAACATTAATTATATTATATAAAACGTATCATAGCCGCAATTAAAGCAGCTTAAATTAATGTGTGAAAGAATAAATAGTAGCCTTCGGGTTGCCCCATGGGGCGAAGACCAGATAAGATAAAGGGAAGATATTTTAGTATATGCATATCCAAAGCAGACGTGTGCTGGCGGGGATAGGCCAAGAGAAGGCATAGAATCTTCCTGGGCTGAACAGAGTACGCTGGAAAAGGAAAGAGAAAAGATGATTTACAGGGAGGGTGGGTTCAATGATAGGAGTAGGGCAAAGAGTGGGGACCCAGGATTCTGGAAAAATAGGAAATGGCGTGCGCCTGGGTGGCTCAGTGGGTTAAGCCGCTGCCTTCGGCTCAGGTCATGATCTCAGGGGTCCTGGGATCGAGTCCCACGTCGGGTTCTCTGCTTGGCGGGAAGCCTGCTTCCCTCTCTCTCTCTCTCTGCCTGCCTCTCTGCCTACTTGTGATCTCTCTCTCTGTCTCTCTGTCAAATAAATAAATAATTAAAAATCTTTTTAAAAATTAAAAAAAAAAAAAACAGGAAATGGCCTTTGCAGGTGAGTTGGGGGGGGCGTGTCCCAGGGCCACATGGATGGGTAAGAAGCAGGCCTGGAGGTCAAGTCCACAGCACAACCAAAATCTGGTGAGCAGATGATTCTAATACACAAACCCCATTGTGTTGTTCTTAGGTTTGAAGCAATTCCCCAGAGAACCTTGTTCCTTAAGCTCATGGACCCTGGAGGCCATGGGTTCACTGACCTGCATCTCTTACTATCCTCCTGTCTTCACATTTCTGCTCCAGGCTGGGTGCTGTGACTTCTGCCAGAAAGCCCTTCTCCGCTCTCCTTTCTTCAGATCCACCCTTTCTCATCTTTCAACTCAGGTGCCCTTCTCTGGAAACCTTCTGGAACAAGCCACCTGGAATGTGCCCACCTACCTCCCTGTGCCCTCTCAGAATCCTATGGCTGCTTACCTAAGCAGGACTCCAGCCCTACCACACTGTATTTCAATTATTCTGTTTACTCATGGAACCAGTGTGCTGAGGCGACTCAACTTGATGAGGCATAATAATGAAGCTTTTCGGTCTAATCTCTACCTTCAGCCATGCTGTGCTGAATTTCCCTTTTCCATCCCTTAATGACATCTTGTGCAGATTGCATTACTTTTGGATCACTTTCTGTTGTTAAACCTCCATCCTTGAAAGCTTTATTCTCAAACTCAATTTAAATCTCATTTTGTCTTCTCCCTTATTCATCCAAGGGTTGACTTGAGCCAGCATCCTTCCTGCTTGAATAAAAGGTGGGGGGATCTGGGGAGGGCGTGGATATAGCCTGGTTGGGAAACACGCATCCTGCATCCTCCCCTTTACTGAAACTGGAAGGAAGGGACGGGAATAGCTCTGCCATAGAACCCTTCCTGTTGGTTGACCCTGTTTCTCTGGCTAACCTGGAGCGGCAAGTGTTCATAAATGGTTTCTCATGGGCCACACGAGTCTATTTCTTGTGGGCTTCTCCATTGCACAGTTTTCTGACAGTGGCCATCCAGCTCAGGCTTGAGCTTCCCTACCTTGCCCTACTACCTAGGCTTCTACCTCTGGTGGGATCCTGTTGCTCAGCAACAAGCCCAGCTGGGTGAGAATGTCAGCTTAGGGAACTTACTACAGGGTCTACTTGACTCAGAGAAACTCACACATCCTGGCCAGCTGCTCCACAGTGACTCCTCTCTCCACCTCTCTTTTCCCCTGCTCAGATAGGAACAAGGGAACATCAGCAAATCCATTGCCAAGTAGACTCCCATTGGGGAATAGCATTCCAGTATCCCCTTCTTGCATTCCCCTCTCAATCTCCAGAAGGGACTCCCAATTGAAGAGGGGAAGAGAAGGGAACTACCTTTCACCATAAAAACTATACTCTTCAATAAAACCTAAGAACTCCTCCCTCCCTGGTATTATGGGACAAGGAAGAGGAAGTGAGCTTTTAGCTAGGCGATACAGGGCCAGTTTAGTAAACCTTGCAGGGAATGCATCTGGTTTCATTTAGAATGCAAGGTACACAGGGCCTGTTTGCTTTGGTTGTGGGACATAGTACCAAATCTTAAGTAACTAGGAGTTCCCGCTCAATAACCTTTGGATTGAGCCATCCTTCCTACCTAACTTGATTCTTGGAGAAAACGATCTTTGTAGACTGATGCCACATAGAGCCCAGGCACATGCTGGATGCCGAGCAAGTGTTTGTTGAGTGAATGTGAGACTATAAACTGATGAGACTATAGAGATCCGTCAGGATCTACTTGCTCATTCTCACACTGTCTGGGGAGTTCTTATCTCCACCAGATGACCAGGCTCTCTAGCTAGGATTCCCAGGCACAAGTGTAAACAAAAATCTCTCCTTTCAGCTCAGCAGAATTGAGTCGGGATTTATCAAAGGTAACTAAGAGACTCAGAGAAGAACCCAACTATTGGTTAAGAAAACCTAAGAGCTCGCAAAACAGATGAGTGAGTTAACAAAATATAGACATTCGTTATCATGATCTGGTGAAATCCACTTACTGACTTGGCTGATCCTGATTCTTAGACCTCAGGTCTGGTCCTCAGTCTTCTCGGGCTCTGATGTCTGGAATATGAGATGCTTTAGTTGGGGGAGGGGATCAAATTTCTTTACCATGGCCTCAAGATCTTGTGTGATCTGGCTTCTGCGGACTGCTGCTTCCACTCACCTACTTGCTGGCTACACCCCAGTCACCCAAGACCTTTCAGTTCTCACCTCGGAGCCTTTGTGCTGCTCCTTCTGCCTAAGAGGCCCCTCCCCCGCACTGTTCCTCTGCTGACTCTTTCTCATCATTCAGGTCTCCGGGCACATGGCACCTCCTCAGTGAGGCCTTCTCTGATAACCTTATCTAAAGTGAGTTCCTCTGCTCCAACCCACCTTCCCCACTGCTGTCTTCTCTCACAGCACCTGTTTGAGTCGGGGTCGTCACTGCAAGCAAGAGAAGATAGAGCTGATGAACTTAAGAAGAGAACATTGTTGGAGGGTGTCAGATGGCTCATAGAACTGATGGGAAGGCTGAAGGGCCCAACTCCAGCAGCAACCACAGGAAGCAGGACATAGTCAAGACTCTGCTATAGAACTGGTCTTACAAACCAGCTCTATGTTAGTCAACCCCCAAGACAGCCCCCAGTGACCCCACCTCCTGGTCTATGTATCTTCTGGTGGTGCCCCCCCACCACCACTCACTGTCCTAGGGCTGGCCACATAACCAATAAAATCCTGGGAAAGTGATGGCATGTCACTTCCAAGATCAGGTCATAAAACAGATTTCAGGCCTACATGCGCTGTAGAATATTCTCTCTTTCCCTCACCTTCCCCCTTTCTTGCTTCCCTCCCCCTTTCTCTCCTCCTCCCCTCTCTCCTTCCTTCTCTTGTCAGGCCCATTGGGGAAGCCAGCTGTCCTTTCAGGAGAACACTTGGGAGTCTATAGAGAAGCCCACCTGGTGAGGATCTGAAGCTTCTGGCCATCAGCCATGTAAGAGGAGTGGCCCAGTCAAGCCTCAGCTAAGTGAAGCCCAGCTGCCACCCTGACTGCAGTCTTGTGAGCTCATAAATGTTTTGTTATTTCAAGTCACTAAGTTTTTTTTTTAAGATTTTATTTATTTGACAGAGAGAGGGAACACAGCAGGGGGAGTGGGAGAGGGAGAAACAGGCTTCCTACTAAGCAGGGAGCCTGATGCTGGGCTCGATTCCAGGATCCTGGGATCATGACCCAAGCCAAAGGCAGATGCTTAATGACTGAGCCACCCAAGTCACTACGTTTTAAGGGAATCTCTTACACAGCAAAAGATAATACAATCAGTAAGTGACCCTGAACTTGAGCATCATCCCCTCTAGGTTCAACGTCTTGGGAAGGGACCTCAGAGTGGCTATGCTTGGCTCATACCCCATATTCTGGCTGCCGGGGGGGGGGGTAGGAAGAACTATCTCTGCCTTCCTGGCCCCTGGTGGGTCCTGCCCCCCCCCACCGTTCCCATCAAGTAGGAGGGATGCTCGTATGCTAAATAGCCAAAGCAATCTGTCTGTACTGCAATGTTCCATCACAACATTACCACTAGTTATAGTTCTCCACACAGGATGTCCTTTTTCTCCTTTCTCCTCCTCCTCCTAATTTTGGGCACACAGCAAGGCCCCAGAACTAAAGAAAACAGATACTCTCTTGGCCCAATAGTATAGGGGAACTATTCTCAAAAGTCAAAAGTCTGAGTGCCTTAAGAATGCCAAACCCTGGGGAAACCTCAGGGAAACCTCCTCTCAGTGGATTAATGGGGGGAAAGAAGAGAAAGTTTGGGAATCAGGATCAAAAGATACAGTTGTGCAACTTTTTGTAGAGCCAAAGCCCAATGAATAATCAAAACTTCCCCACTCAAGATATATGTATGAAACAGATACTTTAAACAGACCAAAAATTCAGCCATGGTCCCATCCCCAAAATAAATCAATGCTTTCTTTATTTGTGCTTGTCTCCTTGTTGACCTTGTCAATATGTACCTTTAGATTTTTCTTTCCTGAGGATATCCTAGATAGATTTCTTGTTTTATGTTATGCTGTAACATTAGATCATAAGTATTATTTCCACTTCTGTAAATATCCATTTTTTTCTTTCTGCTTACACTCCCCTCCCAATCACAGCTTTGTCGGGATCCTTCTAAGTATTTAAGAATATGTTTGTTCAGGGGCCCCTAGGTGGCTCATTTGATTAAGCATCTGCCTTCACCTCAGGTCATGATCTCAGGGGCCTGGTACTGAGCCCTGTGTCCTGGCAGGCTCACTGCTCAGCAGGGAGCCTGCTTCTCCCACTCCTTTTGCCCCTCCCCCTCCTTGTGCTATCTTTTAAAAAATATATATGTTTCTTCATATCATAAGAAAAGGACTCTTTGCCATTTTTCTGCCCTTTTCTCATTCAACTCTTTCGTGGAAATCATGCCAGGCTAGCAGACACAGATCTAACACATTCCTTTTGTAGCAGCTGCATAATATTCCAGGATGTGGGCTTGTCAGGACTGATTCAGTGGTTCTTCTGTTGATATACATTCAGGCTACATCCAGGTTTTACCACTGAACAGCATGCTGTAACGACACGTACTTGTACCCATATGCTTGGGCATTTGTGCTTCTATTCCTACAGAAGAGATTTCTGGAAGTGGAATTTGCAGATTTGTATATTGTAAATGGGAACAGTATTTACAAAACACTTGGGAAATTCACATGTATGGAGCGACCTTTACTTTGCATTCTACCACTAGATGTTATCATCCATTTCAATATCTGACAGTTAATGTGTGAAGAGAGATAGCTCATTGCTTGAATTTATATTTTCCCAATTAATTGCGCATCTTCCCAAATGTTTATTAACCATTTGGATTTCCTCTTTCATGAGCTAACTGTATATATCCCTCGCCCACTGTTCTACCAAATGTCTTCTTCCTATCAATTTCACTTATCCATGTATTCATTCAACAAATACTCATCAAGGATTTCACTATATGTCACATGTTAGGATTATGGTATTGAACCAGGCAAGTCCCAACCCTAATGAAGAGCTCTTTGTACGGTTTCAATAGTAACCCTTTACTATGTTACCCACCTTGAAAATCAGCTCACATGTCTAATTGCATTTTCAAGCTCTTCCCATACCCATGCTCTAGGAGACTGCTAATCTTTATAGTTTCGGGTTTTATGATGTAAAATACCTAATACCAAGCACCGCCAGCTATTAATTTGTTAGAACAGAAAGAGCACCTTGCTGGTACCCCACTTTTATGCCCTCCACATTCACTGTTTCTGTCCCTCCTTCAAGCACCTGTGACCTTCTCCTGAAGGGCCTTTTATGGCCACAAGTTCATATTTAGCCCTTGAGGGGAGCAGGACAGAAGTGCCTTGGGGAATGTCCCTGGGAGCAGCCTTTTACCAATGACAAACAAAGAGCTGGTGAATGAATACCCCAGTTTCCTCCTCCCTTAGGTGGGATAACTCAGAGGTCTGTGTTCTCCACTATCTCCGCCATCAAGAGGAAGCCTCAGTTATCTGTGATGTGACCAGCATATGAACCCACTCCACAGTGGCTTCCTTCCCTCTCTATTTCACTTCCCCACCGGTGCTTCATGGAGTCATCTTCCAAATTAACTACTTGCCCTCAAATCCTTGTCTCAGTTTCTGTTTCTGCAAGACTCCAACTAAGCGCCCTTGGTTTGCAGATGAGAAACTAGCTTGATAGGTAGGAATGTGGCTTCTGAAGTCAGAGGTCTGGGTCCAAAGCCTGGTTCTGCTCCCGATTGCGGCCTTGGGTACATTCTAAATCTCTGGTTCCTCCTCTGTAAAATGGGCCTGAAAGCTCCCATGGTTATGATAAGGATAAAACTAATTTTGTCATTTCCTCATAATATCCAGTGGAAGTGATATTAATCATTAGTATTAGAAATATAAGAAAACTGCATCCTAGAGAGTACAAGTAACTCACTTAAGGTCACACAGGTATGTGGGACTCATGTGCCATTTTGAAAGATCCTAATCCTCTGTCTTCCCGGGACCCAGGGATGTTACAGTCATAGGGTACCACTTGCCTTGGACTTTGAATGCCCCTAGACTCACAGGAGGAATTGGGTATTTACCAAAGCTGTCCAACAGAACTTTCTGTGCTGATGGAAACACTCTATATCTGCATCCAATGTGAGGACCACTAGCCAAACTACAGGGGCCAATTAAGTACTTGGAATATGGCCAGTGCGACCAAGGAAGTGCATTTTTTATTTCATTTACTCTTAATACACGTACATAGTTGCACACAGCTAATCACACTAATCACACAGTTCAGGTCTAGAGAATGGGGGTTGGGCAACGATGAGAAGAATCTCTTAGGTTCTTTTCTTCTCCCCCCTTCTCCTCCCTTGCCTCCTGCCCCATCTCCCAGTGCCAGCTAGTCGGCACCCAGCTTTCCCTCCTTTGAACGTGCTGGGTTCTATGGCAGGAAGCACAGGGACTGTGACAGAGGCTGTATTTTCGTACATCCAGCAAGGTGAAACATACTCCTTTGTGGTCCCGGTGTTGAAAGACAAGACGAATACCTACTATAAATAAAGTTGAATAGAGATCCTTTTCTAGATGGCTTCCATTGTTCCCTGTTCCCTTCAAGTGTTCACGCTGAGATAATTTCCAGCTTCTCAGACCCTCAATAGTTATAAAACATACCATTACCTCATTTTCCTTTCATTAGACTCACAGGTCACAAGACCACGCTGATCCTTACCAACTTCATCTTTAATGGTTTCAAAATAATGGTTCTTTCCGCTTTAGTGTGAGCCCGATACAGAACTTCCTACTCGTGTATTCTTACATCTCCTGCTTCCCCTTTCACTCTCTGTCTAGACAATAGCGGCTAATGGAGTCTTCCAAATGCCAGTGTGCATTTCATATCCACGAAGATGCGCCCCACACTGCTCTATAACCCCACAGCAGGAGTAGGAAAAGCAGCCATTTCTCTCCAAACCACCCAATGCCGAGGGATGGCATGGAAAGGTCTGCCCAAGTCATATACCTGATAAACCGTCAGCTTGCCCGAGCTACATTTCCATGGCACCTTTAGTTAACTCTGCAGGGTATGGTGGGACACGGAGGCTCTAGAGCCTGACAGATGAGGGTTTGACAGGCTGTGTTGCTTAACTGTGAGGAAGAGTAACTTACCCTATTTGAGACAGTTTCCACACCTGCAAAATGGTGAAACGGGATAATTACTTTGCAGGATAGTGAAGGACTAGATTTATGTGGAAAGCAGGATGTTGGCCTTAAAAGCATGAACTCTACCACTGGGATACTGCCCTGTGACATTGGGTAACTTACCCAACCTCTCTGAGCTTCAATTTTCTTGCCTATACACCGGGGATCATAATAATGTCTACCTTTTTTTTTAAAGATTTATTTATTTATTTATTTATTTGACAGACAGAGATCACAAGTAGGCAGGCAGGCAGGCAGAGAGAGAGGAGAAAGCAGGCTCCCTGCCGAGCAGAGAGCCCCATGCGGGGCTTGATCCCAGGACCCTGGGATCATGACCTGAGCGGAAGGCAGAGGCTTTAACCCACTGAGCCACCCAGGCGCCCCTAATGCCTACCTTTAAAGGTGTTGGGAGGATTAAATAAGGATGTATATATAAAGTCCTCGAAGAGTGACTGACTTAAAGAAAGCATTCACCTTTTAGTTTGTCCTAAGGAGAGCTTCTCATCCCAGACATTAACTACTTTCTTTAGAGCAGGATTCGAGTGTGTGTGTGTGTGTGTGCCCGTGCGCGCGTGCGTGTGTGTGTTTTGCAGAATCCTCTGACCATACATAGAAGCCTTTGGACCTTTCTTAGAAAAACATTTGTGAATGCATAATATATGATAGCGGTACAAAGAAAACCAATTATACTGAAATACAGTCATCAAAATGGTAAAAAGACAAATGTGTCCTGTAGTCCTGTATGAGCTTCTTCGTTAATGGATTACATAATAAGATCTAGTGGCAAGTCTAAGATTTCCATAATTTCAAAGTAATGATGAGTACAAACAATAATTTAAAACATCTGCAGTAACTGTAGTGTGATATGAAATATCTGTGATTTCCACTGGAGACAATGTAGCAGGCTCTGCTAATACGTCTGTTGCTTACATTCATAATGGAAAGAAATGCTTAATTTCAGTTAGAGGTAAATGAGAACAAAGAAGCGGGTTTTTCCCATTCAAGTCCACGAACCCCAGACTAAAGCCTCCTGCTTAATACTTAGTGCCCCTTTATTCTCAACTGTGGGTGCAAAGTCACAGATTAGGAGGTACCCCCAGGATTCCCCCCACATCTCATTAAATGGCCTCTGACGGGAAGAGTAATTTTAAGATGGGAGAGCATAGTCCTACAAGAGCGTGCGTCAGGCTGGCAAACCACTATCAGCTAGCTAGTGCTCACTGTGCAGTACAGGGCAGGCACTAAGTGTTCTAAGTGTTTTACAGATGTTAACTCAGCAACATTCTTAAGAATCCTTTCAGGGAGGTCCTGTGACTATCCCTGTTTTACAGAGGAGAAAACCGAGGCACAGAGAGGTTATGTGTCACCGAGGTAACATGCCCGAAAGTCACACTCTGAGTAAATAGTGGAGCCAGAATTTGTACTCAAGTAGTCTGAATCCCTGGTCTGTGCTCCTAGCTACCAGGCTACGCTATCTTTCTATTTTGAGTGGGGATTGGGATTCAGATTTAAAAGAACATCTCGTTAACCTTAAATGTAAAATACTCAGGTATTTACCAGCAAAATGAGTTTATTTGGAAATTGTGGAAGAATTGCAATCTGAGACATGCGGGCTATGGCAAACCACACAAAGTAGAGGAACTTTACTCTATGGAGAGAAAGGAGGAAGTTGGAAGGGGCTGCTCTGAACAAAAGCCCCTTGGAGGAAAGCAGGAGCTCAGGGTGATGATGGCTCCTCGTTGGCTGAATTATGACAGTTTCTCATGGGCTGGGCTGGGCTGTTGCTGGGCGAGGAGAAAATCTTCCTTCCTCCCGCTGGGTAGTCTTCCTGTCCAGGAATGTGAAAGTTTGCTCTGGTAAGTTTCTGGGTGAGAACTTCCCCTTTGGGGATTCCCAGCTCCACTCTGCATGAGGTTTCCCTTTATTGACTTTCACAACCTTAAGGGTGAATAGGAATTCACTAAAGAGGTGGCAGAGAAAGGAGGAGGGAGGATGGAAACAAAAAGGTTAGGAGAGTACTTAAGCAGAGGGAACAGGAGGTATAAAGGCCCTGAGGCAGAAAGAATGTGGTGAATGTAGGGCCCAAAATGATACCCGTGGGTTTGCAGGTTGGAAAGCAAGAGGGACAGTGGCAAAATGTTAAGTCTGGATGGCAAAGTTCCAGATCTCACAGGGCCTTGAAGGCAGCTTTATCATTGTCCCAAGGACCGTGGGGAGTGGTAATCAGATCTGTTATATAAAAGCATCATTCTATAGAAGAAAAAGGGAGAGAAGAAAGGGTGAAAGCCAGGAGCCAAGTTTGGAGACAAGGAAAGCAGTATAAGCTAGGGGGGACAATAGCTTGCACTCGGTGGTGGCCAGGGAGGACCAATTTGAAAAACATTAGGGGGAAGGATCTGGTGTACCAGCTACAGGGATGAGGGAGAACTCTGTGGCCCACTGTATTCCCCAAAGGTGGCCACAGCTTTGTCTCCCTCCCAAAGTCTCTGCTCAGAGTGAGTGCCCTCGCCACTCCTCCTGTTGAGAGGGGTCCGCGAATCTGGCCAGCCTTAGGAGGCATATGACTTCCACGACTATGTCAGAGAGGGCAACACATCTCCTGCCTGGTTCTTTCAGCCACTCTCCCAGGGTGCCGAGCTCCATGGAAGCAGCACAACTACTCTGAAGCCACCTTGTTTTGAGGAAGCCCAGGCTAGCCCATGCAGAGGCCATGTGAGGAGAGAAAGATGTCCCGCCAGCCTCCTGCTGTTCCAGCTGCAGCCACTGTCTGACGAACCTGGAGCCAGCACTGCCCAACTAAGCCCTTCCGGAATTCCTAATTCCCAGAAACTATGAACAAGAATGAAACACTTGCTTCACATCACTAAGCTTTGAATCTGGAACATTTATCCTTCAGATTCGGCCTCTACTGATTTGGCCAGTTATCCAGTTCCAACTCTCATAAAGGAGACTTAACAGTCTCAGTCTGGGTAATTTGTGAGACACCCTGAAACATGGTAAATGTCTTCTAGGTATGTTATCTCTGTAATCACCAAGCCCAGCGGTTTGTAAACCTGGGTGGGAGGAGAGTTGTTGGGTTTTTTTTAATATTCTCAAGTTTTACCCTAAGCTCACTGAATCAGAATCACCAGTAAACAGTGACCCAGGACTTGGCTCATCGGTCCTACTCTGACATCATCCTTAACCATTTTTATGATTTTTAAACTTATACTCTATTTCTATAACCCAACATATATAGGCAAATTTGGAGATGGATCCTTTGAGAATTTCAGGGAAAGGGAGGCATTAATCAGATTGCCCTGGGGATCTGAGTAGCACAAAAAAGATTTACTTACCTGAATCAAAGATAATTCTCTTTAAACATTTTCATAAGTATATTTCACATGGCTCTGGAAATAAAACTACTAAATATGTGCCATCTAGGGCAATAATAATTAAAACAATATGAATTGCCCCAAAAAGAAAGGGATATTATAGAATCAATAAAGAGTAGGGCACCTGGCTGGCTCAGGGTCTCAGGGTCATGAGTTCAAGCCCCACGTTGGGTTTTTGTTTTCTGAAAAAAAAAAAAAAAAAACTAAAAAAAAAAGGAAATGATACAGAAGTAATGAAAACCCCTAAATTTAATCCTCTTATTAAAAAGAATATTATATGGGGGTGCCTGGGTGGCTCAGTGGGTTAAAGCCTCTGCCTTCGGCTCAGGTCATGATCCCAGGGTCCTGGGATCGAGCCCCACATCGGGCTCTCTGCTCCGCAGAGAGCCTGCTTCCTCCTCTCTCTCCCTGCCTGCCTCTCTTGCCTACTTGTAATCTCTGTCTGTCAAATAAATAAATAAAATCTTTAAAAAAAGAATATTATATGATAAACAGATACAAAAATGGTTTGGGGGTGTTATTTTGTGTTGAAATGGCTTGGAGGAAGAGGGAATCTAATTGTACCTACTTGTGACATCATACTTCAAAATCAATATTAATTGGATTAAATAATCAGGTATCAAAAGGGGAAAAGTAAATCACGGAAACATTAGAAAAGGAAAATGTATATTTACCAAGTTTTCGGGAGGGTGAAAAATCAGAAGTTAAAAATGTGTCAACTGGGGCGCCTGGGTGGCTCAGTGGGTTGGGGCCTCTGCCTTCCTTCGGCTCGAGTTGTGGTCTCAGGGTCCTGGGATCGAGCCCCGCATCGGGCTTCTCTGCTCAGGGGGGAGTCTGCTTCCCTTCCTCTCTCTCTGCCTACTTGTGATCTCTGTCAAAAGAATAGATAGAATCTTAAAAAAAAAAAATGTGTCAGCAAAGCTGTGTTCCTTCTAGAGGCTCTGGGGGGAATCTGTTTTCCCGCTTTTTCCAGCTTCTAGAGGCCTCCTGTGTTCCTTGGCTCATGGCCCCATTCTCCACCTGCAAATCCAGCAGTGTGTAACATCTCCCACTATCTCCCTCTCCCTCTCTCCCTCTCCCTGTCTTTCTCCCACCTCCACACCCTCCCCCTAGCCCCCACTTCGATCATCACATCTCCTTCTCTGACTCCAACCTTCCCACCCCCCACCCATAAGGACCCTTGTGATTACATTACATTGGGCCCACCTGGACAACCTTAGATTATCTCCCCATCTCGAGATCCTTAACCTAATGATGCATCCAAAGCCCCCATTGCCATGTAAGGTGATGTATTCACAGGTTCCAGAGACTAGGATATAGATATCTTTAGGAGGTCATTACCTGGATTCCCACAGTTGTACAGAGCTATACTAACACTGATGGGCGTGTCATAGAGGCTGGTCTCCCTGATGGCAGGGAGGGACCTCTGTGTCGCTATTCTGCAGTTCCCTGAGCCACTCTTTTCAACATACAACAGACCTTGCCAAGTTGGGGCTGTCCCATTCTGACCCACTTTGTTGGCAGAATCTTACTCTGAAGAGCTATTATTTCATTTGGGGTTCACCAGGAACTCAATATCACAACAAAGTCCCTTCCCCCCCACCCCAACGTCCTGGGGAACCAGGATTCATTCAACTCCCAGTGACATTTATTCTATTTATTCCACTTGTGAACAGAGTAGCCCATGAAAACCCAAGGGCCTTTGTTTTCTAAGGATTTCTCTTTTTTTTAAAGATTTTATTTATTTATTTATTTGACGGGGGCGGGGATCACAAGTAACCAGAGAGGCAGCAGGAGGAAGCAGGCTCCCTGCTGAGCAGAGAGCTGGACCCTGAGATCATGACCTGAGCCGAAGGCAGAGGCTTAACCTACTGAGCCACCCAGGCGCCTCTGTCTTCTAAGGATTTCTAACAAACTGCAAATACAAATAAATCTATAGAAAGTCACAAACCATGGCATCATAAGACATCTATGAGCCATCGAGCCTGCATGAATCAGGCATAATTCTAAGAGCTTTATGCGTGGTACATACTACCTCATTTAACATACTTAATATTGACCTTACGAGGCACATACTATCATCATTCCCATTTTACAGATGAAGAAGAGGAGTCATGGGACATTAAGGAACACATCCAAGTCTGCCAGCTAGGAAGTAGTAGATTAGAGTTGTGAACGTAGGCCAGTCTGATTCTACAGCCTATGTTCTAATCTACTGAGACTTCATAAATGGTAAATTCCCTCAATAGGTTTGAGCCAAGAAAGCTGGAGCATCAGAGGTCTGTGTTCATGGCCCACCGATAGATGGCTAGGGCTGTACAGGCAGGTCCCAGCTAGGCTGGCAGTCACCTCCACTCTCAATGCCTCTCTCCTCCCCTGTCTCCTGTTGGCAAGGAATCCCTTCAAGACCAGCATGGAGAAATGAGTTTCTTGGCCTCTGTTAGGTCGTGTGAACCCTTTGGGAATTGGAAAGAAGAGATAATAATCACTTTGTCTGGAAAATGCATTTTATGCACATAATATCACAGAGGGTTCTACTCAAAAGAAAATTACTGGCTGAGAAGGACACAGCCTCGCTTCTGTGTCTTCCTGCCAAAAATGTAGAACCTGGATCTCACAATGGAGAAACATCAGACAAGCCTCAGTGAGGGTTGTTCTATAAAATAAGTAGCCTGTACTCTTTAGAAATGTCAAGGTCATGAAGGACACAGACAGACTGAAGAACTGTCATAGATCAAAGGAAACCCAAGAGATGAAAATAAAGACAACATGTAACCCAAAACTGGGTCCCGGACCAGAAACAAATTGTTTCTTTTGCTTTCAAGAACATTAGTGGAACAACTGGTGAAATTCAAATTAGGCTGTGGATTAGATGACACAGAGATAACACAGAGGAAGAGAAACAAACAGAGAGACAGCTACAGAGCAAACAAGGTAAAATGTTCAATATTTGGGGAATCTGAGAAAAGGACATTTGGGAACTCTTTGTACTATTTTTTGCAACTTTTCTGTAAATCTGAAATTATTTGAACATTTTAAAACATATTTTTAGAGATTTTGACACCTAGAGCCACCGTGCTTCATTATGTGGTGAATGAGAATTGCCTTAACCGGCAGCACATCTGAGCTCTGCACACCGTATGGGTCTACAGAAAAAGCTGAGAAGTGTTCTCATGAGACAATTAGCAGAGCAAGACGGCAAGAAGTTCCTAAACCAGGGAATGCAGTGCAGCTCAGAGGTCAGGAGCCTAGGCTGTTCACCTCCAGCGTTCTGTGACCTTAGGCAAGCTATATAATATAGAAGCTCTCTGTACCTCAACTGGCTCACCTGTAAAACTGACATAATAACAGTATTCACCAAGGAGACCATCTATATGACACTAGCAAAGGGAAGGAATTCTTTCGTTTTTTAAGATTTTATTTATTTATTTGACAGGGAGAAAGACAGCGAGAGAGGGAACACAAGCAGGGGGAGTGGGAGAGGGAGAAGCAGGCTTCCCACTTGAGCTGGGAGCCCAATGCGAGACTCAATCCCAGGACCCTGGGATCGTGACCTGAGCCAAAGGCAGATGCTTAACTGACTGAACCACCCGGGTGCCCCAAGGGAAGGAATTCGTAAACAAGACATAGAACACCACAAATTATAAAGGGGAAGGTTGAAACATATGACTACATTAAACTGTAAAACTTGTGAATGACAAGATACCATTAACAAAGTAAAATGACAAACCACAGAGAGAAGACCTAACCCTAACATGATATCGGTATCCAGAATAGATAAACAACTCCTATGGATCAATAAGAAAAACAGAAATAAACCCAATGGGAAATGGTCTAGAAATATTGACTGGCAGTTCATAAAGGAAGAAACTCGGGAAAAACTTGGATAAGAAAATACGCTCAATATCACTAAATTCAGGAGAATTCAAACTAAATAAAAATATTGTTGTATACTTATAGTCATAAGCAAAAAATAAGTAAATGAATAAAGTCCAAAAATATCCAAAGTTGATAAGGTTATCTAGAAATGGTACTTATACATTGTAGGCAGGACCATGCATTAATACACCACACACACTTCTCTGAAGAGCAATCTGGCTAACCCTCCTAAAGTTCGAGATGTGATATATACTACAGAGTCAGCAAATCTACTCCTAAGTGTGTGTCCTTGATGTACCCAAAGAGATACAGACTAATGTGTTCAGTGCAGCACACTTTTAGCTGAAAGAATATCTATTCCCCAGTACAGATACACAAACTGTGGCAGATTCATACAAAATAATACTGCACAGCAAATAAAATGAATACATTATAGCAGTAGTTCTCAGACTTTAGGATGCATCAGAATCACCAAGGAGGGCTTGGGAAAGGACAAATGGCTGGGTCCTGCCTGGTTTCTGATTCAATGAGTCTTGTGTAGGACTGAAATTCTGCGTTTCTAACAAGTTCTCAGGTGTTACTGATACTGCTTGCTGGTCTAGGGACCACAAAAGTAGTTGTAAGTTTCAACACAGTTAAATTTTGCAAACCTAGCAGAGTTAAAAGGATAAAAGCTTGAAATGTTAAGCAATTGTTGAAGTTCAAATTATATAGCATCTATCTCATGGATGGGCGTGAATAACAACTGATACAATGTGAAATGTTCTGGGTGGGAAAAGATAGGAAGATGAAGTTGGGCCACAAAATCTCTGTCCCCGTATATCTCACCAGAAAAATAATAATAATAAAATTAAGTTAAAGGATATCAGAAAATTAAGAGAATTAATCAATTCAACCAAAAAATGAAAAAGCATACAATTTTTGGCATAAACATCAAAAAGGGGTAACACAGAAAAAAAACAAACAGAAGATTCTGAACTGAGTGAAGTGTGGTTCTTAACCTACCCACAAAAGGATACCAGGGAAGCAGGTGAATCCACAAAATCCTGAAACTTCTCACCTAGAGTGAGTGAACAACTTAAGGAAAAGTAGAGAAAAAAAAAATCCCCTGGGCATAGTCGTCCCTATCTGCTCTGGGAGCTCTCAGCAGAGGTGGGAAATCCCAGGTGCCATGATGAATTATGAATTATTAAGGACCCGGAGACTACGCATATCTGTCTAAAGGCATCAGGCACACCCTGCACTCATCACAGGTGAGATTAACGAGACAATACTGTGTGTCTCTGTTTCTTTCCTTCAAATATTTACCTGTTTGTAATTACACACTCAGGTGTGATTATTCCCTAATTCTCTCTCTCCCCTAGAAAGTAATCTCGAAGATAGCAGAGATGGGTCTGCATTTGCTCATGACAGTGTTTCAAAAGTAGGTGTCTAATAAATCATAGGGCCACCTAGTAGGTGTGTAATAAACATTCAGTGAGCAAATGAGTGAAGGGGTGAGCAAATGAGTTGTTGTCAAAGAAATCTGACTTCCCATAGCATTCCAATTCCACAGCCACCATTTTTCCTTGGCATGCACTATTCACAAAGAGAAAAACTAGACCCCCGCAGGGTCTGAGACATTCCCTAATTAATAAAAAAAAAAAAGCTTACCTGGTTCATTTAGCGATAGCTGTGATTAATGAAGTGTATTTACAATTGTGTGAACAAATTCCATCCCCTCTGACAAATTATTCTAGAGAAAATATGAACAATACAGCATTTTGCATGCTTCATAGTCAACAATTACATTCTGCGGTATTTATTTTTTACATTGAATAAATAAATATTCCAGGAAGAAATAACTCAAAAAGAACCTGTAACTATATCAACAGAAGCCTTTTTTGCCCCTTGTCAGAGAAATAGGGTACACAGCCTATTTAAATGTAAATTTAAATAAAGCGTTTTTCTACCTCTCTGCTTTCTTTGTTCCTCGGGATTCGGAGGTTACGGGGAATACGTATACTATTCTCCAACACACACATCCAAAGGTGTTTTGTTTTTTTGTTGTGTTTTATGAAAAACGAAATCAACGTGTTTTAGGATTTAAATGATCTATTTCCACAGTTAGAATGGAAGAAAAGGCGCTCCGAATATCAGAAGAAAGGCGAAGCCTTCGAGGTCGGGAGACCAAGCCTGGACCCATCCTTAGCCTTGGAACCGTTACTAGGCAACCCCTAGCGTTCTCAACGGCCGCCGGGAGCCACTTCCCCGCCCTGATTGCTAAGGAGATCGACGCCCAACTCAGGCCTGCCGTAAACCCACGCGCTCTTGCGACATTGCCGCGCCTGCCGCTGCGTGCGCGCCCTCTGCCCCCACTCTCCGCCCCGGCCGCCATTGCCTCGTGCCCGCGCCGGTCGGTTGGTGGCGCCTTTGTCCTACGGCGGGCAGGTGGGCTGAGGTGGAGGCGGCAGGGGCGGGCCTGAGGCGAAGGAGCGGCCGGGAGCCCGCCGCGCTGGTAGCGGTGAGTGCCGGGAAGCGGTGGCCGTCCGCCGAGGCGTGGGACTCACGGCAGGCGGTTGAGGGGCCAGGGCCGGATGGGGAGGCTGAGGCGGGAGGGCCCGCTCGACGCGCGACCGCGGCCTCCGCTCCTCTCCGGGTGCGCGCGGAGCTGCGCATGCCTGGTGCGGGGCGCGGCCTCTGGCTCCCGTCAAGCCCAGGCCGGGACAGCCGGGGCGGCCGGTGGTGGGCTCGGGTCCGGGCGGCGCCGCACCGCGGCCGCCTGTTTGTGCGCAAACCGCCGACAGTAGTCCTCCAAGCTTGTCTGTAGGATAGGCCTGCACACCCCGCGTCCCTTTCTCGAAATTGTGAAGTCGCTCGCCTGCGGGTCCTCAGCGAGTCGGTGGCGCAGGCGGGATTCGAACTCGGACCGAGGTGGCCCGCCTCTCCGGGCGTTCTACCGGGCGTGCAGCGCCGTGCGGCGAACCGAACGCTGGCCCCCGTCGCCGCCGCCTCGCGGCCCCTTGACACCATCTTCGGGGCGTGTGTCTCCTTGTCGCGTGATACCTCCAGTCATTTTATAACGCGGACCCCGGGCCCCGAGGATGGGGAAAGAAACTGTGCCCGAGGTTACCGCGGAAACTAGCGACAGAGCCAACGCCCCAACCTGCTGGCTCTTCTGTCTCCTGACCCAAGTCACTCTCCGCTCCCCACGACCCGCCGGGGGCTTTTTTGAGGACGGCGTTTCCCAAATTTCAGTCTCTCGCGTTACACCTTTCTGTCGTGTACCTTCTGTACTATTTATTTACCAAATGTTAATTTTTTTCTTTAAACTGACTCCTTTTTCCTCCTTCTTAAATACATTTGTTTAAGGTGGAAACGTAAATCACAAACCGTATAATGGAAAGCCAGTTATTTTTCTAATGCTCATAAAAAATAAATACCTATCTATTAAACAGTGCGTCCTTGTTCCTCCTGAAGTTATTCTGCGTTCCACGCTTTGGGAAACGCTGCCCTATGAGTACGGGGTTAATTGTCGTCCTGGCTTTCGCTCTGTGCGTAGATTTTTTTCCCTGAGGCATAGCGGATTCTGTGAAATGCTCCAGGATCTTGGGGATGATGATATTACAAGGCTTTTTCGTTGTAAACTGTCCTCATTATTGACTTACAAGCGCTAGTCCCAGGGAACTGCAGGAACTGTCAGCTCCAGTGCGTCCGGTGTGCCTCCTCAGTTTTCTTGTAGCATTGTGGCATGGTAACCACCTGACTGTTTCTGCATATGACCGTGGAGCAGTTTTGGTTTTTGACAACTCTAAATTTAATGTTTTCTGTATGAGTCAGTCCGGGTGTGAAAACTTACTTTCATGTTGCCTTTTTCCAACCAGTAAAGTCCAAGCTTTTGCATTGTGGGTATTGGAGATCACTTGGCTATTTAGTATCCGTTTCTTCCTATATTCTAGTTTCTTTGCCTTTCTTTTAGCTCGTGTCATCTTCTAGGTACTCTTTGAAACCTCCGACATGATGTTTTAACCTAAAACATAGAAACTGTAGTTTTCCTGGTAGAATGTGCTGGAGAAACTGTATTCCAGGGCCAAGGGGAAGAAATTTTTCTAGCTGCAGGTGGTTCAGGCTCACATGCCAGTGAACACCACACATTTAAAGAAGGCATTAGGAGCTCATTTCTCCTGGCTAGATCAGATGCTGCCAATTGATGAATTGTTGAAAAAAGCTAATTAGGTCTTTCAAAGAAAGGGAGGCATTGACAGATTAACTTATTTATGTAAGCAGTCTGTTCTATTTGTAGTCTCGTAAAACATTGTATGTGTGAGAGAGCAGATTTACTTTAATTCATTGAGAGGAAACTCAGAAAAGTCTGCTCAGACCATACAGGTATTGTTTCTTCAAAATCTATTAAAAAAAAATCCACATTCCTTGGAGTTACCTTGGTAAGAGCAAAATGTAGAACTTATATAAGGTTAAGGTGATCAGTCCTGTTTAGAGAAGAAATGAGAATTTTTTACTCAGGTCCGTTTCTGAACTCCAGCACATGGAGGTTCAAGCTACCAGTGCTCAAAAGCTAAGTCCTTTGGAGAAAGGTTTTAGAAGTGTGATTTAAAAAAAAAAAAAAAAAAAAGAGTGCCTCATGGTTTGAAACTTCATTCTTAAGAAGCACTGCAAGCATTCTATCCCTGTGGCCTGCAGATGGCAGTGCCTTTGTATGACTTGTTACTACTGTGAGAAGTATTGGAATTCATTTGTACTTGTAAGAGAATGAGAAACCTGTGGAGGAAATGTATTTAATATTTGAATGAGATACCTGTGGAGGAAATGTGTTTAAAATTTTATTCCCTTCAACTATCTTTGTTTCTTTGTTTTTGACTCCCCACATAAAGAATGAAACGTCTATTCCTAAACTATTACTCTTAAGGTAATGATCACATACAGCCCTCAGTGCATGATTTAAAAGCAGGTTTGCAGTACCAATTCATTTGCTCCCACTAATCATCTTGTGAGATAGGTAGGCTGATATTATTAATTTTTTTTTTTTTTTTGCTTATAAGGAAATAATGGCTCAGAGAAGTTAGATTTTTTTGCCCAAATCATATACTTAGTAGAACATATTCAGGATAGTATTGAAGATACAGGATTTTGTGGTCAAGCAAAATTGGGAAATAATGAGATAAAGAGGTGTCCTTATTCCAGAACTTTAATATGCTAAACATACGCACTGTAGATGTCCAAGAGAGGAAGATATCATTGGTACCATTGTCTCGCTATCCTCCTATGTACATGTTTAGGTCCTAGTGTTTTCCCAAACTGACTGTTCTTTCTGCCACGCTGTTTCCTCTCTTTACCTTGTGGTTTACTAATGATTACCATGTGTTTTGAGACAGGTGGTTTTAAAGCTCAGTCAGCTTTTTTTTGTGTGCCAAAAGATTTGTCCTGTGAACAGCATACACATTTGTCTAGACTATTTGGCTTAAGCAGAGATGAACTATCAAGAAGTTAAAAGGGCAGTGACCAACAGAATATTACCCTCTATGCTACTTTCATTAATGAGAAGCGTTAATGAAAGGATCAGGGTAAGGCCACTGTCTGAAGCCATAGCACATTAGAGAAGTATGAAGTACACTGACAGCTAAATATATAATACCAGCATGCCTGCTGCTTTTTAAATGGTGGTTTTATTACCACCAGATATGAATATTTATAGGGATGGTCATTTTCATTCTTTAGCCTATCACTAAAAAAAAAATAGAAAACAGAAACAAACAAAATAAATAATAGGTCAACTGGACCAAGTGCTTTTTTCTTTTTTTATTTAAATTCAATTAATTAACATATAGTGTACTATTAGTTTCAGAGGTAGAGTTCAATGATTCATAAGTTGTGTAAAACACCTAGTGCTCATTATCACTTATTTTTATGTTAAGAAAATTCGCCTCAAAGGGCGCCTGGGTGGCTCAGTGGGTTAAGCCTCTGCCTTCCGCTCTGGTCATGATCTCAGGGTCCTGGGATCAAAGCCCACATCGGGCTTCCTGCTCAGCGGGGAGCCTGCTTCCCCCTCTGTCGCCGCCTGCTGCTCTGCCTACTGTGACCTCTCTCTCTCTGTGTCAAATAAATAAATAAAATCTTAAAAAAAAAAAAAAAAAGATTCCCCTCAAAAAATCAGAACTTTTGCACACCATAATACTCTTTTCCTTTTATTTCCTATTCAAAACAACATTATTGTTGACCTACATAAAGACTGACAACTTTAGGCAAGGATCAGAGCAACTTAAGTTGCATTGGAGAACATTTAGAAACCAGGATGTCTTATAACTTGAGCTCTATGAAGTATCTTGAGTGGTCCCCTGGTTTGGATCTAGAGTGATTGAATTATTGAAAATTAGGTTGATCCTGCAGTTAGTGAGCAAACTTTGGAGAACTTTGAGTTATGAGTAATTTGGCTTTAAGTGAGTATACTTAATTATCCCGTTGGAGATTGAGATAGTAATAACATCTATTTACCATCAGAGATGATACAGGAAATTTATTTTTAAATGTCTCTTCAGAAATTATTCTTGATATCCAAAAGAAAAAAAATAGGAAAAATATTATTTTGTTCAGTACAAAAACTTAAGATTATAAACTTATTTCAGGACAGCATCAGTCACTAGAACAGCTTGTTGAAAATGCAAATCTGTATTCATCTTCCCATCCCCCGAACTCTGGAGTTGGGGACTGGAGAATTTACCTTTCAGAAGCAAACCCTGCAATTTTTATGTACATTATGGTTTTGAGAACCCCAGATTTAGGCTTTAGAAAATGAGTTTTCACTAGAAATAGAAGATTGAAGCAGATTCTAGTACTAATCTATTCATATCCCAGATTACTAATAGGAATTGGCAACTCTGGTTTATGGTTGGTATACATTTTAGGCAAAACTGTAATTTAACTATAAAATGTTCTTTGGCTTTATGGTTTGAACTAGAGGTAATAGCAATAGTTAGAATATCTGTAGAGTTTTTAGTATTTTAATTCCTTCCATTTGTATCAGTAGGATGCTTTTACCTCTTGAAAACAAAGAAAGCAGACCTACCAAGATTCCATGGTCTGCTTATTAAATTTAGATTTCCTCCACTTTGCTTTTAGTAGTGTGGATGTGAAATCATATGTGTGACCATTTTTCTCTTCTTGCAAAGAGATGCATTTAGATATGAAAACCAGATGCCTAAGAAGAAGCAGGAGTTTTAGCCTCTACCAGCAAAACAATATCGACAAGTCTAGTTGGCAGAATTTAGAACTGTAGTTGAAATTTTGCCATTTATTTGCCAAAGAACTGGATAATATGTTATCAAAAAGTGGCATGCTCAGTGGATAATATTTTTCTTGCTCTTTTATAATTAGGTAATTGGGAAAAGAAGCTTAAGTTTTCAGGATACTTTTTAAATGATCAGATGAAATTGAAGAGAAGTTGGTATACACTCCTCCTTGGGGGGGAGGGACACTGACCTTATAATTGGATATTATTACTAACTTTAGCACAGTGGAAACTTGGGTTCATGATTCCATTTCCTTTGGAAGGAGCTATGTGGTTATGTTTTCTATACTGTTCACAAGGCTTATACTTTGTAGTTTTATAAAAACTACAGATTTTAGCCATTGTCATGACGTTTCTTTGTAACATTATGTTTATGGGTTATTACTCCTTGAATACAGGAGTTTAAAGAGGTTTCTAAATAGAGGATCTAAGTATATGCTATACATAAACTAAGGGATAAATAGATAATACAGTTCCCAAATACTTGCCAAGGATCACCTGAGAAACTTGTTAAAATACAGGTTCCTAGGCTTCATCCTCAGATTCACAGAGTTTGAGATGAGGTCTGAGAATGATGTTTAGCCATCTTCTTGGGTGGTACTGATATTTCTTCATTAAAGGAATGCAACATGAAGAATGAAAAAGTGTGTGTGTGTGTGTGTGTGTATAAATGAGAGGAGACATTGGAAACTGTGTAATGGGTATAAAGAATTTTAGTTTTGCAAGATGAAAAAGTTCTGGAGATCTGTTGTACAACAGTGTGAATATATTCAATGTACTAAACCATGCACTTAAAAATAGTTTGTATGAGGGGCACCTGACTGTTTTAACCGGTAAAGTATGCTACTCTTGATCTCTGAGTCGTGAGCTCAATCCCCACATAGGTATAGAGCTTACTTAAAAAAAAATAATAGTTAATATGATAAATTGTGTGTTATGTGTTTTTTTTTTTAATCACACTAAGTTTTGTTTTGTTTTGTTTTTAAAGTATTAGGAAAAACTAAGGAAGGGTGCTTGGTTGTCTGTTTCTTCGAGAACAGTGGGTTAAACTAATATTGTTGACTATTAATTCCTGACTTGGGCCTGAAGTTTATTTTATATTCCTTTACTGAAGGTAGAATCATAACCTTTTAAATACTTTTCTCATTCCTCTACCCTTCATTGGCAAACCATTGATCCTTGAAAATCATTACTATAGTTAATATTTTGAATATCTTAGGTTTAAATACTCCTGCCCCCCTTTGTTGGATAATATACATATAGGAATCTTTTATTAATTTAGCTTCACTGAGACTCTATTATGGTAGCTCAGTGTATATAGACCCTCTTGCCACCAATTTTTTCCTTTTCAGCCTCAAAGTTTTTTGTGACCTTTTTCTAACTCTGGCTTGCATCTGTAATTCCTCTCTCTTTTCTTCCTCCTGTCCCCCTATTCCCTACACTAAACTTCCTTTAATACTAATTACGTTCTTCACGCCATTCCTTCACCTTTACATGGGCTGGAATGACTCTTCTCTTTCTGAACTTTCTAAACTACTCATCCTTCAGGACTCTTTCTTTTAGCCCATCCCTGCCTCCTCTATGTCCTTCCTACCCCTTATTCTTTTCAGTCTCTTCTCCCCTGCCACACAAGCCTTCATTGTCTCTGCAGTAAACCTACTTTAGATTATGATTATCTGTGTGTATGTCCCACTCTCCTTTATTAAACAGTGAACTCCTTTAAAGCAGAGACTTTAGCCTTGTTATTTCTGTATGTGTAAGGCGTAGTACAGAGTGTGACACATAGTAGGCCTAGAGGCATCTGATTGAGCTGATTAGAAACTGTTTTCAAGTGTGTTAATTCAGTTCTGTAAGGATTTCTACTTGTACAGTTCACCAGAAATTTTACCTGTGTTAAATAAGCCTGTTTTTTACATTTTTTGTAGCTCAGGCTGTTTTACCAGTTAAGATTAGCTCCATCTTTGTGAGTCTAAATTAGTGAGTTTTTTCTCTTAGCTGATGCTCTCCTTGAATCAGTATAACCACACAGGTAGAGTATCCATTTCATCAGGTTTAGAGAAATCAAATGACTTGACTAACTATCCACCACTCCCATTAGGACTAGAACTCAGATATGCTGATCAAGCGAGTGCTCTTTCCTCAAAAGAAGTAAAAAGGGCAGAAAATTAAATTTTGTAGAATTTTTTTCTGAAGTGTTGAATAGAATATCGGTAGCAAAGTCAAAAACATTGTACAGTTGACCTTTGAATAACATGAGTTTGAACTGCACAAGTCCATTTATATGTGAATTTTTTTAATAGTACTGTAAATGTGTTTTCTCTTCCTTACGGTTTCTATAATAACGTTTTCTTTTCTCTACCTTACTTTATTGTAAGAATACAGTATATAATACATGTAACATACAAAAATACATGTTAATCGACTGTTCATGTTATGAGTAAGTCTTCTGGTCCACTGTAGGCTGCCGTTAAGTTTTTAGGTAGTCAAGTTTTTCCGCTGCATGGGAACAGCGCTCCTAACCCCTGCATTGTTCAAGGGTCAACTGTAGTTTGAGGTGATAGAAACCGAAGTGGTAATTTAATAAGTAGGCTCTGCCTTGCTGGGTATCTGGGGCACTTAAACATTGGTGTGACTGGCATACACTGGGCCTATCCCAGGTTCTGCATTTTGATCAGGGAATCTTAACAAGCATTCATAATGGAAACCATGTTTTTCTGTTCCCTGTTGGAGCAGTATAGCGTAATAGTTAAGCACTTTGGTGTCAGACAAATCTGGATTTGAATCCTAGCTCTGCCTCCTGACCATCATGTGATCTAAGATAAGTCAGTTAATTTCTCTAAATCTTAAATTTCCTCATTCGCAAAATAGAGATCATAGTACTTACCTCCAAGAATTGTAGAAAGGATTGAATGAGATAATGCACATGATGTTCTTAGTACAGGCTCTGAGACAGAGTAAGCATTCTGTAAATATAAGTTATCATTGTTTCCCCCATTCCTGTACCTAGGAATAATAGTCTAATACAGTTAAAGATATAATCACTATTTTAATCAGAGAATGAAAGAGAGAATCCAATATGAGGGAATGTGTAGTTCTTAAAGTAAGCTTAAAGGATTGAGAAACAACAAGCAGGGCATTCTCTTATCCCTGACTCATTGCATTATAACTTGTTACATATCCCTGATGTTATAGTATACCATCAAGGCCATCTTCATAAATATAGTTTAAGTGAGAAGTCCAATCCTTTCCCCTCCCAGTTTGGGGAATTTAATGTGTGATAACCTCTTTCTTGTCAGTATGGTTTTTCAAGTGGCATTATCTTTACCATTACATAGTTCCAATTTAGTAATTACTGATTATTAGTTGGTTTTCAGCTAAGCCTTTGGGGAATTTTTTTCATTTATAATCACATCGAAATTATATAGACTTCTGGGTTCTTTCAGCAGCCAGCAGTCCAACAGTGATACTGTCACTAAGTGCAGCAATTCATGCTAGAATAGTCCTTATGGTTTTCCATTATGATAGCTTGTGATAAAAATTGATTTTAAGGTGAAAAGAGTTGTTTTTATGATGGTACAATTAGAAAAAATAGAGCAAAGTCATTCTTGGCACTCTGAATGAAACATGCATTTTTATTTATAGCATTGTACAAAGACCATTGTGTGAACCCTGTCTAGCATATTAGTCTAAACTAAAATTGTACAGTAGGTATTGTGTCATTCTTTGAAAGTTCTTTACCCCAGTCTTTTGTGACTTAAAACTGCTTTGCCACTTCCTGTGTGACATCGTGTTTTCTAGATTATTTTCTGGTTTGTTTCCTTTTATGTAGATCCCTTCAGTTGGTATTATTTTTCTTGCCTAAAAATCCTTAACTGAAAAGTGCTTTTAACTATTTTCAGAAGAAACCTTAGAAGATATTCAGGCCACGGTACCTTGTTGTGATGGTGATTTTGAATGGCATTCACATAGCTATTATAGCTAACAAAGTATGGAGGTACTAACCAAGCTGAGGTGAAAGAGACACTGAGAGACTGACTTCAGGTCTTAAGGGCATTTGGCCAGGATGAGATAGAGCAGGAGGGGAAAGAAACATCAAAGTTGCCACTACCCTCTTGTTGATTAAATTCTCTCCAATTATGGTTCCCTACCTAATGTCCAGAAAGGTGAGCAAATTGTCTTTCCATCTTTTTTTTCTTTTCCTTTACATTAACATTATTTCTGTTTCCTTGGTGTAGATTATGTATCTCTGTAAAGAATTAAGAAGGAAAAAATCTAATTAACCAATTAATATAAAAGCCCCCTTTACCAGTCCTAATATTTGCATTTTCAAACAAACCTCCAACCTCCCAGTTGGTGGGTTATTAAAGTATGTGACCACAAAAAAGGGGTGGGGGGTTGGGACAAGGGCTTTTTCTTTGACTCTGTAAATCTTTATTATGCTTTGTGACCAGTTCCCTGAAGTTATTTACTTTTGGCAGCTTCTCTATTCATCCTGTATTTCTGAACTCATAGGTTTTCCAAAAGTTCTATGTGACCATGTGTCAGGATTTTTTTGTGTATCGGGCTTGGTGGTGATAACAGTTTTGCTTTCATAACTCTCACTGAAACCCACCCCCCAACCCTCCTCTAACCTGAGCAGCCCTCTTGGGTGGCAGTGAAACTATCAAAAACTTCAGGTCTCATTTTCTTCATATCTCACCCAAGATGGAGGTGTAAGG
This sequence comes from Mellivora capensis, assembly GCA_004024625.1. Classification (NCBI taxonomy): domain Eukaryota; kingdom Metazoa; phylum Chordata; class Mammalia; order Carnivora; family Mustelidae; genus Mellivora; species Mellivora capensis. Next base: position 162,142 of record PISX010000505.1, on the reverse strand, counting down.
AACTCTTAAATAGAGGTGAATAAACACACACTTGGCATTTAAGAAGAAACTTACAGTGGTCTGAGAGTTCTCTTTTTTACAGAAGAAACATAAGCCACACCATCCAGATATAATTGCTTTATACTATTTAGTGAAAATAGATAGTAGGAGGCAAATTATAATCAAAATGGTTTAAAGATAAAATCTTGAATTTTAAATAATCTTACAAATAATTGCAAAAAAATTTCACTAACTTCAAAGTAAAATATTTACCTCCTTCATTCTAACTGGAGCCAGCTTTGCCCCAAAAGTGTATAATACATGACTGCTTTGGTCTCCCCAATACTAATATGTAGGTGCTCACAGAAATGAACATAATTAGATAGTGTAGTAGTCCTTTTCATACCTTGTAAGCAGATTTTATCACATTAATAGAAACATGCCAGCTAAAATGGTACCATATGTTCTGTACTCTAACCTAAATGTTCAGGTCAAGTCAGTGTTTAGAGAAGTTTTCTTTATTCACAAGACCATCCAATAATATCTGGAATCCTGCTGGGAGATACCATGCTTATTTAAAAGAAATCTTCACACCCCCTACTACCCTCAGTGTATTCCATAGATACTTTGAAAACTCCTTAAACAATCAAAGAGATGACATTTCTTTCTGAATCATAATCACCCCATATTAGAGAGCAGTACAAAGTAAGTAGACTAGGTCAGTAGGCCCTTTGAAACCTAAACCAATATTCTTCACGATAACACATAAAAGAACTAATCATTATATAATGTGCAGTTCAGCTATTGCTGAACTTTTGGGGTTGTAGGTGAAAGTGCTACTTGCCATACCAAAGCAATGGTCAGGTATTACTACTGGCCAAGTCCTGTATAGACGTTATTTTTTTATTTTTATCTTTTTTAATAGAGGGATGATAGATAGCATTGTGCCTACTTGATTGAAAATGTGAGAGGCAACTTAGGGTGAAATATGCTTCTCTTATTGTTTAGATTTATGTTACCTTCAGTTTATCAAAAGTCATTCTTCTCCTAAATACAATAGAAACTCTGACTTAAAATGGAATTGAAGATTAAGTTGACAGCATAGCAGAATAAGGTCTGTACCAGACCTCTTAAGTTCTGTGTTATTACTGTGATCTCTCACACCATAGGGCTCTGGTTGGAATTTTTTAAATACATAATTACTATTTTAAAGTACTCTAATTATGTGAGTGCTTAATACCATTTAATGTCATTAGATACACTGCTAATTGCTTAATATGGAACATGGGGAACAAAACTACACTGCAGCAGGACACAGTTTCATTTCTTCATGCAACCAGAGATTGAAATTTTTAATACATTTATTAATCTTTAAGTCACATAATAATTGTCCTGTGTTATCTTTGGACATAGATTGGTACATTTCTTTAGATAATTCATCAGTTCTTACTCATACATGGTGTTTTTATTATTCATTTCAGTTTTTGCAAAGCAGATTTATTTTGTTTTTAGCAAGCAGGCCTTACCTGCACAAACTGGCTTTTCTGTAAGTTTGTATGATTCCACTGTTCTCCCTTACCTAGTTGTAAATGCCACACTTCTCTATTGAAAACTTCCTGTGTGGAGTGTTTTACTACCTAACCAAATGCCAGTTCTTATTCTGAAGTACTTACCTGTGAGGGTTATAGTTGCTAACATGTAATACACTTCGTTTAGGAAAAAAATATTCTTTCCTACATCTCATTCTGGAACATTCTATACAATGGGATGCAACACAAGGCACATTAAAAGTAGCCCCTGCTTCATGACATATTGACAGTTTTAAGCAACAGAGTCCGGCTGTTTCTTCTTTGTAACATAAAATGGAATTATTTTCCTTTGCTGCTTTTTTTTCTTTCTTTCTTTTTTTTTTTTTTTTTTTTTTTAACTCTGTCTCTCCTGTCTTTTTCCCACTCTCCTGCCCTCAAAAAAGAATCTTGGAGCTGGCACTCGGAAGAGTTTAGAAGGCAACTTTTTTGAATTTTGGAGGGGGCAGTTAGGTTTAGGACTTGATAGCATGTTAAAGCATAAACTGAGGAACATTCCTTACCAAACCATGACAATGTACTGCCGTAACTTAATAAAAACTGCCCAAGTGACAGTGTGTCTGCTGAATGGATTTTCTTACACCATCTGGTTGTCATTGTAGTTTTTTTGTTGTTGCTTTCATTTGAAATGTGCTGATGATTTTGTTTTTATTCCATAGCATTGAACAGATGGGTTGATTATTCTTTTCAGATATTAATAAGGCAGCGGAAAGAAGAAATATGAATACGGCTCCATCAAGACCCAGCCCCACACGAAGGTAAAGTACCCTGAAGCAGTGAGTTACCTTGGGAGAGTTGGGCTCTGGGGAGTTAAGCCCAACTTCGTACGTCAAGGGTCTTTTCTTCCCCCCAACAAATCAGAAACGCTCAAGCAAACAATAAGAACATGAACGTTGTGTGAAGGGCCTTGCTGCTTTTTTTAAACATACATCAGGAGATGCAGAGAAGCTTTGCGTTTTCGGTGACAAACCCAGCAAGTTCAGCTTGCAACCTGAGTTGCAGGCGATTGGAAGAGGATAAACCTCTGTCTGTCCCCAGCTCACGTGTCGTTGGGAGCCTCCACAGCAGGAGGAGTGCCCCAGGGTCGTTGGTGTGTGCCATGCTGCGCTGCAGTGGGCAGCAGAGATTCGACTCTTCATTCCAAATGGCTGCCGGTCCAGATGTTAACCAGGTTTATGGAAAGTGCTGCTTGAGAGATTGCTGCCGTGCCTGTGCTGCAGATCCCCTGTTTGCTCCCATGCTTGGGTTACCGTTTGAGGGGAAATAAAAAGGGCAAAAACACTCCAGCTCTCAAAAGTCTCCCTTTTTCTTAGCTTTTCTGAAAACAAAAGGCATTTCCCTAATACATTCTTTCTTCCAGTATCTGCAGAAGAGATAGTCCTGATGTAGACCTACGAGATATGCATTAAATTGGCCCCTTCTCTCAAAGAAGAGCCTGTTTATGTTACCATATGCACCAAAGAGGCATTATCCAAACTAGCACCCTAACCGTACACGAGTGGATGTAGTGTGTGCACTTCTGTGTGGAATGCAGACAGATAAGATCTGTTTCATATCTGGTGTCTCTTCATGGCCAGATGGATACTCAGTAAGGATTTTGCTTTTACCTCTAAGTAAAAATATCAGTTTTCCACAGTAAACTACATACGTAAACTACGTACCATGGTAGACTACATTCCTTACATTGAACTGAACACTGCTGAGTACAGTGAATCCTGGTCTGTGCTGCTAGCGCCGCAGATCACCTGGCATATACCCAGCTAACTTACCCATGACGTACAGCTGTCTTTCGAGACCAAAACACCTCTATTTTGTTCCCTGCTCATAGAAAGGAATGGCTGCTGTATGTCTGGTGTATGTTGCCCCCACTTGGATGTGAAGGGTGGGTATTTTCTAAGCTACCAGGAATAGATTATACATGACTGCTCTGCAGAGTTCAGGCAGACTGTAGCAGCAAGGTGGTGATTTCAGTTGGCTTCTCTGAGCACTCTGCCAGTGCAGAGGAGTTGAATCTGACCACCACAGCCACAGCTGCGCTACAGCCGCCGGGTGGATGCCCTGGCTGGCCATTGGTCTCACTGCAGAAGTGAACATACGTACATTGGTATTCTGTCTGTCCGCTCTCACACTGGAAGGAATGCCTGTAGCTTACAGGTAAATACTGTGCTGATTGATTTTGTGGGCATGCGTGAGTATCCTGAAGAACTTAAATGAATCCTGCAGAGTTTCAGCGATTCCATATAATGTCTGCGTCTATTATGCTGCATCAAACCATGCTGTAGATGTTGGGAAGTCCCATCTGTGTTGCTTCTTATGCCCCAATAAACACGGAATACAGAGGGTGAAGAGTTTACATCTAATGGTCAGAAATAGAGGGCGCCCATTGGAAGCTGTGGTTGCTAAGAGGCTTGAAAAGAGATAGTGTGTATCCAGTTTCCAAGGAGCAATAATGTATGTGTTCCCGAACTAGGTAACTTACCGGAAGGAGTATGGAATTGGTATCTATAAAGACACTGGCTCCACTAGTAAAATCCTCTCCCCTCTCTTTTCCCCATGATGCTAATAATCTCTGGATAATGTCTGTATGTTTTTGCAGGCAACACGCCCCGCCAAAAAACACATCACAGAATAGAGTAGTTCCTGTTTGTTCTCTTGATTTATGCCATCTTATTAATAATACTTAAATAAATCTTTTTAACATTTCCAATTGATTATAGGTATTTAACAGACATTGGCAATGTTGAGAAAATAACCATCTCCCCTGCTTGGAATCCAATATAGCTATTGCCAGAACATTAAATTAAAAAGATTAATTTCATCCCCTCTTAAAATGCAGCTCTATAATTTCTTGTGCAATGGAAGAAATAGCTATATGCTTTTCTTTTTTTAAATAGTAGATCCCCCTACCAAAAAAAAAAAAAAAAATACAAACAACATTGGAAGGGGCTTTTAAAATGTTCTCCCTACCAGAGACATAAATACAAATACATCATTTCTATATACCTTTTAAAATACCACCTTCCTCAGGGCACCTGGGTGGCTCAGTTGGTTAAGCACCTGCCTTTGGCTCAGGTCATTGACCCCTGTGTTGGGCTCCCTGCTCAGCAGGGAGTCTTTTTCACCCTCTCCCTCTGCCCCTCCACCCCACTCATGCTTGCTCGCATGCATGCTCTTTCTCTCTCTCAAATAAAATCTTTTTTAAAAAAAATAAAATATCACCTTCCTCAAATAATTTCTAAAATGAGGTTGTTTGGGATGGGAACAGGGCAGTAGCCTCCTGCTTCTTTTTGCAATCAATAGGAGGCACAGTTGGGCTAATTTAATTGCCATCAAGAATCAGTCTTCCCCCTTGGTGCTATGTCCCTAACTGGGTTCCTCAGCGTGTTATTTAACATGATGAAGTGTCATACAGTTGTGCTTAATAAGGTTCAGGGAAGGAGGATATTCATATTTCGTAAATCTGTTCTGAGCCCTGTCTAAAACCTGAGCAGAGAGTCCCAGTTTTTTATCTTTAAGAATAAAAATTTTAAAGCCAGACAGACTTGATATTGTATTCAAAACAGAACACCAACATTTTGATCACACTGATCATGTATTTTCTCTTATGGTATACCAATAAGGCAGAAATAAAATGGAATAAGTAGGCAAGATGGATGACTGGTTAGCCTGGAAGAGGCTAATCATTTCTCTAAGGATGAGCACTGGATATCACTCTTTGGGTACATACTCCCAGTCAGAGCCTTGAAGTAATTCAAAATATACCAATCTGTTGACAACTGCCAAACTGCCTTCATTTGGCAACCCTAATCAGTTACATGTCCCCCAGCCAGACGGAAATCATTGTTCACGGGCAGGGTGGGGGGAGTATATTTGTGGCAGATATTTCCCTGGAGTTGTATTTTAATGTGTTCAGTGTTGCTCCTTTTAATAAAATTGTTTCTAAACATGCTGGCAAGACCTTTGTAACACCTTGTTTTGCTGGACGTTAACCTTGACTGTCAAAACACCTAAGTATCTTTGGGAGTTTTCACAGGATTATCACCTCTTCAAATGTCTCTGTAAGTCGCAGTACTGCTGGCACTGCTCTCTGTTCGGTAATGTGCCTCCCCAATGACTCCAGCTGTCAGTGTGTAATTCTGACAATATTGGTCCAGCCAAGCACAAAACTGCATCAGGGATCCCTGCGCTGGATCAAATTTCGGCCTGAATTCTCATTTAACCCTTGGACCACTTCATTGGACTCTTGAGTACATCACTTAGTTACCATGTATGCTGTCTAGCATTGTTGCTAGGCAGTGGCCCTGACTTTCTTCAGAGACTGGACCGTGATTCTGGTTGTACCTCAGATACTCTCAGTTTCTATCTTCAGCTCAGCACCCTGGCAGTCCAGGTCTTGGAACATATCCCTACACAGATGTGGCCTCCAAGTGAGACTCTACTTCCTAAACCTTCCTGTCTGACACTAAAAAGAGCAAATAGAACTAATTTGTCTACACCAAAAGCTCTGCAGAGAATTTGCCCTGTGTGTTTGTTAAGCATGTTAGGCTTGGTGCATCTTGGTGAAAGTCATCGGGGATCGGCGCATCAGAAATATCCTAGCTGTAGACGAGTTTCTTATGTGGCTCAAGTTGACTTCTATCTCCAGCGCTAGTTCTTTTGATAACTATTTGCTCTTACACTAGCTCTAGATGGGCCTCCCAAGTTAAGATTCCAGGCCATGATTACCTCTGCACCAACACTTAAAGAACAGCCATCGGTTCTCAGGAAGTGCCGCCTCTACTAACAAAAAAGTCGTATTTGTGCTTGAGAAAATCATCAGCATTCTTCCTAGGGAGAAGCATGGACACTTAAAAAATTTGGATCTGTGAGGTGCGATAACTCATTGCACCCCATAGCCTACCAGCACCTAATGGCAAAATTCTGCACAAGTCTGTTGTCTCCGTTTCTTACGGTAACATGGAGCCGTCATAGTGGGGCATCAGCATCACACAGCAGCCAGCCGTTTTAGATAATGATATTTGTGGACGATATCTGCAACAGAAATACCAGCAACTACTGAAGTTGCTTTTTTTCAGGAACGGGAAAAGAAAAAAAAGCTCGCCCTTCCAAGGAAAATATTCCAGTGAGCAGAAAGGAGATGCTGACAAAAAAGGACAGAGGCCTTTCTCCCTGACATTCTGTAGAGCCAAGGCCAAAGAACACCATCCTGGGCTTGAGGTTTCAGTCTGTGGAGGAAGAGAAGCTTAAAGTCCATCACAGACTTCCAAGATGATCATCTGTCCGTTCTTCCTCTGTAGGCTCTCAAATGGCTAGCGCGCTGCACACCTCTTGGTAGCCCCCGGAAGAGAAGCTGTTCTACCTGAAGCACATCACTTTACCATCTGAGCCATGGCTTTTCCCGTCACCCACCCTTCTCTTCCCTCTCAGATGTTTCCAAATGATACGACTATATTTCTCTCAAGGCAAAGAGCATTTGGCTTTTTCCCCAGCTGAATAGATGAGAAATGTATAGCAATTTTAGTCGTGTTTGTCATCTGCCTTCAGTTTGTGGACTCCAGTGCTGAAATTTGTTTAACTGGTCTGTATAAAAAGTTCAGTTCTTTTTAGCTTCTAGTGACCTGGTACCTGAGGGTACACTGCAGTTGTTCTCCAGTAAAACACCTCTGGGATGAGATTGTGAACCCTATTGTGCTCCAGAAACTTGCTTTTAACCCACTTATTATCTAAGGTCAAGCATCTCATTCAGAGGCTTCCTCCTTGTGCACTCTGAATCCTGCACCCTGTACCTCCCTTTTGTTAGCTGGTTCTTGTTTTGAGAAAGTTGTTGGGGCCAGCAGCAGGAGCCCTTTTGTTCTGGGGAGATCTTTGTTTGGGTCCTAAAGTGACCCTAAAGGTTTTTCATTTTTGTCTCTAGAAGAACAGCTTCTGCTACACTGCTCATCTTTTGGAGAAAGGAGAAAAGCTTTGCCTTTTCATATTATTATCTTCTCTGTTCCTACTTCCACTGTTCTTTGGTTCTTTCCCCCTTGTGAATATCATCTTTTCTCCATTTTACCCAGAAAGCAATGAGGGAATTAGTAGTTTTGTTGCATATGGACTTTAGATTCATTGAGGGAAAGAGAATGCTTGCCTTCTCATACTGGAAGCATGAACTGAGACTTTGGGAATCTAGGGTATGGTCAGCCTCCAGGGATGGAGGTAAGTAAGGTAAGTTTAAGGTATTTCAGTGGATTCAAAAGCATGAGGACAATATGGCATTTTTAATTATCCTAAGGCTATGAATAATGTGCTATGACTCGGTGTCCTTAGCCATATCCCCACCCCTCGTTGCCACCACCTGAAGGCTTTGTGTGTGGTCTGTGGTCTGTCAGGTTCATGGTATCTCTCATCCCTGATTGCCAAGAACACTTGAAATCTGATTCTATCTCTAATGACTACTTCTGACTGCTCCCCAAGGCAGGTTTATCTGCTGATCATTAATCCAGAAATACTTACTTGTCTCTTTCCATAGGATCCTGAGTTTTTGCCTACATTATATACTCTTATCAGATGTTATACACGTGAGGAAGATTCTAGGACATAATAGAAAAAAAAAACAAACAAAGAATCTTGGTTAGTCTGCACTTTAATAGGAAAAATGTTTAGCGCCTCCTCATTTAGACTCCCTGGTCTCCCATGTTTGCGCCCATAAATCAAGAGTGCATGTGAGCCTTAAAATATATGACAAGGACTTTTCATAGATGCAGAATTGGCATTTAAATTCTTTTTACTGTGCCCACATGAAGTAAAATTGAGGCTTTCTACCAGACTTGATGGCATCGTGATGGCTGCCTAGTGTGTGTAGTCATGGTAGATGACAAAAGTTTAGACAAAATATGATACCTGCTCATAAGAGGCTTACAGTTGAGTTGAATAATTTGATTTATTAAACATTACTGAACTCCATGCTGATGTCCTAGGGATCCAAAGACTTCAGGAGAACTTATTCTTCAGTAGAAAAGCAGTGTAAACAGGTAATTACAGAACCATGTGATAAGTGCAGTGATAGAAATACATACAAGTTATGGGGCATCTGCTGCATGCCAGACATAAACTGACCTAGTGGGTTTACAGTGGAGAGTCAGACGGACAGCCCTTGTCCTCATGGACTCACGGTCTAGTAGAGCAGACAGATGTTACACAAGTAAATAGATATGTCAAATTGTGATAAATGACGAGTAAAAACAGTGCTATGAGAAAATGTGGCCAGGATTTAAGGGCAGAAAAACTTTTAGACTATTAGAATCGAAGGTAAAAGACACATATTATGCTGAGACCTAGAGAATTGAGTATGTTCTGTTGTTGCTGCTCAAGCAGAGGCATCAGGAAAAGCCTTGGCTAGTTACAGCTGAAAGGCCAGTGTGGCAAGATAGTGTCCAACTTTGGAGGGGAGGGAGTAAAGTTGGGGAAGACAGCCAAGACCATGCAGCACCTGACCTAACCTTACTGGAGATTTTGGATTGAATTCTGAATACTGTGGGAAACCAGTGAAAGGTTTTTACATTTTTGAAAAAATTCACTCTAGGATAATACAGAGATTATAGAAAAGAGGCAGGAGCAGAAATGAGGAAGTCTTATCCCACGGTAGAAGTCTCTTGCTGTGGTTTTAGGGAAAGTGTGGTTTGCTGTGGTTTTATGGGTTGGCCTTCAGCAGTACTAACGGACTTAAACATGAACAGAATTGATACAGATTTTAGAGAAAGAATGAACAGAATTTGAAAATGGAATTGGAAGAGTGGATGGGGCTTTGGAAAAGATGACATTCAGTTTCCTGGCTTACTGAACTGAGTAGGTAGGTGTGCCATTTATTGAGATGAAAAGGACTGAAGGAGGAGCATTTTTGTTGGGGAAGTTCAAGAGTTCGGGGCAGATTTTATGGAGGTGGTAATCCTTAAAGTAGGTCAAACAAGGAGACACCATTGTGAAAAGGTAACTATCAGAGATGAGTAATAGAAATAGTACGTGTTCTAAGAGTTGAGCCGCAGGAAAGATCAACAGTTATTAGGGAGATAAGAGAAGATCTCTTGGAAGATTTGGGACATGAACTTTCCTATGAGGATTGGGCGATACTGGCATTAGTGCAGGAAAAATATTCCAAGTTGAAAAACCATGTGAACAGAAATCCTGAAGCAGATAGGATCGTTCTAGTTAAAGTCCTAAGAACAGAACAGATGAGGTTGAATCAGGAAATGGGGGGAGCAGTAATAGTTGGGAAGGGTCCGGATTTGTTAGGGAGGGGTACCTAAAAGTGTGATTGTCAAGTTGTGAATAGTAACAGGTGGAAATCTGATAGTTAATTTCATGTTTATGTGTTGAATGAATTGAAATCTGGAAGATTGGTTTTTGGTTTGGTTTGAGTTTTTGTTTTGTTTTGTAAACTTGTGAATCCAGTAGGAATGAAAAAGAAAAGTGAACAGGATTCAAGTGACTTAATGGAGAAAGGAAAGGAAGAATCAACATTAACTTTCAAGAACTGAAACCTTGGTAACCAGGAACATAATTTCCAGCAAAAGTGAAAAAGTCGGGAATGGGACTAAGAAGTGGGTTGAATAAGAAGTTTAATTTTAGATATGTTGAGGTTTAGTTTCCAGTGGGGTAGAATGTCTCATGAAGCCCAAACATATCTGTGACTTCAGACACTGTTCAAAGACCAAAAAAAAGGGGGGGGGGGACCAGGTTCTGCATTAAACTCAGATTGAGAGAGACCACTACTCAGTAACTGTTGAGAAGACAGAGAAGCTGAGTGTTCTTATACTTTACTGTGTGTCATATTGTACTTTTTCTTTTTTTCCCTTAATTTGACTACCCTACTAGATATTTTAAGTGAGATTTGCTGTACTTCAGGAACAACTACTTTGATCACTGTTACTATATATGAAATTGTGCATTTGCTCTTTTTTTTCTTCATGAGTCTTGCTCCTTACTATGTCCCTCCAACTTTTCCCCCTTTTAAAATCTTCCAAACATGTCTAGTGGGAGAAAACAGGTTCTGGGGGAAAGATGCTTGAACTTTGAAAACCTGTGGAGATTTATATGATAGCGTGGCATGCGTAAGGAGTACCGAACTACTCTGGGACAAATACGTGACCCCAGTCGAAATCTTTGGCTTTGGGTCTATATTCTTCTTTTGATGTCCTAATCTTTTGGGATCCTGGAACCTACTAGTCTTTATTTGCTAACCAGATGGGTGACTGTCTTTAAAATTTTAGTCATGTTCTCACTGTTTGACTGCCATGTTTTAGAGAAAAATGCTTGGAGAGGGTGGGGACTTCCTCCAATAAAGAGCTGAAGGGTTGGCTACCTTCAGTTTCTTTGTCTTAGCTCCTCCTTGCTACCTCCCACAGAGATCCATATGGCTTTGGAGACGGTCGAGATACAAGACGTGATAGATCCCCAATCCGAGGAAGTCCAAGGAGAGAGCCCAGGGATGGCAGAAATGGCCGGGATGCCCGTGATAGCAGAGCCATGCGAGACCCCCGAGACTTGCGGGACCACAGAGATACCAGAGACATTCGGGATCACAGAGACAGCCGAAGTATGCGTGATGCTCGGGACATGAGAGATCTTAGAGATTTTCGTGATCTAAGAGACTCTAGGGATTTTCGAGATCACCGGGACCCCATGTACGACAGATACAGAGATATGAGAGACTCCCGAGAGCCCATGTACAGGTACATATACAGCCATCTGCTTGGATTTTTGTTGGTTTTTTTGGTAACAGTCTTTTTTATGGGTGTTCTGTTGAACAAATTGAAAGCTTTGTAAGGGCAGTGACTTTATCAGCCTTGTATTTCCAATGTCTAGCAAGTGGCAGATGTGCTACTCAATAAATATTTGCTGAATGTGTGAATGTTTGATGAATTATGCTTAGTGAATGAATCTGGATCTCTCCATGTGACCTGTGAAAGGCAGCATTGTGCAAATGGGAAAAAAAGATGGATCGCAAATTATTTTGGCAGTGCAGAAACACAGGGAAAATGTACACGTGGCCAGTAGGTCCAGGAAAAAAACACTCAGCATCATTCGTCAGAAGGGAAATGGAGATCAAAGCCACAATGGGCCACCCCTTCATACCTACTAGGCTGGCTGTAATCACTGAATCGTTTATCGAGGCAAACAACAAAAGAAAGTAACAAGTATTGGCAAGGTGAGGAGAGAGAGAACCCTCGTGCATTGTTGGTGGGCATGTAAAATAGTGTGGCTGCTGTGGAGAACAGTTGACAGGAGGTTCCTCAGAACATTAAATACAGCAGAATTACTCGGACCCATCAGTTCCACTCCCGGAACTGAAAAGAGGGACTTAAAACAGATCCTTGTATGTGAGTATGCGTAACAGCACTCTCCACAGTTGCTGAAAGGTGGGTCTAGCAAAAGATGAATGAATAAGAAAAGTGATCTATCCATACAGTGGACTTGTATTCCAGCCATAAAATGGAAGGTAATTCTAACATCTGCTACAATAAGGGTGGACTTTGAAAACATAATGCTAAAGGATGTAATCCAGACGACACAAAAGAACAAATACTGTATGATCCCACTGACATGAAATACCTAGAGAGAGCAAATTCATGGAGACAGAAAATAGATTAGTGGTTACAGGGATGGGAAGTGAAGAGTTTCTGCTTAGTGGGTATAGAGTTTCTGTTCTGAGTGTTCTGCTCAAGGTGATGAGAAATTTGTGTATTTACATGAAATATATGTCTATATGTATTATAAATTTAATATCAGTAGTTGCTATCAATTATTTTGCATTTACTTTAAGCCAGGGACTATTCTGAGAGCATTCTGTACATCCTCCCAGTCATTTACAAAGCAGGTTAACACAGTCACAGCCACAGAGCTGATAAGCAGTGATTGTCAGACACAGACCTCATTTGTCTAATCCCAAAGTCCTGCCTTACTGTGCTGCTTCCTCACAGAGGAGTGGGTGTTGAAGAATTCTCTCTGAGTTTTGCAGCATAGGTGAGTTTTAACTTTGTGCATATTTGTTCCGCTTTTCAGGAGGGAAAGCTCTTATGACCGATACCTGCGAATGGACGACTATTGCAGGAGGAAGGACGATGCTTACTTTGACCGCTACAGAGATAGCTTTGATGGACGAGGCCCTCCGGGCCCAGAAAGTCAGTCTCGTGCAAAAGGTAAAGCAGGCAGTTTATTTCTCTTACTGGTGAGACACTTGACAAATGGAACAGGAAACGAATAACTGACTGGAAAGGGACTTATGTCTTGGCGAAGCAATCCACGGAGAGGAGAAATGCAAATATCCTGCTAATATGTAGGGAACGTACAGCTGAAAATAATTTATAAGATGCAAATTAGTACCGCCATCCGGTTTAGTCATGTAAAAAGAAGAAATGAATATGGGATTCCAGCAGGAAGAAATGAACAAAAGATTGGATCTAAAGAGGGTTAAGTGTTTGCTTTTTGCCAGTTAACAAAATAACTACAACTGTTTGCACTGGCTTGTGCATCATGTGGGGTTTTTTATTTATAATTTTTATCTAACAGCATTTCTTTTTTAGGTAAAGACAAACATGGTTTTTCTTTTTCTTTTTCTTTTTTTAAGATTTTATTTATTTATTTGACAGAGATCACAAGTAGGCAGAGAGGCAGGCAGAGAGAGAGGAGGAAGCAGGCTCCCCGCTGAGCAGAGAGCCCGATGTGGGGCTCGATCCCAGGACCCTGAGATCATGACCTGAGCTGAAGGCAGAGGCTTAACCCACTGAGCCACCCAGGCACCCCCAAACATGTTTTTTCAAAGCCTCATTTTTCATAATACATCTTTAAAGATTTTTTAATTATTTCATAGTTGAATTAAAAAGCTCATTTTTAATTTGTAATAAAACTTTACTGCATGATTTTTTTTTTACAGAAAAAATTACAAATACCTGTCAATAAGGGTCTTAAATAGTTGTCCCCAAAATGCAAATTAAAATAATAACAGAATACCATCTTTTACCTATTAAGTTGGCAGGAATTTTCAGAAGTGGCAATTCCCAGTGTTGACTAAGATGTGGAGAAATAGCACTGGGTGATCCACCCCTCTGAGGGGATAAGTTAGTAACAGCCTCTCTAGAGTAACAGCCTTGGTGTAGTGTGTATCAGATGACACATTAAAAGTGACCATACCCTCTAATCGAACAATTCCATTTCAGTGAATTTATAATAGTAAGGAACAATTACACTGGCTGTTTTTAGGAGGTAGACCAGAGTGTGTTTATGTTACAACCTTGTCCTACAAGTAGTTTGGAATTCACAATAAGTCTTGTGACTTATTTTTATAGGAAGTCACAGTCCATATTTCAGTTTGCCTTGTTGGTGTCTTACAGAGCGTTTGAAACGCGAGGAACGGCGTAGAGAAGAACTTTATCGTCAGTATTTTGAGGAAATCCAGAGACGTTTCGATGCCGAGAGGCCTGTTGATTGTTCTGTGATTGTGGTCAACAAGCAGACTAAGTAAGAATCCTTTTGTTATTTCTCCTGAGTAAGGAGAAACGTCAGAAGAGAAATTAAGACGTCCTTTGGCAGCTGTACCCACTGGATTTGGACTGTATATTCCAGCATTGCTCTCCTGTGTTTAGCCAGAGTTCTGCCTGTCAGTTGTAGCTTGACAAAAAAGCCATTGCAAACGGTCTTAGGCCCCAAAGGGAAATTTTTAGTTCGCTTGACAGGGAACTTTGGGTATGGCCACATCCAGGGTCAAACCATGTCATCAAAACTTAGTCTCTGTGTCGCCTTCATTCTCAGACATGCTTTCTACTTGAAAACGCAGAAGGGCACTAACCCTAGACATTTATCTTCATAGCAGAGGCTTCTTTCCCAGTGCTTCCACCTAAAAGCCTGGAACTGTTTCTCACTGGACTGACCTAGCCTACTCTCCCATCCTTGAGCTAGCAGTCCTGGGATGCCTTGATTGACCAGGGCTAGATTATGTGCCCATTCCTAGAGCTAAAGGTAGAATTAGGTCTGTGGAATCATGTGGACTCAGTAGAAGGGTGCATTCCCAAAGGGAAATTGGAGGGGGATATATGTTGGTCATGCAAAGCAGCAGATGCCCCCTTCATGGAAAAACCCTGAATCCCAAGTGCTTTTGAGTCTTAGGTTAGGTTCCCAAGTGCTTCGAGAGGTACATGTCTCTGCATTTGTCAGCCAAACCTTCTTTGTGAAGGTCCGTGATCTTGCAGAGCTCATAAGAGACCATTCCGGCCAATCCAGAGTTCGCGGTACCTTTTCGCGCGCCTCTTTTTCACATTGTTTCCTGAAGAGAGACCGAGCAGAGAGGCATAAGGGAGCATAGCAGTTTGCAGGCTTTGGCACTAGCTATGTTCCCTTTCCCCGGGTGGTTAGTAAATAACTTTATGTGTTTTCTAGCAGTTTGGGGTTAAAGAGCTAATTTCAAGGCAGGGACTAGGGAAATAGGTGTTGAGACACCAAGCAGCAGGCAGAGTTCCCAGGCTCTGGGCTGCCTCTGTTTAGAGGTAGATGCTGCTTTGACTGTAGATAGCTTTTTTTTTCTCGACACATGGTAATAGCTGTCATTTTCTGAGTACCTACTCTACCACCCCTTGCTAGGCGCTTTACTTAAATTATTTTTAATCTTCACACTCATCATATTACATGTGTATTCATTCAGCTCATCTCTTAAATACATGGGGAAGCTAGCTACTACTGGGTCTGTAATGGTACACTCACACTCAGGGCCCCTTCCTGTTGTCGAGCGTTAGAACCTAGTCAGGCAGATGACAAAAATGGATGTATTGGGCGATGAGCCCTAGGAGAAGAAATACATCAAGGATCTAATTTAGATTGGAAGGAAAGTCAGGGGAGTGACATGAACCGAGCCATATTATTCCTGTTTAATTGGTAAAGAAACAAGTTTATAAGAGGTTAAGGGATTTGCTTAAATCTTAACAACTCTATAAGTAAATGTTAAAGCTGGGATCCAGATTTATCTTTGTAGCATTAAAGCCCATTTTTTCCCCATTATATTATGTAGCCGCCCCAAAGACAGACACATGCCTCAAGTCTTGGGCAGCAGGATGGTGTTTAAGGAAGGACCACTGGACTACAGGGGCCCAGAGAAGGACCTGCGTACTAAGTACTGCACTAATGGCAACTTGTGTGTGACCATTCTGAGCTAGTTCACAACTGCTCTGAACTAGTGTAAGGGAAGGAATTGGTCTAGATTCTTGAAGAGGGCTCTGGGGAGGCACTGGATACACTTAAGATTTGAACTCCCCTTAGGAGCACACACTGCTGACTGAGGTGCAGCAGCTACACACTGGGGGTGCTCAGGCCGTCCTCACCTGGATCCCGTTTGTTTCTACAGAGATTATGCTGAATCTGTGGGCCGGAAGGTACGAGACCTGGGCATGGTAGTGGACTTGATCTTCCTCAACACAGAGGTGTCACTGTCACAAGCCTTGGAGGATGTTAGCAGGGGTGGGTCTCCTTTTGCTATCGTCATCACCCAGCAACACCAGATTCACCGCTCCTGCACAGTCAACATCATGTTTGGAACCCCTCAAGGTACGGAAGCCCCAGTGGGTCAGATCTCCAGAGGTAGTCACTAGTCATTAATTCTTTCATGCCTTACTCACAAGAAGCAGGTTTTGGCCACGTGACTTGTAGGTCAGCTCAAATATGGCAGGGCCCTTTTATAAGTACACTCGAGGAGACCTGCATGGCCACATTTTCCTCTGATACTCTTTCAGTGGGTACAGTTTTCAGTGGATACAATTCTGGGCCTGCTCTAGAGAAGACGTATTTAGCCCGTAGGTAGAGACAGTGGGATCCCAGCAAATGTTTAACAGCTAGTTCTGGGGAGCGGGCAGGAGGCAGTGTGGTGTACAGTATTTGCTGATCTCCATGATGTAAATGCTCCCACTGTGTCCTCTTTCAAGCCGCCAACATGAAGTCACTTCAGAAGAGAGGCACAGCGTCAGCTCTCATCTGTGAGAGCAGGCACCGGTGCATCTCTGGCGCGGGCTGCTCTGAGTGCAGCAGAACCCTTCCTTGCTTTCACCAGGCCCCGCAGTAAGGGGCAGAGGCCAGAACAGGCGATGAGAATGGTACCTGCGAGTGTGCTGGAGAAGTAGAAGGGGCAAGAGAGCAGGGAGGAGGCCCCAGAAGTCCTCGAAGCCCTTCCCTGAAGTCGCTTTTAGTACTTCGCACTCGGAATGTTGGGACTTGGCCACCTGATGTCTTTGCTCCTCCGGTGGGGACTTCCCTTTTCCCACCACACACGGAATCTCTTTGCCTGACAGATTATACGCATAACCGCGAAGTACATAAGGCTCTCCACTAGGTCATTCGGTCATTTGTCTCTCTGAGGACTAGTTCTCAAGATGCGGGAGGACATTTATGTAAAGTTCTGAGGCTTCTCACCACCCTGTAAGTCACGTTGCCCGCAGGTGAGGAGAGGAGGTTGTTGAGGATTACGTTTGATCGTAATCCATGACCTTTGAACTGATTAATTCAAAAGCAGTAGGCCGGCTCTATCCCTAGCATCACAGGGGAGAGCCAGGCCTTACAGAAGCCCTTTTTTTGGCCCCCTACAGCCTGCCTCCCATGCTTATTCCCTATGTGGTCTTTTTGAATCTGTGGGAGACTGTCGTGTTTCTTTGATTTTTGCTACCAGTCTGTGTGATCTAGGAATTCCCCCGAAGAACCAGCTCTGTGGAAGGTGTGTGTTCCCCACCAAAGAAATCTATTCACTTTTCTTCCCAGCCTTCATCTCCTTTCCCCCCCTGCTCCCCATCCCAAGACTTTTTGTCACCAAAATGGTTTTCTTGTTGGTTTGAGGTTAGGAAAGGCCTGGTAGACTCCAGCAGGTAGGCACTCAGGTGTATTAGGGGAGAAAATAACTCCTGCTGTTGTCTCCTACAGAGCATCGCAACATGCCCCAGGCAGACGCCATGGTGCTGGTGGCCAGAAATTATGAGCGCTACAAGAACGAGTGTCGGGAGAAGGAACGTGAAGAGATTGCCAGACAGGCAGCCAAGATGGCCGATGAGGCCATTCTGCAAGAAAGGGAGCGCGGAGGTCCCGAGGAAGGAGTGCGCGGGGGGCACCCTCCGGCCATCCAAAGCCTCCTCAACTTGCTGGCAGATAATCGGTACCTCACTGCAGAGGAGACTGACAAGATCATCAACTACCTGCGAGAGCGGAAGGAGCGCCTTATGAGGAGCAGCACCGACTCTCTGCCTGGTGAGCTACGTGGCAGGGCCGAGGTGAAGTTCTGACTCTGCATTTCTCTAACCCCCAGGCTCTGTTGGGAGGGTGGCAGGCCCCACTCTTTGGGGTGGGTAAGGGGAATGAGCCCATGCCCTGGGTTCTCCCGCGGGCTGTCCTTACTGATGTAATGATAACTTAAGATTTGGGTACTGAATTTCAGTCCCTGTAGTGAATGTGGTGACGGGTAGGCTAGGATTGCTGGCCACCTGGTAACCGAGTTGGATGCCCTTTTGTCCTTAAGTCCTCTGGGGCACCTGAGCTGTTTCCTGGAGACAGCACATACCATGAAGTAGCCCCTTGGGGAAAGTGATGTTATAGTCTGTGCATTATGTGATTGATGTGATCAGTGATTGTTGTTCTTCCCTGGCTGCTAAGCCGCCTGCCCAGGGAGGGTACTTTCAACTGGATACCTCCTCCTTCTGTCTTTTAGGCCCGATTTCCCGCCAACCACTCGGGGCGACCTCGGGTCCCTCGCTGAAGACACAGCCAAGCTCCCAACCGCTCCAGAGTGGCCAAGTGCTCCCCTCTGCTACACCCAGTCCAGCTGTACCCCCCACCTCCCAGCAGGAGCTTCAGGCCAAAATCCTCAGCCTCTTCAATAGTGGCACGGTTGTGGCCAATAGCGGCTCTGCATCCCCCTCAGTCGTTGCCGGAAACACCCAGAACCAGAATTTTTCCACAGGAGTGAACAGCCAGCCTCAGCAAAGATCACAGGCCTCTGGCAATCAGCCTCCAAACATTTTGGGACAGGCAGGATCTGCTCGGAACATGGGCCCCAGGCCTGGGGCTCCTTCCCAAGGGCTCTTTGGCCAACCTTCCAGTCGCCTGGCACCTCCCAGCAACATGGCTAGCCAGAGGCCCGTGTCTTCCACAGGTATCAACTTTGACAATCCAAGTGTACAGAAGGCTCTGGACACCCTGATCCAGAGTGGCCCTGCTCTCTCCCACCTGGTTAGCCAAACCACAGCACAGGTGGGGCGACCCCCGGCCCCGATAGGATCTTACCAGAGGCATTACTGAGGCTCAGTCTCTCAACTACCCCCAGTCCCTTCATCCCCTGGCCTCCCACCTACTGCGTTCAAATAGAGTTATTTGGAGGATGTTCTCTGCGCCTCTCCAGGTCTACATCGAATGTTTCTACCACCTGCTCTCTCTTCTGCCCAAGGCTGTGTTGCTTATTCCTTCCAGAGTCAGAGTTTATACTGCATTTGGGGGTGTATCTTTTTTTGTTGTTTTTGTTTTTTGTTTTGTAGAAAATAAATATCTCTGGGGTCACTCGGGCAGTATAGGTGTCTGGGCTCAGTTTATATGTCATGGGTTTCTCTGGTCTCTCTTGTCCACTGATTGGGAGGTTGGAGGGGAGGCAGGAGGAAGCCAAGCCCGATCGGCTGAGTGGAATGGCGCTTTCATGTCATTCGCCACCACCTTTGTTCATTTTGAATCTGCCAAGGTTTTCCAGCTTTGCATGGGCCAACCAGATCTCAAGCTCCTGTCTGCAGCTCCTGCCTAGGGTTGCAGAGGACCAGTCTGGGCTTGGCCAGCACAGCGCTGTCGTCGTGCCCCCCAGCCCATGTGTACGGGGTCTGTTTGAGGACTCCCTGACCAGCTGCCCTGGAGTTGTCGAGAAGTGTCCGTGGCAGCCACGGAAGCAGGCGCTTTTCTGCACCATTCAGGGTGGTGGGTTTAGAGTTTTCTTTTTTTTTTTTTTCCTTCAATTCATGGAGGATCTCCAATGGGCTGAACAGCTCCTTTCACCTGCAGTTCAACAAGAACTGTGAATCTGGACCCTGACCACTCTCACCCCCTTAACATTTCTGTCAGCCTCTCCCTCTCCAGTGCTAGTTTCATGGAGGTTCTGAGAAGGGAGCTCTAGACTCTGGCAGGGAACACCCTTTTTTTTTTTTTTTTTTTTTCCAGTGATTGTTTTGAGCTTTTGGCTCAGAAATCAGGTTCTTATTTTCATCTGGATTCTTGTTCTGTTTTCTGAGCAGCAGGAAGTAGGGACCATTTTGATGTCAGACTTTTGGTAGCTGGACATGTCCTTAATACAGGCGGCTGTTCATAACTTTTGAGCCCGAGTGAAATTATTAGAGGGAGGACTTCTGGCTGCTGCTCTAAATGGAGCCAAAGCAAGCTGCCCTCTCCCTAGGGATGGTGCTCATTAGAGCCCTGTGGATCACAGTCTCCAGGGGCCCCTGGCAGGACGAGGGAGAGCAGTGACTTCAGCTGAGTCCCTGCCAGTGGCTGAGTAAACAAATGATTTCAAAAATTCAAGGTTCCCAGGTGGCAGCGTTTTATGTTCTGACATGTTTGTGTTATAGAGTGTTTTCTTTTTCCTCTTTGGAATTCTGTGTTGTTAATAAGATGAGATGATTACTTTTTAATTAAAATGAAAAAGTAAAACCTGTGTTGTCTTTTTGGGGCGTGCTGTCTGCAGGGGCATTCCCTCCCTAGGTCAGAAGGTGAAGGTCCCTGATAGAGCCCTGACTGCTTTCGGTCTGGCGTGAAGTCTGCCCCTCTTGTCCTCCTGTGATCAGGCCTGAAGACCTCCTAAGCCCGGGCTGTCCTCATGCATCCCACCTACTTAGAAGCTTTGATAACATTCCAGAGCTACAGCCTATTGGCTAATGATGATGTGGTGTTAAACATCCTTGTTTGTGTGGCAGCAGGCTTGTCCTCTTAACTCTAGGAAAGGAAAACAGGACCCTGAGGAGGCCCTTGCTGGCCAGTGGAGCAGGGCACCCTCCTGTTTTGATTCCATTCAGTTGCCACCCTCTGTTCTGTCCATTATATGTGAGGAGTTGGCAGAACCATAGAATCCTAGAAGCCGTGGGAGCCTGGAAGGGCATTCAGTAGCCCCACCGGGACACCCTGGGGCAGGTGTGGTGAAGTGACTGGCACTAGGCCTCGGTAGCCTGGGGATAGCACTGAGCCTGACCTGCCTAGGTCCGACATCCAACATCATAGGATGTTGGCAGTGCTCTCCAGGACAGGACCCCACAGCCATCAGAACAGACCAGGCCACCAGACCTGGAAGACCAGACCAGCCCCTTTCTGCCAGTGACAGGGTTTGATGACGCTGGGCTCCCGAAGAGCCACCTTGAGTGCCCCTCTTCCTACCTACTCACTCTTCCCACTTGGGTGTCCAAACAGCACACCTCAGGCTGTGAAGGGTATAATAAAATTATTTTTATTGCATTTTGTGCAGACGGGAGTCTAAAAAATACAGTAAGAGCTGTAAAGCATTAAATGGGAGCATTCAACAATAAAGGAAAGAACCAACGCGCTCCTTTCCGTATTGGCACAAAGAACACAAGATCAATACTGAGGCAGAATGCGGAATACTGAAACACACTGAAAATTAAACGCAGGCCTAATAATAGTAATAAATAATCTTGATTTGGTTTGCAACCTCTCCTATTTACAAGGGTTTTCAACTTCATTGCATTGCCCTGCACATAGATCGTCTAAAACAAAAGCAACACTAGTTACCACTACAAGGCTATTGAAATATTGCACTCAGAATAAAAGTCACTTGAATGGACATGAAACATCTAGCTACAATGATTATAAAGATAATTTGATGAATGACGTGATAACATTCATAACAAATATTGCACATGTAGCACAGAAAAGTTGGGTTTTTTTGTGGGATGTTTGTCTTTCTCAACGGAAACTTTGCTCTTGCCAACAGGACATTCTGGGCCCAGATAGTGCAACTTTGGTTCCCTAATTGGTGTTGATACAGACCCCTTCCCCTTCTGCCCAGCCCCCTGCCACTTAGCCTAGAATGTTCAGAACACCCAGAAGCCTAGGCCCAGCTGTGGTTCTCAGAGGGTGGTATTTAGGAAGATGCAGGAGGGTCAGGTGGGGGCCGGCGCTGGTGTCTTAATACTTCCAACTTTCTGAAGAGTCTATCTGGCCCCCTCACCAAATCTCAAGAGGGCTTGGCCCAGCAGGCAGACGTCCAGACCTACCTCCAGCCACAGCTGACCCAGTCTATAGATGGCAACAGCTCCAGCTCTCTGCCTTGGGCTCAAAGGGAAGGAGGTGGTGAGGTCAGGAGTACCCAGTAGCCCCAGCTCTGTCTGGGAGGTGGGCAGGATGTCTAACTAGGTGCAAATGTCAGGGCCCTGGGGCTGGAGGTACTGAACCCAGAGGGCGCTGGAACGAGCATGCAGTGCCTATCCCCCTTAGTAACGTGCCCTGGGGGAAGGGAACCCACCCAATGCGCCTTCTCTAGGGATAGAGGGCGCCTCTGACCGGGCTGCTTGGAGCAAAAGCGCCAAGGACTGGAGTTGGAGAAGCCAAAGGCTTTGGGTCCTAGTTGGAGGAGGGCAGAGAGGCGCTAAGAATAAAGCACATGGCGACCCCAGCCCTCCCCCGGGCCCAGGTGTCTGGGAGACGCAACTAGAGGCCGCTACTGGGCAGCGAGGCCGGGCCCCGGGACGTGGAGAGGGCGACTGGGTCCTCGAGGCCGGAGCTGCCGGATGGGGACAGGAGAGGGTACATTAGGGGCAGCGCTGGAGCCTCCCCGGTGGGTCTGGCCCCTAAACCCAAATCGCCCCCCTTCCTCCCTCGCCTGTCCCAGGGACGCCACTCCAGGGAGGGGACGCCGTCCAGCTCCCCGGCTTCAGTCTTTGGCGAGGAGCCATGGGATGGGGGAGCAGGCGACAAGCCGATGAGGAGAGACGCCTGCTGCCCCAGCGAAGGCACGGGGGCGGGGCTTCCTCGATCTCTCCCCATCCCGGAGGAGCCCCTCCCCTACCCTGGAGCCTGCACGCCCGGAGCCTGGAGGAGGCCACGCGCTTCCTCGCAGCCGCTGGGAGGCGGATCCAGGAAAAGCCGGACACTGGTCTCACCCCATCTCCGAAAAGAGCTCGTGGAAGGGTCGGAAGCCAGGGGCGCGCGGGAAGGGCGAGGAGGCAAGAGCGGGGCGAGGGTGCCGAGGGGCCAGGACCGCGACTCCCGCCTAAGCCGAAAGCACTTCTGCTCCCAAACTCTCGGACGTCCAGGAAAACCCAGCCTCCCCGAGGCCGCCGCCTCCCCCGGGCGCCCCAGCGGGAGAGAGCTCGACAGTGGCGAGCAGAGAAGTCTGTTGCGCTTCTAGTCACAGAAATATGGGGACGTTAAAAATACACGCGATGTCTCCTGTACACTATGTATAGGCGCGGCCCCGCGCGGGGGGGGCGGCGGATCCGGCCGAGCGCGGCCTCCCCACCGCGTGCCCTCGGGACGCCGGGAGCCCGGCCCGCGCCGCGGCGCCAAGGACCGGGCGGGGCGGGGTAGAGGACCGGGCCGCGAGGCCCGCCGGGACTCCTCACGGCCCCGCGCCCCCGGCTCTCCGCGCCTCCCCGGCCTTATTGCAGCGTCTCCTCCCGCGGGGCTAGGTCGGGCCCGCGGAGCAACGCGCCGACGGGGCGCCCGGGCTCCGGCCTCCGCTTGGGGCGGTCCTCTCCGAGTCACCCCCGAGCGGCGTGGCCTCCGGGCTTCAGGCAGCGGGGAAAGGGGCCAGGGCGCGGGCACAGGGTCTGTATGTAAACGGTGACAGCGGCGGGGGGCGCGGCGAGAGCTCCGGGGCCGCCGGCCGGGCGCGCTCGGGCCCGGGTGGCAGGTCCTGGCTCTCAGGAGTAGATGGTGATGACCTCGCGGCCACCGCCGCGGACCAGCATCACCCGGTCCAGATGCTCGGTGAGGACCTCGAGGAACTCCATGTCTGAGCGCGCGTCAAGGAGAAAGACTGTCCCTTTCCACACCCCGCTCCCGGATGGAATGGGGGTTGCGATCGGAGCCAGGGAACCCCGGGCCCTGGAACCGTCCGGGTCCCAGGTAATTGAAGCAGGATCGGGCTCAGCTCTACCATCCCAGGGCTAGGACCCCGGCCCCCTGACGTCCGCCTCGAGTCCCCACCCCGCACCCCCCACCCCCCACGTTAGGTCCAGGATACAATTTTCGTCACCGTTGCGGTTGCGTGGAGGTCCCGGCATGTTGAGCAAAACCAGCTTGGCCTCCCGGGATTTCTTCACGATGACCTCGTTCAGCCGCACGGCGGTGTGCATGCGCCGCACGTTGGACTGGTTCCTGGGGGGGGTGGGGGCGGAACGGGGGTGGGGGGCAGAGGGGAGGAGGGCGCGTGAGCTGGAACTGGGAGAGCTGGACCCACAGCCCTCCCAGCCCCGGGGTCACTGGGCCGCTGGCACCAGGTCAGCCCCAGGCCTCTCCAGACTGGGCTATTCAGAGACCCCAAAGGCCAGGACCACGAACTGAGGGTTCATGATAAAGTCAGGAGAGCAGGGACCCTGGCCAACCCAGAAGAGAGAATAAAAAAATCCTGAAGCACTTACAAATTCTCCCACTCCCTTCAGGAAACCCAGGAGAAGCAAAGAGAAGAATAAGAGAAAGGTCAGAAGAAGGAGAGACTGAGGACTTGGGCCATCATCACCCCTTACCCATCGCCCCTTACCATCACCCACCCCTTACCCACGCCCACCCCCACCCCCGCAGTAGGTACTGCCCCCCCAGCCACACCCCCTTCACTTTTTCACTGGCTTCGCCTGGGAGTACTGATCCTCACTCATCAGCCCAACCCCCCAGTTCTCAGATGGGGAAACCCAGACAAGGTTTGGGCTGGGTCTTCCCACCAGGACCTCCTCTGCTCCTTTGCTCTACCATGGGGAGCAAAGACCCTCTAGGCTCACCCACCCCCAGCCCCCAGCCCCCAGGCCCCAGGCCCCTACGGCTTCATGCTGAAGAAGTCCTTGATGCCCTCAGAGGAGACCGGACTGGGGCCCTTATTCTTCTCTGCTGCCGACTTGTCCTTGGTCCAGGTGAGATGCACCTTCTCTGGGTCTGCCTCGCCCTCCCCTTCGGGTTCCTCCCCTGGGGATGGAGAACTGCTGGGGCAGCTGGGAGCGCTCTGGTCATGGATCAGCTGCACCTGGGAGTGAACGAGGGGGAAGCAGTGACTCCTGTAGAGGCCAAAGCTTCTGACCCCATCAGCTGGGGCCAGACCACCCCCGCCGCGCACCTCCTCCTCTGGCTTCTCCTCACTGTCACCAGCTGTCTCTTCTGGGACGTTGAGGCGGAGCCGAGTGTTGGCTGGATTCTTTCTCCGGATGGAGCCCCGAGACTCATCTGTGATACTCTGGATCTAGAGAGTGACACGGGTTAGGACCAGCTCTGCTCTCGCTCAGCACCTGTGCCCTGCAAAGAACTATGGCCAGAGCTGCTGCTCAGCCACAGACGCGCACTGTTGGAAGCCGTACCAGTTGTCGGAATACTGTGTGTCCTTGCCAACAGCTACTGCCCCGCTCACCAGGCTGCTCCAACGCATTGGCAGAACACCCTCCAGCAACCAAAGGGTTAACGCTTGCCCCTGCCCCCACAGGGCTCTATCTTAGCTTAGCACTCAGGGCCAGTTCTGAGTGGTCAGTGCCCTTGACATTTCTTACGTCTTTTACTCTCAGCCCTGGAGTTTTCCTCCTTCCCAGCTCCCAGAGGCACCCATCACCCATTCCCCTGAGGACTCATTAACCCCAAGCTTGAGAAATACATGACTCACACCTGGAAGACCCCCTCAACCATGGTCACCCTCACCTACAGGATCTGCCCCCCCCCGACTCCCCAAGCACCCTGTCACCTGCCCCCGAGAGCTCTTCTGTCCCCGGTCCCAGAGTACCATTGTTCATTTCCCCAAGGCCTCCAGTCCCTGAGGTGCAGCTGTCCTCCCAGCTCCCGGGGACGAGTGGTCCCACATTACCCACACCTGGGCAATCTGACACCCACATCCCATGGGAGACTCATCATCATCACCCCTGAGAACTCGCAACCACACCCTAGGAGGTGAGCCCCAACTCCCACCGTTAGCTACATCCCTTATTGCCCGTCTGGTGCCCGCTCTGGCAGGGTTTATCACATGATCCCTCGTCCCCCACACTCCCAGCCCGTGCCCCTGAGGAATATTATCCATATATATTTAGCTTCCACTGTTCTCCGTTGGGCCCCAGAAGTCACATACAGAGGGGGGAGTCTGTCACCCAAGCCAAAGCCCTTGGCATCATGGCTGGCAGCCTTGGTAGGTGCAGCGAGGCAGGCTCGAGGGGGGGAAGGGTGATGAGTAACACTCCAGGGTGAAGGCGCTGCCAGTGGCCAGGGGTGGGAGCCAGACTGGGCAGCAGCTTGAGGCGCTCAGAGCCCTGCCAGGGCGAGCTCACCTCCCGCTCTCGCTCGTTCTTGGTTAAATGCATCTGTTTGAGGATCTGCGAACGCTGCTCCATCACCAGTGTCTTCTCGTAGGTGTAAGCTGAGATGTCGCTCTCGTGCTGTGGGCGGGCAGTGACGGGGGCAAGGGAGGAAA
Source organism: Mellivora capensis (assembly GCA_004024625.1). Taxonomy (NCBI): domain Eukaryota; kingdom Metazoa; phylum Chordata; class Mammalia; order Carnivora; family Mustelidae; genus Mellivora; species Mellivora capensis. The sequence continues at coordinate 135,946 of PISX010000505.1, read as the reverse complement.
GCATGAGTTCAGGGGCGAGGCCAAGGGAAGGGAGGCAGTCCCCTCTCCTTCTACCAGCCTAGGGCTTCTCCATCTAATGACCTAGTTTAACCAATAGCTGTGGGAGGCAAGGACGAAGCATAGGACAATGCTCCTTGAAGGCAATTCAGCTCGTTCCCTGCCTAGCCCAACGCAGGACCAGGCGTATGAATGGGTGAATTAATGAATGAGTCGATTAATTAATTACCTGGGTGAATGGAGAAGGGGAAGACATTTCATAAAGGAACAGTGATGAATGAATACATATATGGATGAATGGGTGGTTGAGTGAATGAACACATTAATGAACACAGAGGGATGGGCGGAGGGATAAATAAACGGAGAGAAAGGATAGAGGAGAGGCTCTGGCCCGTAATCGCGAGGGGCGTGGACTCTGAAGCCAACTTGCCGGCTTGCCAGTGAATCCTGGCTCTGCCGCTTAGCTGTACTGTTGGGCAAATTACTTAACCTTCCTGTGCCTCGACTTCCTAATCTGTGAAATGAAAATGCCGATAGTTCTGTTTCACTGGTGGCTGTGAGAATATATGTAAAGTGTATGAGACAGCGCCTCGCATCTAATGGAACAGCTATTCTTATAAAGGGAGGGAGGGACAGACGGACGGATGGAGGGACAGACTGACTCTTGGGTGACTATGTGAGAGGCTAAGAGGTGGACAAGGTGGGGAGGAGATCCACCGTCATAAGCCGATGGATTTGGGGCTTGCCCTATTTGGTGCTGGGGCCAAGGGGAAAGAGGGCCAGGAAGGACTCCAAAACCTCCGGGCAGTTCCTGGGCACGCACCATCTCCACCACCTCGACCTCTGCAGTGATACGTAAGTGGTACAGAAAGGTGGTCAGGTCCTTCTTCATCTGGATGCTGTTGTCGTCCATCTGGGCCACCGTGAAGATACGCATCTTGCACTTCCGCCAGACCTGGAGGGGTGAAAGAGACCCAGAAAGGTCCAGCCCAGATGCAGCGAGGAGATCCAGAGCCCGAATCTAGAGAGGACCCTGTCCCTCGCCCTTCCTGCCCACCTTCCCACGCCTATACACAGACCCGAAATTCTCTATCTCAGGGGTCACTGCCTACAAAAACTCCCTTAAGTAAGGTCCCCCATTAAAGCATCCCTTGCGTGGGTTAAGCACTGCTCTCCTTTACAGGCAAGGACACCGCAGGAGGAGACACAATCCGTTCCTAGACAAGGGGGGTGGTCAGCCCCCTTTCCCAGGAGCTCTCGGGAAGGAGCTTGCCTGGAGGCTGGCCTCCGCTCGAGCCCGGAGCCACGCCTGCCCTCACCTTGTGGTGCCGCAGCAGGAAAGGCAAGAGCATGAGCATGCCGCCGTCGTGAACGATCCACCAGACGTCGATGCTGCCCTCCGAGAAGCGCTCAGGGTTCCCGGGGAACATGGACACGTTCTTGGTGACCAGCAGGGCCAGGTGACCAGCTGTGGTTTCCCGGACCAGCTCTGGGGAGGGCCAAGGAGAGGGCCAGATGGGAACACCGTGACCCTGGTCCCTTTCCCGCACCCACTGGCAGCCGCAGAGGCTCCTGGCACCCAGCACCCCACCTCACCCCCACCCTGGCCTTGGACGGAGTCGTCAGAAAACCAGCATCCACGTAGGTCTCATCACTTCATTATTGTTTGGATTTGGGAAGGCCTCTCAGCCTCGCTGGGCCTCAGTTTCCCCACCCGTCAACGGCAATAACACCACGTGCCCTTCCTATTAGGAGCTCTCCTACGCATGGCCTCATTTACGCTCTCAACTGCCTTCTAACTATGACTCCCCCCACCCCATTAAGGACCCAGAATAGCCTGGAGTCGCCAGAGCAGCCTCTAGATTTACCAGCTGTGTGACCTGGAACAAATTCCTCAGTCTCTCTGTGCCTTGGTTTCACACCAATAAAGTGGCGATAACAGGGAATAACCCTCCCAGGACTGCTGAAAGAACGAGAGGCTTAGAGTCTGGCCCACGGAGCGTGGTCTGTAATCATTCGTTATTGTGTTACTACCGAGGGATCTAGTGCTCAGAGAGGGTGAGTCACTTGTGAACCATCACACAGCTAGGAAAGGCCAAAGGCGAGATTCAGACCCCGGCTTCTCTGACTTCACAGCTGCAGCTCTTTCCACGGGCCTCTACGGATGCCCTCCCAGGGCCAAGCCAGCTCTGCAGGGCCCAGGACTACCTCCTTCACCCCTGAGTCCCGGCACCCAGGGCAGCGTCTGGCACATGGCCAGCTCCGAACGCCCACACCTGCAGATGCAGAGTCCACACCTGTCACATCTGGGAAACAGCACGGGGGCCCAGGAAGGAGAACCCACGGCCTCCCCCATGGCCCCGCGCCCTCCCCGTGTTACCAATGAAGTTCCTCCACGTCTGATGGTCTTCCTTCTGCCGCCAGTTTCGGGGCCAGCCGACGAGGACCGTGTTGTGCTGCAGCCCCCCGAGGCCCCCAGACTGAATCAGATGCGACACACCATCACGCAGGTTGGAGGAAATCACTACCTGGCAGAACCCCTTCACTTTCTCTGCCTCCATCAGGCGCCGGATGGACTGGGGAAGGTGGTGGTGAGGGGAGCGTGTCAGATAAGGATGAGCCTCAGGCCTCCCTGGCCCTGCTCAGCCCTTCGTGGCCTCCCTTCCTCCTGTCTGTCCCCTGCGTCATCCCGATCTTCCTGAGACTCGGCCCAGGGCGCCCGAACTGTGCATGGCTCCCCATGTCCTGTGGCTCCCATTCCTTGTTGATGCATCAAAGCTCTTCATGACATTACCCCGCACTTGTCCCCACCCCGCCATCGTTCTCAGTCCCCCTGCAAGCCCTCCAGCACCACTGGGACCCCTCCCCCCACTGTCCATTCCACCCTGCCTGAGACACCCCCCACCCAGACCAGCATGGAACGGGGCTCCCCTGCATGCCCAAATGATTTGCTTCGAACGACTTTTAAAAAGTTAGCATGGATGATAAGCAGTTTAAATGCACATTCCGCCTGCACTATGAGGGTAGGGCTCTTCTAACTCTCACTTTACAGTGAATGAAATTGAGGCTCAGAGGAATTGAGACTTGCTTAAGGCCACCCAGCTAATGGCTGTCACTGTAGGGGTGAAACTCCAGGGGTCTGACTCCATCCCCCACACTCTGGACCCCTACCCTGATGTCAGAGAGGGCCTCAACTTCTACCTCTGCCACCTCCTGGCTGTGGGACCTCGGGCAAATCACCTAACCTCTACGAGCCTCAGTTTTCCCATCTGTCAAATGGGAATCATGACAGCTACCTCATTTAGGAACAGGGAGAACTACAAGACATGATGTGGGCAAGGTAGAATGTTGCCTGACAGATTGTAAACAGACAACACATGCTATTACTCGGATATGAACTCTAGTGGGCTTGAGAGCCCTCTGGGTATGTTCCATCTTCCGACTAGCATGGGAGCGCCTTGAGGGCTGGGATTTTGTCTCACACCCCGCCCCCAGTCTCCCCACGCCTGGTTCACAGCACATTCTCAGCCTCTGAATGTTGAAGGAAGCTGACCAGCGGAGGCCTCCAGCTCTGGGCCTTGACAGATTGGTGTGAACGGCCCAGTGAGGCAGAAACACCAACTGTCACAAGCCATTAGGGGTGCCCCTCCCTATCTCGCCTTACCTCCCTCCAGCCTTCTTTCCTTTCTCCACAACTAGCCACAGCCCGAGGCGAGAGAGGCCTGGATTGAAGACAGAGCCCACTTCCTCTGCTGCCCACCAGGTCCCAGACACCTGTCAGTGCCTCATCCTGCACAAGCCGCCTGCCCCTGCTGGCCCTGGCTCTGGACTCTGCTCTGAGAGCATGGACCATGGAATTGGACAGGAGCGGGTGACCCAGAGCCAGGGCCCCAGGTTCAAATCCTGACTGTGCTTCCAGCCAGCTCTGTGGCTGTCAGTAAGCTACCTTCCCTCTCTGGGCCTGTTTCCTCCTGTACTAAATGTGGGTACTCACACTGCCAATTCCACATGGTGTGGGGATCGAGAGAATCACAGATATGAGAACACCCTGAAAGGTGTATCCTTTGGCAGGGAGAAGTCTGGAGTAGCAATCAAGCCGTCCTAATCTGAGTCTCTGTTTTCTGTCCTTAGACAAATGCCCTGACTTCTCTAGGCTTCAGTTTCCTTATGCATCAATGGGCCCTTTGGGCTCTGGCGGTCTTCAGTTCTGAGAGCTGGATTCTAAGGAACTCTCTCTCTGAGCCCTTAGATTCCTTCCTTAGAACAGATTCCTGTTCTAAGGAAGACGACAGAAAAGCCAGAGCCCACTTCGATCCCAAGAGTGGGAAGGAGGGAAAGTATAAAGGGACAAGGACTGTCTTCCTGAGTGCCCTCCCGTTCTCCCTCCCCACCAGGGCCTCGGCTCACCTCCTCTGCCCGCTGGGCCTGGGGATGGTTATCCAGAAAGGTGCCCTCAAGGACGGAGCCCACAATGGTCAGGCCCTTCCCTGCCTTGAGCTGGGAAGTCAGAGAGAGCAGCTGGGGGTGTACCACATTCTGGTCTTGGTCCACACGCACCAGCACCAGCAGCTGTGGCCTGAAGAGGATGCAAGGTGGTCCACACCCCACACGCCCAACCTCCACCATACACCACACACCCCCGTGCCATAAGCCAGCGAGTTCACTAGCCATCCATCTCCACACCCCCATCCCCTACCCATCCACTTACACATCCACCCATCCATTTCCTTGAACATCAACCCATCCCACCAGCTCCCGCACAGCCACCCACCCACCCACCAACTCATCTCTCATCCACCTCTCTTATCCATCCAGCCATTCACCCATCCAGCCATCTTGTCCATCAGTCCCCCACTCGTATCCATGCTAATTTCCCTATACATGCATTAATCACCTAATTACCTGACACCCACATCCCCCCCGTCCATTCACACATTCACCTGTCAGCAGTCACTCTCCAATTCACATATACACTTGGCCATCGACCCAACTATTTATCCATTCATTTCCTTTTTCATTTGCCCCCCCCAATCCATCGCACTGGCCATCAGTTTAGGAGCATTCTCTAAGCACTCAGGGTTAGATCCTGTGCCGAGCATTTAAGAATTCACAGACGAGGGGCGCCTGGGTGGCTCAGTGGGTTAAAGCCTCTGCCTTCAGCTCAGGTCATGATCCCAGAGTCCTGGGATTGAGCCCCACATCGGGCTCTCTGCTCCGCGGAGAGCCTGCTTCCTCCTCTCTCTCTCTGCCTGCCTCTCTGCCTAATTGTGATCTCTCTCTCTCTCTCTGTCAAATAAATAAATAAAATCTTTAAAAAAAAAAAAAAAGAATTCACAAAGCCCTGATCTCTGGAAGCCCCAGCTGAGTAGACACCAGCAAGCACAAGCCAGCAATGTCCTAGGCATAGCTCAGCCTTCAGGCTTTCCTCTTGGCCAAACAACCTGAGGGAGATGGTTGAGGCTGGACTTACAGAACCGTCATCTAGAAAGCACCCTGGGTGGAGAAGTGGGAGGTAAAATTCCTGCTTCTAGTTCTGCCTTCTGTGACCTCTGAGACCTTTTCTGGCCCCTGACTTCCACACAAGTAAAGTGGAGGGATTGCTCTGAATCTAGAGATTTCTAGGAGCCCCTATAACTCTCTAAGTGAACGAAGCCACCTCTCCCAGAGCAAATGCCACACGACGTTACATTCGTCTGTCTCTGCGTGGGCCTTCTCTGTGGAGCTGCAAGCTCACTTGGTTCCTGCAGACTAGAAGGGGGCCTGGCGTGTATCCTGCAATTGTACATTTTTTAAACACATGATGGAATGAACAGAGGGATGAAGAGATGGCAGCTCGGACTGGCCCCGGGTGCTGCAGGGGGAAAAGGTCAGACTAGGCAGGGCTGAGAAGGGGAGGTGAGGGCAGACCATGGCGGGGGAGGACAGTACTCACTGACCAAAGCAGGTGAGGAGAGTCAGACCCTGCTCCCTTCCTGTCCTTCCCCTGGGCCCTCCCATGCAGGCCTGGCCACTTACCTCCAATTCTTGGTATGTGGGGGCCCTTCCTCCAGGCGTAAGAGGGCGTAGCGTGCGGCACTGAGGGACAGGCCTCGGATCCCATCACCCCACTCCTTCTCGGCCCTGGGGGTCCGAGGGGATCAACCAGGGCAGAAAGTCAGAGGTGTCAGTAAGACCCACACACACCCAAGTGGCCACCCCAGGACAGAGGATAGGCAACCTGCCACCTCCTTTTCTCAAAGCTCCAGCCCCTCCCTCAGCTCCTGTCCTCTATCCCCCAATCCCACCCCTGTCACCCCATCCCCTCCCCTACTCTTACTTTATCTCCACTCCCTCCCAACCCTTAGCCTCTCCCAGCCCTCCCCATCCCCACCCCCCCCCGCCAATGCTTACCCACGGTACTCAATGTACTTGTAGATGAGCCCAGCAATGAGCATGGCCACCAGCGCATAATACCAGGAGCAGATAAACATGAGCGCCAGGCAGAGGCTCATCCCCAGGAAGGAGAGTGTCCTGGACAATGGGGAAAAGACCCAGCCCCTGAGCCCTGGCAGGACTGTCACTCGTGCCGGGGCTCAGACAGCAGGAGTTAGATGGGGTGTGGCATGGACAAGAACTGGAGGTCTAGGGTGGCTCAGGTCTCGGGGAACTCGCAGCATCATCTCCAGGAGCAGCGCCATGGGGATTTCGGACCTTCTGGATGAATGAGCAGCCACAGACTGTGCACCACCCCAAGCCCCACACAACTCATGAGTCAACACACTACCTTGCTCCATTGCCTTTGACTTTGCCAGACCACCCTGCCAGAGGCCTTCCAAGGCAGAGTTCCCTGGAGGGAGTCAGAGGCAGGATCTCCCAGTAAGAGTGTGCCCCCAGGAAGAGGTTACTGGCAGAGCAGGAGCACTAAGATGGGAGTCAGGCAGCCCAGGTCCTAGTCCTGGTATGCCATAGTCTTTCTGGGTGACTTGGGGCCAGTCCCTTCCCCTCTTTTAGCCTGTTTCCTTTCTGTAGAGCAAGTAGGGTCCTTCCTGCCCTGTCTGCCCCACAGGCCAACTGTGAAGCCGAAGGGCCATAAAGTGAAATGATCAGAAGAGCCCCGGGCTCCACATAGTAACCATCTTCTGTGCACCAAGCCCCGTAACACTCACAAGGGCCCCATGAGGTCAGTGCTGTTGTCACCCCCATTTCACAGCCAAGGAAACTGATGTCTCTTCTTCTAGTCTGTAAGATGTTGAGCAGGATGGGCAGGGGTGGGACCACAGCTGAGACTCTAGATGGTCCTGTTATATTACTATTTGTGATTAGAAGGAGACCCTCTCCAGAATCTTTCTCTTGCTAGTTGGGCTACAAAAGCCAGAGAAATGGGCTCCCTATTTAAGTTTGGGATCCTTAGACCTCAGTGATGGGCTAGGGTGAGGCGGGGGTCAGGGTGGAGGCGAAAGGGTGGTTCTGGCAGCCAGGGAAAGGGACAGGGCACCCACCAGTGGTAATATCGAAAGCGTGGCCTCCAGTTAGGCGTCCTCAACAGCGTCTGCACTGCACAGGCCAGGTTCACAAACATGTAGCACATCAGGAAGAACCTAGAACACAGAAAAGCCCCAGGAGAGACAGAGATGCAAAGGGAGGCAGAAACAGAAAGAGAAGCATAAAGATAGAAAGTGGGGAAAAGGATAAGAAATTGGGGAGGTGGTCAGATCACATTCTGGTGCTGAGGAAGGGATTCGGAGGCCAAATCCCCTTAAAACACACTGTGGTGCATGTGGGAATGAATCTCCATATAACAAAAGACGGACTGTTAAACAACTGGGTGGGTTATCCAGGGTCGCAACTAGAGGATCCAGGTAGAGAGACGTCCCCCCTCCCCCAGAGCTGATGGAGAGGGCAAGAAGCCAGCACCCACATAGAGAGGATGGGGGCGACCTCATCAAGGGACGCGATGAGAATTCCAATCTCACAGATGCAGGCAGTCAGCAGCAAGGCCCATGTTGGCTCTCCATTTGCTTTGCCGTGGCCAAAGACCTGGGGACAGAGCAGCCACCATAGAGGTCTGAGATCTCAAAGACTTGTCGTCTCTCTTCTCCAGTCTTGGGGACTAGTGCAATAGAGGCAGGACTCCCCTAACCAGAGGAAGGAGGGAGAGGACATGTATTCCTCACCCTTTAGGGGTACCCAAGGGGATGTCAGGCTTTGGCTGTGTCTCTCCCACTCTGGCATTGGTAACTCAGTGCAATGAAGTTCGAATCATCCCTTAAGGGGAAAAGAAGCACCTGTGGGACAGATGGAGAAGAGCTACAGGGTCAGCAAGTGGCCATGACTGTGTGCTCTGTGAATCTTTTTTTTAAGCACCAGAGGGAGAGCTACATCTTCTTGCCCTTTGGCTGCCTCCCTCCCTGGTCACTCAGCCAAAGGAGGGCCATTTGTTCCTCCCCTAAGAGCAAACAACTCTCCCCAAAAAGATGACACTGCCATAGGCCAAATCCCAAATAAGGCGCACCCATTCTTCTTAGTGGGAGCGCAGAGTGGAAGGGCCCCAGGGGGCCTAGGCTCCCTGGGTGGCCTCTCTGGGCAGTGGCTTGGCTGGCTGGTGTAGTGGATGGGCTGTTCTTCCCACACTCCGCCCCTGACTGACCTGCAGGAAGGGCACTATGCCATCCCGGGAGATGGCCTGCAGCAGGCGTGGGGCCCCCGTGAGGCTCTGCAGCCCAGCCCCACAGGTGGAGAAGAAGGATCCAATGACAATGACCCAGGGGGACGGCCAGGCCAGTGTGCCCACCACCAGATTGCCATTCACAGCTTCGCCAAACCTGGAATGAAGGGAACAGGAAATTCTGGGTGAGCAATACCTCCTCGATTTCAAGGGCATGTCTCCTACACCAGCCTCAGGACCAGCTATGTGCCCACCGCAGGCCTAGGCTCTAAGGGAGCAAAGGAGCGGGGGAAGAGACAAAGCTCCTGATACCCTGGACACTTTCTATGTGACCCTGGGCAACTCATTTAACCTCTCCTTGTCTCAACATCCTCAGTGGTAAAACAGAATGATGATAAACCCATCTCACGTGATTGGTGACAAGATAAAAGGAGATAACACAGGTAAAATGCTCAGCACCATGCCTGGAACAATATACTAAGAGTGACCACAGTAAATGGTCAATTGTGTAATATTATATTAATCTGGTCAATTGTGTAATATTATATTAATAGTATATTAATCTAGCTTGCTAGAACCTGTGCTTCCATCTGAAAAATGGGGTTCCGACCTCATTGGGTGGTCATGGTCGTGTGGTGTGAACATCAAAGATAAGCATTTTCTAACAATGGCACTATCTTCAGTTGGAAGATGCCTCCTAGGTTGGTAAAGAGAGCCCTGTGACTGGAGTGTGGAACCAGAGGTTATACTCAAATGGGCCATTGCTGAAGGACTACGAGAATCAAATGAAGGGTTTTACTGGATGACTTGCTGAATCCCTCTCAATCCTGTGGGAGGTCTATGATTAAATGAAATCAGTGTTGATTAAGTTGCCCTCAAAAGTGAATAAGTGTAATATATGCAAATTGTCCATTTGGCCAGGTCACTCCCTTGCTAAAACCTGTCAGGGTGCCTGCGGTTTTCTATAAAATAAAACTCTAATGTCCTGGTACCAAAAATCAGGCTTCCAGGACTGGTTCCAGCCTCATGTTCCCATTCCCCCCAGCCCTTACAGAAGCCAGGACAGCACCATGGAAACTGACTTCTGTGACAAGACCTCCTACTTCACCCTGCTGGTGGCGCATGCCCACACCCATCAAAATTGTATGTTCCAGAAGCTCTGAATTTCTTATAGCTACAGGCACCCACGTGCATGTGCACACACACACACACACACAGCTGTTTCTCTTCTCTACCTTTATTCATGCTGTTCCCACCATCTAGAATTCCCTTCCCACTCCTAGTCACCTAAGTAATCTCTACACAACATTTAAAGTGAAGAGGATATGGGGATGCCTGAGTGGCTCAGTCGTTAAGCGTCTGCCTTCAGCTCAGGTCATGATCCCAGGGTCCTGGGATCAAGTCCTGCATTGGGCTCCCTGCTGAGCAGGGAGCCTGCTTCTCCCTCTCCCATTCCCCCTGCTTGTGTTTCCTCTCTCACTGCTTCTCTCTCACCCTCTCTCTCTCTCTCTCTCTCAAATAAATAAAATCTTTTAAAAAAACAAACATATAAATAAATAAATAGAGGATAAATGAGAAAATGTGCATAAGGCACTTCCAGCATCACCTCCTCCTCTCCAGCCCCCTGGGGACTGGGTTACAGTCTCCTGTGCACAACCAGAGCCCTTGTACTTTACTTTATCCCACTCTTGCCACCCTGCATCCCAAGTCTATTGTTGAGTATGGTTACCAGCCCCCAAAGAGCTCCCTCAGGACAAGAAGTATGTGTTATTTATCTTTATTCCCCACAGAACTCTGGACAACAAGCAACACATAGACATCTAGGAAATGTTAAGTGGGTTAATAGATTTTAAAGGGGGGGAAGTAGTATTATCCTTAAAAAAGAGAGAGAAAGACACCATCCAAGCTTCTTGAGCAAGATAAAATATAATATAAGGTGAGTTTGCAAGCAGCCCTGTGAGACCTCTCTCCCACAATTCCCCTTGCACAGGCTCAGCACTCCCTCCTGCGTCTGTTTCCCAGAATTTAGTCCCCTATACCCACCACCCAGGACAGAATCAGCCCTGATTCCCTTACTTACTTGTCCCGCAGGACGACCCCCTCAATGCAGGCCCCAAACAGAACAACGGAGCTGATATCTGTAGTAGAGGATGAAGGAGAATCTCCAGGGTGACATTCCCCTTTCTCCTCCCAAGCTAGCTGGGTGAGGCAGCAAGTGAAGCTGCCCTCCCCCCAGGCCTCCCCGCCCGGGGTGCTCCCAGCCCAGCAGTGCAGGATACAGACAGCAGAGGTGGTGGCAATGGCCAGGATAGTGCCAGTGGGAATTGACTTCTGGGCATCCCGTAGGTCCCCGGAGCGGTTAGAACCAGCCATGATCCCTGTGAACAGAGGAGCAGCTAGGACAGGGTCCAAGGAGACCAGACAGAACAAGAAGAAAGGACACCAACCCCGGATTCAGGTAGCCTGGAATCTACTCCTGGCATACCAACTGGTGTTGAGAACTTGGCCATATTCTTTGGCTTCTCCTGGCCTTAATTCCCTCATCTGAGCAATGGGAACTGGATTGTTGGCTCCTGCCCATGTGATGAGATTGTAGGACTAAGAATTTCCCCACATCATCATTGACTCTCTCTACCCATCACTCCCAGGCAGAGTTTTCCCTCTCTGAGCTCCCCTTCACCTGTGACCGAGGGGAAGTAGATGCCAACCAGCAGGGTGAAGTAGGAGGTCATATCACTGAAGACATAAGGATGGTCCATGTCGACAGGGGTGCCCTCTGCCAGGCCCACCGAAGGCATCCCACGCCTCTCCACAATCACCCCTTTGGTCAGGTAGGAGCTCCAGAGGTTCTCTGTGGGAGGAGAGAGGATGCTCAGGAGGAAGACCAGAAGTCAGGGTGTTAGAGCTCTAGGGCCAGGAGGTGGGGTGGGCAAAAAAGAAGGGTCATTGTCAACCACTTCTCACTTCCCTGGGGTCTTGGCTCTATTTTATTTCCACCAACATTTCCTAAGCTCCTGCTTTGGGCCGGCCATGTCCAGAGGCTTTGCACATAAATCAGATCTAGTCCTTGCCCTCAAATAGTCCTGTCTAGTGAGGTAAAAAATCATATAAAGGGCTATCTCGGGCTGATTCATTATGTCCCAAACATAATCTCAGCACCCAGCCACCTCAAACCAGCTCCTTTTTTGTGCCCCTTGTCTCAACAAATGGCACCAGCACCATCAATTCAGACAGTTTTATGTTACCCTCAGCTGCTCCCCTGCCCATCTCCACTTCAAAACCATCTCCAACTTCTGCCCACTATTCCTTTTAAGTATTTCTCAAATATGCCCCTTCTTTCTTTTCCAGGGTTCCCCCACTTCTGTACTATTGACATTTTGGGCCAAATAATTCTTCGTTATGGAGGGCTATCCTACAGCACTGTAAAATGTTTAGCAAAATCCTGGTTTTTATGCATTAGATCCCAGTAACAAGCATCTAGTTATGATAGCCAAAAATGTCCCTAGACATTGCTACATGTCTTCTGGGGGACAAAACAGTCACGGGGGAGAACTGCTGCTCCATGCCCACTGACATCACTCCATCACTCTAGATTAGAAAACCATCATCTCTCACCTGGACTCAACATCACCCTCTTCCTGGACTCCCTGCCACTGTTCTCTCTCCCTTTTACCTTATCCATGTTAACAGCCAGACTTAACCTTTAGAAATGATGAGCTGAACAAGTTCATCTTTTATCTGAAACCCTTTGGTGGCTCCTCATTGTCCTTAGGACATGGTTCAAACACTTCAACATGGCTTCCAAGGCCTGCCACAATCTGGCTTATGCCAGCCTCTCCAACATCATTTCTTGCCCCTCCTTCCTTTGTACTTTATGCCCCAGTCATACCAAATTATTTGTGGTTGGAAGGACACAATATGCTCTTCTCTGTCTGCACGCTCTCAGGCAAGCTGTTCTTCTCCCTTAATTCCTTTATTCCCCTAGTATAACCCAAAATCTCTTATTTTTCCCTCAAAACTCTTCTAAGATGAGTCTAGGAAGGCTTGTCTTGCCACCTTGTACACATGACTGCTCCCTCCGCTGTGAGGTCTCTGTTCATTGAATGCACATACTCAAACTGCAATTTATTTGCTAATACATCTGTGTCTGCTATTAGACTGCTTGAAGCCAAGGACTGTGACTTATTTATGCTGTATTCCTGGTGCTTAGCACAGTCCTAGAAACTAAGAAGATGCTTAGTGAATAGTTGTTAAACTGACGACTTTCTTTGCTACTAGGTGGTAAGATATTTGAAGGCTCCCTGATATTCCTCCATGATACTAAGGACAGAAGATGGACTAGAGTAGGTGCTCAATTAAAACTGATTGAATTTAAGTGAATCCCAGCAAGAATTCCTTAATCCTGACCGTTTAACCCACAATCCCTGTAGTGTTCCCTGGACACCAGCCCTCTTCCCTCCCCCAGACCTTTGATGAGGCCGCTGGCGGCGCCAGGGATGCCCTGGATCTCAGTGACATTGTTTCGGGTGAAGTACTCATCACAGGTGGCGTTGAGGAAACGGGAGGAACAGAAAAGGCCCCAGAGCCGTGTGGTCACCGTCTCATTTCCTTCCCAAGCCAGCTTGGCACAGACATCAAAGCCATGGCGAGACAGTGTGCGGTTCCCCAGGAGGCAGATCCTAGGGAGAGAAACAAGGGAGGAAGATGGGGGAAGGACACAACCTTGCCTTGGCTTCACAATAGAACCACTTGGGGAGCTCTAAAAAACACAGATCCCAGGGCCCCGTATCCAGAGATTCTGATTTAGTTGGGATGGAGCCCAGAATCAGTGTTTTTTCAAAGCTCCCCCAAATGATTTTAATATGCAGCCGCCGCCAATGCTGTGTTTCAGCACCATGGACAACAGCCTCCGTGCGTCATCCTGGCAGTGACATGTAAGGGAATCTGTCCTTAAGAAAGAGGCAGAGCCCACAGAGATCTAAGCCCCTAGACCCTCTCTTCTCCAACACTAATAAGTTGTCCTATTCCAGGAATGTGTCCCCATCCAGGAAATGCTCCTCTAACACAGAGAGTCATCCTTTCAGATATCATCCCACTTGGTTCTTCCAAGCCCACCCACCCACAAGTAGTTGACCCTCACAGGGGAAACTCTGCCCACCTCCAGAACATATTACCCCACCCTGTAGAGACTCCCCGGCCCCCAAACCAGGAGAGATCTTCGCTCCCAAGGGAGGTTGCTCTGAGTCCACAATCGCTCAGATTCTGAGAGATGAGGAGAGGGAGGTTGGCAGGGGCTGGCATCCCAGACCCAGAAACTGAGCCAGGGAGGAGGAAGACAATGCCTTAGGCTCAGAGCAAAAGCACTTACGGGAAGTTGGGTGGGTCAAAGGCAGATTTGATGACCCCAGCATAGATGGCCAGGATGGAGAGGATGACACAACCCAGGAAGACAAGGGCAAATTTGTTGACATACTTGACGCCCACAAAGACCACAGTGGCCATGCAAGTGAGCACACAGGTGCCATACACACGCATATTGTTCAGCATGGCTGCTGCCTCCCCGCTGGCATCTTCTGCCTTAAAAATGGCCATAGCTGGGAAGAGGTAAGCCTGCAGAAGAGGGGCAAGGAGGTTAGGTGAGTGACACAGCAAGAAGAATCACCCCCAAGGATATAACCCAAAGTGCAGAAAGGCACTTTGGAAAAAAAAATATATGCTCATCATGGCATATTTACAGTAGCGTAAGACGAAATGACATCCACTGATAGGAGGAGATGTGATCATCTGTATTCTTTCTGCACATGTGTATTTTCTAAATTTTCCATACCAAATATTAATATGTTGATATTATTAGAAAAGTTATTTTCACTTATAAATGATATTTACAAAGGGAGCTTCTAATTATTTAGGGAAACTCATACAGATCTATTTTACAAAAACAAAATACAATTATCATGTTGTAAAACAAACAAAAAAAAATAGAAGGAAATACACCAAAATGTTAATGGTGATTTTCTTCGGGCAATTATTATTTCCCTTTTTATGTTCTCTGATATACTGACAGTTTTATGCAATGGACAGAACTGTTTTTATAATAATTTTTAAATTATTTATTTTTTTAAGTCATGGAGGTATATTATCCTCTCAGAATTTGGCTCTTTGGGTCTTTTGTTCACCATTCATCCTCCCTGTCCCCATATTCCTCCATTCTGCCCCCAAACCAGAGGCTGCATCTTTTAGTTCCCGCTCAAGACAGTGTGGTAAAGTGGAAAAGCAATGGCTTTGGGGTCAGAAAGGCACAGGTTCATATCCCTTCCACGTGTTCCTTAAAATCCCTGAACTCTGTTTCCTCATCTATAAAATGGGGACATTATCTAACTCATGGAACTGTTGTAAGGATAAACTAAAATGATGAATTGCAGGCCAAGGAGCCTGGATATGGTAGAGGCTTGGGAAATGTCAGCCCCACTTTCAGTGTACCAGGCAACCCTCCTCAGCTCCCACCTCGTCCTGGAGGGCCCAAAGAGCCAAGACCCACATCGGCAGCCTCTCCTTCAAATACTGACCAGCAACCTGACTTCTTCTCATCAGTCATTACTCCTAACAGGTCTCTTTACTCGGCCCCCTCACATCGTTCTTCTCTTTGGCAACCTACTGGTCACCAGCCCGGGACAGTGAACACGCACAGGGAAGCCAGAGCAGTCCCAGGCACGTGGCAGGCAACCAAGACGCGGCTATTGTGTGACATTAGTTTTATTTATTTTTATTATTTCTACCACGATTTTACTCTTATCGACCCACTTCTACTACTTGGTAGCTGAGTGACCTTGAGCAAGTCATGTCACCTCTCTGAGCTTCTCATTTGTAAAATGGGCATAATAATACTTAATCCTCATGAGGATTCAAGATCATGACTGTAAAGCGATTGGAACTCTGCTGAGAGCACAGTGGGTGCCCGATAAACAGCAGCTGTTCGCGTTACCTAATTACTGTATCTTGTCTCCCCAACTAGACTGTGAATTCTCGAAAGACAGAACCACAGGGGTGCCTGGGTGGCTCAGTGGGTTAAGCCTCTGCCTTCGGCTCAGGTCATGATCCCAGGGTCCTGGGATTGAGCCCCTCTCTGCTCAGTGGGGAGCCTGCTTCCCCCTCTCTCTCTGCCTGCCTCTCTGCCTACTTATGATCTCTCTCTCTCTGTCAAATAAATAAATAAAATCTTTAAAAAAAAAAAGACAGAACCACATCTGATTTCATTTTGGCCTCACTGAGTGGCTTGGACCTCTCCCTAGGGGGTATCCAGGGAGCATTAGTTAACTGGCTGACAGCCTGGAACCCCACACCCCTTCCTCGACCCCTCTCACCAGCAGGATTTCAATGGTGCCCAGGATGTACATGGCCCCAGCGAAGGTAGTGCCCAGGTAGAAGCAGAGGCCCACGGCGCCCCCAAACTCTGGGCCCAGAGACCTGGAAATCATGTAGTAGGAGCCGCCAGCTGCAGAAAGAACCTGGTGTCAGCGAGTCGTTCGAGGGGAACTGGGCTGCCGTTGGGGGCGAGAGGGCTCAGGGACAGAGGTGAGAAAGGGGTTGTTCTGGGCCTCACGCCTTACAGGCTGCAGCCCTAGGACTGGAGGGAGACTAAGCCAGCCACTCTGAGTGGATTTTGCTGCACTAATTACCATGTTGCTAATTACCCCTCTAAGGAGGTCATGGCTCAGAAAAATAGGATGACAGAGAGGAGGGTCTCAGGCAAAGGGAGATATGGCATTGCCTTGTTCAACTCCATAAACAGCTTCCCTACCTTCCCCTTAATACTGCTGCCCCCACGTACCCCACCAGCATCACAGCCCAGCCCCCAGGTTAGCAGTATTGTCTCTCTTGGTCCCGAAGGCCCATAAACTCTATAGCCCTGTCTCTCCTTCCAACCATCCAGGCCGCCCTCCCAACCATCCAGGCCCCTTCCCCCTCCAAGAAACCCCATCACATACCAGGTACAACTCCATTGGTTGCAATCGCACTCATGGAGATGGCCGTGAGCATTGTCTGTCAGGAGAGAGGTCATCAGAGTGGCAGCTAGGGCAGGGGCCGCAGTGCCCTGGGTAAAGGCCAAACCTTATACCCCATAAACACCTGCCAAACCCACAAGTCCTTGCTGGGCTTCTCCCTGGTCGTGTTCCAACTTCTACTCCTGCCAAGTCCTTCTTGTCAAGAAAACCTCTTATTCACCACGCACACAGAAGCATCACAAGCTACTTGTGCTCATCAGAGAGCTCTGGAAATCCCAGTTTGGCCTCTGACCAGCTGTCTGACCTGGGACAAGTCCCTTCACTTCTCTAAGCCTCAGTGTCTGTATTGATAAAACGGGCGTGCTGTCTCCCTGCCTAAAGGCACACGCTGAATCTGATCCTCAGCAGATGTGTGACAAGGGACGTTTTACAGACTAACTGATCCATGCTCTTCCAAAGTGGAAACGCCATGGAAGACAAAGAAGGAAGCGCCGCTCCAGATTAATGGAGGCTAAAACGAGCTCATAAATGAATACGAACATGATCTTGAGTTTTCTCCAGTTACGGAGGACATGATTAGGACAATTGGCAAAATCTGAATGAGGCCTGCCGCTAAACCATGATTAAGGGGTCACTATTAAGACATCGTTAATGTCTCAATGTTAGTTGCCTAGTTTTGATCATCGCGCTGTGGTTATGTAAGGGAATGTCCTCATTTTTAGTAAACACACAATGAAGGATTTGGGATAAAGAGGCATCATGTCTACAACGTGCTCTCAAATTCAAGGGGAAAACGGTACTTAGAGAAGGGGATAAAAACGATAATAGGTTAACGTCTGTTCTATTCTCGCAAATTTTCTGTATGTCTGAAATTCTGTCAAGATAAAAGTTAAAAAGAAATAAAATAGGGGTACTAGGGTCAGTCCTGGCTACCACACACGCAGAGGTGGCTCTCAGGTCGCATGCGAGGAAATGGAAACATGGCGAGAAGTAGGTGTTCGGGGAATATTTGATATTTTAGGGAGAATGGAAAGGATCCTGTTACAAAGCTGTCTGTGACCCACGCTGCCATTTTTTGTGAATCCGGGGCCAACCACAATGTTAACGACTGCGGTTTTCAAGGCTCCAGGTTAGAAGGATTTGATTTCCTTCACTACGCCTATCTTTTTCATCAATGAATCTGCATTACTTGTGTAATTATACACACACTCACTCACACACACACCCAAACACAGATCCAGGTGAAACCTGGTTAGTGGCCATCGGGGAGCAGCCTGTGAGAGGCAGGAAGGACCAGTCAGACCTAATTTACTCTCAAAGCTCATACGCAGTGGTTCCTATAAAAAGCTCAGGTCTCATGCTTCCCCGCCTCCCTCCCCCCACTCCAGGTTCCTGCTCTGTGGGGCCGAGAGGGGAAGGCGTCACTCACACAAGAGCAGCAGATGAAGACCATGCAGAAGGCCTCCATGATGCCCGCGATGCCCACCACCCACGTGAGTCTCAGGAAGAGGATGACGCCAAAGATGTTTTGCAGGCACGGCAGGTACACGCCCATGAAGGTGCCCATGCGTGGGGCCTGCCAAGAAGGCCAGCGTCAGTTCCTCTGGCCCCTAATCACTGCCAACACCCCAGACCCACTCCTTCTCCCCTTTCTCCATCCCCCACTCTCTGCCTTTCTCCACCCCCACCCCTTCATCCGTCTTCCCTCTGGTGCTCAACCCCTCTCCCTCTCCCCTCCTTCTTCTATCTCTATCCCTCATCCCCCAACCCCTCCTCACCCTCTACCCCCTAACTCCTAGCTCTCTGCCTCCATCATCCACCCCTGCAATGGACACTCTTTTGTCTCCTCATCCTCTCTCCCACCCACCCCTCCTTCCTCCCTCATCCTTTTTTCCCCAAGGCCCTCACCTGCACTGGCTTCTTTTTTCCACCCTCATTATTTTCTGCTTCTTCATGCTCCCTACTTCCCTGGGGCAGGTTGGTGTAGTTAGCCAGGCCACTGAGCAGGGAGGACACCATGGGGCTGGTGTCCATCTCCTCCTGTGGAGGGAGGGTGGCAGTGGTAAGACACAAGGTCCTAGGGAAGGGACAGGCGAGCTATGTGGTAGGAGGCCGGGAGAGATGGGGGCAAGGATATCAAACCACGGGGGCTGGGATGACACAGGGAAAGAGGAGGAACAAGCATGGAAAACAGGGAAAGAGGATGGCAGGATAAGGAGAGGGAGCAGCAGGGGTGATGGGAAGGAGAATAAGGTGAGCCTGAGGAGGGCGTGGAGAGGAGGACACCTCCTGAGGGAGGGAGGGATGGCAGATGAACGGGGAAATGAACTGCGGAGGGGGGCGCGCCCCAGCAACCCACCTCAAACAGCGCCATGTTCTTGCCATCATACTCCCTTCCCTTCTCTGTGTCAGTGCTGTTGATGAAGGGGCTGCTCTCCTTGGGGTTGCCATCACCTGAGAAGGCAGAGGAGCCAGGGGTCTGGCGTCAGCTGGTTGTCATCCCTCTGCCAGCACATCCAGCTGTGTGGCCACTTGAACTCTCTGAACCTCCATTTAGCGGAGCTAACGGTATCCCGCCGAGCTGTTTCAGCGGAGAGCACGTACAAAGAGCCCAGTTTTTAATGAACATGTGAGTGCTTCCTTGCTCTTGAGGGTCCTTCTCTATTCACCAGGACACCCTAGATTCTCCAGGTTCCCCTCCTTGACCATACCTGGGACCTTGCTGGTGTTCTGGGATGGAAGCATGCTCTTTCCCAGAGGCAAAGATAGAGAACACTACAGCCGGAGGCCCAAAGGAAACTCCACCTCTTGGAGAAGTGACCCATTTGGCATCTTCTGTGTTCCTCATGCATCTTCCATCAACACATACTCACTGGCTCTCTCCCATGTGCCAATCCGGGCATGGGGAGGGAGGGGGGAGTAAACACAGACCAAGACACCGTCCCTGCCATACGGAACCCACAGGCAGGAGAGATAAACCAGGATGCAGGAATTTCCAACCCAGAGTGGTAAATTCTGTCATAGAAGATGAACAAGGGACTGTGGGAATACAGGAGAGGCATTCAGCCCATCCTGGGAGGTCACGGAAGGCTTCCCAGAGAAAGTAACAAGGAGATTGAGAAGTGAAGGATGAGTAAGAGCTCCACCAGGGAGGGAAGCGGGAGGGTGTTCCAGCAGAGAGAACAGCATGTTCACTGGCTGAGAGGGGAGAGTGAACAGAGTGGGTCAGAGATGCTGAAAGAAGTTTGGTCTGGCTTGAGTCTGACAAAGGGGCGTGGAGAGAGGGACCGAAATGTGGAGACTGACCTATGAAGAGATGAGCCTCAGAAGGTGTGGGCTGGGTCCTTAAATGATTAGCAGACCACGTTAAAGATTTGGGCCTTCATCCAGAGGACAATGGGAAATCATCGAAGAGTTTCAGGCAAAGAAGTGCCACGAAGGGAGTCGTGTTTTAGAGCAACCACTCTGGCCTTTAGATGAAGAAACACAGATGCTGGTTTGAGAGTTTCAGCAACCCAGGCAAGGGTTGATGATGATCCAGACCAGAGCAATGCAGGGCAATGGGCAGACTCAAGAATTACTGGCGCATATTTCTTTTTTTTTTTTTAAGATTTTATTTATTCATTTGACAGAGATCACAAGTAGGCAGAGAGGCAGGCAGAGAGAGAGGAGGAAGTAGGCTCCCGCCGGAGCAGAGAGCCCGATGCGGGGCTCGATCCCAGGGACCCTGAGATCATGACCTGAGCCGAAGGCAGAGGCTTTAACCCACTGAGCCACCCAGGTGCCCCACTGGCACATATTTCTATGCCAGATGTTTGGGGATGTGGGAAGGGGGAATCAAGGAAAATGCCTGGGTTTCTCGCATAGGTTAATGGGTGGGTGATGACGCTATTTAGCAAACGGGGGGGGGGGCAGAGAAGAGACAGGAGGGTGGGGAAGATGCTGAATTCAATCGACGGGAAGGCAGAATAGGACACTCAAGCAAATATGTCCAGAAGCAACTTGGATATACAGAGTCTTGGGCCCAGGAAAGAGGTTGGGCAGAGAAAAGATGAGGGTAACCCATGAGAATATGTGGAGGAAGTGTGTGAAACCATGTATCTGGTTGAGATCACCCAAGGAGAAAAGCTCCTGGACACCTAGGAGAGGTCCTTTCAAAGCGATGTAGGAGACCCCCACAGGCACTTAACCTTGGCTTCAGCCAGCATCTTTTCTCACTTCTAGGGCTGAATCTCAGTAGCAGACATCTCTCTAGACCCTGGGGAGACTCTCCAATAAATAGATCCCGAATGAAGTTGAGGCCCTGCGTGTTCTGAATTTCCTGTCCCCTCGTCTCCTGTCATGTCTCTCTCCACCTCCATCTTCCTTCCCCATCCTTCTTCTCCCTACCTCCGGGAAACCTTCCTTAGTCACCCAGCAGAGGTCCAGCCCCAGAGCACCACCTGTTACAAATCCAATCTCAGCCTGACTCAAAGTCGTGGAAGAGGGAAGAGATGCTTCACCTACTCAAGGGACAACTTCTCCTGCCCCCACCCCCACCTCATCCATCAAGCCAGGAACTCCTGATTCCCAAACGGGGGCGGGGGCGGGGGGCACCATCACCTCTTCCTTCTCACATAGGAGTTCCTGGAAATGACAGACCTTTCCCCCAGTGAGAACCTAGCACATAATAAATGCCCGGGGGTGGGGGGGGGGCGTCTTTGGAGGTAAATTCCCCCAGGCTCCCTTCCTGACCCTCAGGGTCTCAGAAGAGCTGTCTGGGGCCAGAGAGCAGGAGAAATGAAAAAAGAGAAGTGGGTTCCTCCTCCTTTTAAAATGCTGACAAGATGTTTCAGATTCTCACCACACTATGGAGGGCACAAGAGGGTTTGAGGCGAAGGAGAGCAAATTTCTTGATGGTTAAGGAAAAGGGTTGGGGGTCAAGATTTAGGCTCCAGTCCCAGCTTTCTAGGCTGTGTCGACATATTGGGCAAGTCGCTTAAACTCTCTAAGCCTCAGTTTCCTCCTTTGCAAAGGTATAATAATTGTGCTTAACTCACGGGGCTGTCCTGAGGATTAAGGGAAATAATGCGTATTGGGTGTGCCTGGCACAGAAATGGAACTATCGGGGCTATTATGAGTACGATTATTATTCATGTATCTGGTGCTCCACCCAGACCGGGGTCCCCACCCCATGCCCCTCCCCAAGCCCCAAGATTTAAGTCCCCTGTGGGTCTGGGTCCCTCTCCCGGCGGCGTCCGCTCGGGGCCAGAACAGCCCGAAACGAGAGCCCCTCCTCTCTGCCTTTCACGCCCCCTCCCAAGCCCCTCCTCCCTCCCGGGGTCCCGGGGCCGGTGCGGGGCGGCAAGGCGGGCGTCCTGGCTCGAGATCCGGCTACTAGGCAGCCCCGCGCCGGTCTCCATGGCGACCGCGCGGGCAGAGAGCGCAGCGCCGAGCCGAGGCGGCCACGCGCCCGCAGCCGCTTATGTAACGCGACGCGCAGCGCGGAGCCAGGCTCTGGGCCGGATCCCAGCTAGGAGTGGAGGGCCGGGGAGAGGACCGCTGGATAGGCTCGTCCTGGGTCCCGCCCTTCCACCCGCCATCTGGACGGGACGCCAGGCCGCCGGCCGCCGGCCGCGTCTGCCGCGGGCTGATTTCGTCTGCTCCTTGGAACGGCGGGCGCACTGGTTGCGGGGAGAGGGGCGAGCTTCAGGAGTTCTCAAAGGAGCGGGGGGAACTCGTCCTGAATCCTCAGAGCCAGGACGCAGGCCCATGGGTAGCGGCGAGTGGCGCGCGCGCGAAAGGCTGGGCCAGACTGAGGCTGAGCCCTCTCCGCCTGGCCCCCGCCCCGGCCCCCGCCCCCTGGGAGCTTTCAGCCCGAATCGGCTTTCAATTAAGCTGCGGCGGCCAGAGCTCCAGGGGAGGAAACAGGCGAGCGGCGCGGGCTAAGGATCCTCCCCCAGGGGCCTCGGACCAGGCCTGGGGGAATCCCCAAGCCAGATTGGGAGAGTGGGGGAGGGCGTCAGACCCCAAGGGGATAGGGGTCTTCTTTAGTCCAGAGGATTCTTCTTTAGTCCAGAGGAGCCCTCTTACTCCTCGGGATATTACCACCTCCCTGATCAGTACCCAGGTCCTCACCTACATCCTCAAGAACCTAAGATCAGAGATGGCAGAGGCTCTTGGTCTGATAGACCCTCTTCCCTCAAGCCCAGCAGGTCCTTAGGTCCCCTACGACCATCGTGGGGCATCGCTGGGAGTCTGTCTCTCTCTGGGGACCCAAACATCTGACCCAGGTCCTGGCCACTCTAGTTCCAGGTTCTGGACCCTACACAGAGAGAGAAGGTCTGGAGATGGACCCTCTGCACTGAGTCTAGAAACTAATGGGGAGTGGGTAGAACCAAAGGGAACTCCTCGTTCGACTCCTGTTCCACACACATAAATGCCTCTTTTCTAGCCCTCCTGAGACCCCCATGGAAACCCCAAGACACAGAAATGCAAAAACCTAGGGGTAGAGAAAGCAGGGGCTAGGGGATTGGACAATACCCTGTAGGGGGGGGGGGGCAGAGATTATCTCTCCAGCTGAGCCCCTGTCCTCAGAGTGAAGGCATCTGAAGGGGATCCCAGATGGCAATGACACCACACACACACACACACACACACACAACTCGTCCCCTGGGTACCGCATCGGGATGCCTGGATCTGCCGCAGACTCGACTTTGCCAAACCCTCTTCCCCCGTAGCCTAAGGCTCCCTGTTGGGGAGCGGGGCTGCTGCTGGATGAGGCAACCCCCAGGTCAACGGAGAGATGGATGAGCTAGCTGGCCAGCCAGTGGCTCCAACCTCTGTATACCACTCAACTTCAGGGAGGAAAAGGGGGTCTTAGACAAAGAATTGGGGAACCTGGTGTCCACAGCTTTCCCAAGCGGCCACTTGGCTCTGACTTGGATCCAGGATCCGGAACACTTCAAGTCTAGGATCCCAGTCCCTGGAAGACCCCGCTCTTTCAGTCCTTGGGTCTCTTTAGCCATCCCCCTGGGAGGTCTGCAAGAGTCTCGACTCAGAGGGTCAAGCAATGCCCAGGGGAGGGTTTGAAGACTCGGAGCGCAGACAGCCGGATCGGGAGGCGCGCTAGTGCGCAGGGGACGCAGCGCCGCTGGAGGGTGGGGGGTGGGGGCGGCTGACAGCCGTGATGGATGGCTGAGACCGCTGGGGGGCGGCGGGGGGCCTGGGAGCCCGAGGGGGTGGCTGGCCCCAAAGACCTCGGAGCAGGAAAACCGTGGAGGAGGGCGGCGGAAAGCAAGAGCAGCGATAGGACTTGCTTCAAGCCCCTGGGCTCCTAGCGAGTCTCCGCACCCACCGCAGAGCGTCCGCAGTGTCCACGCCGCGGCGCCGGGGATTCAGCTGCTGGGACCCCATTCCTGAGGCCTCACTGGGGAAGCCAGCAGAGCTGGCTAGAAAGGCTCCCCCTTCCCCCGCCCTAGAAACCTCACTGTCATCCCAGGGTGCCGAGAGGAAGGGGAAAGAGGGAAGAAAGGGTGATCTTGCTTCCCGTCCTGAATAGGAACCCATGGGTACGCGAGAGGGAGAAGGAGATTCCGCAAAGTAGAGCCGAAAATCTCCGGAGGTACGCTTCAGTCTGAGGTCGGACCTCGGGCAGCTTTGGGGGAGGGGGCCAGGATTGCACCAAGTGTCCCCTTAAGGAGACATCGCAGCCCGGACGGGGGCTGTCATATGGCTTCAACCCCCCCATGGGCACCTTCCCCCCACCTTTCAGCTGGAAGTCTCAGAGCGAGGGACTGCAGCAGACTGCACCCCCCAACCCCCTCCCCGCGCCGCCGGTCAACGCTCTGCGCCAGGACGCCGGGGTCCCTTCTTGGGGAAAGGAACCCTCCAGCCGCCTGTCGAGGTCCACGTCAGCCCATTCTAGCTCTTCCGTCCTCTTCCAACAGCCTCCCCCGCTTAGCTAACCCACGTCTGCCCCCGGGCTGTGGGCAACAGCAACACCTCCGGGCCCCCAGCCCTGCCCCGGGCGCGGCGCATTCCAGCACCTCGGACAGCGCCTGGCGCATTCCAATGGAGCGGGCTCCAGGCCGCCTTGGGCGCCCACCGCCCCGGTCAGTCCCAGCCTCTTCTCTGAAGGAGGCGGCCCCCGCTCTGCCTCTAACCCTAGAGCTGCCTCCTCTCCTCGCCGCCCCCTCCCTCGCCACCCCCGGGCCGCTGCTTACCGGGGTTGGCTCCCCCATCGCCGTCCTCGCAGTCCGTCAGGTTGTTTAGCATGGTGGCGGCGCGGCGCCGGGCCGGGGGATGGCTGCTCCGCCTCGCCCGCGCCCCTCTGCCCGCCTTCGCCGCTCTCTCGCTCGCTCTGGCTCTCTCTCGCTCTCCGCTCCACGGAGGAAGAAGCTGCAGTGCCCGCCCGCCCGGCGCACACACACTCGCACACGGACACACGCTCACACCCGCGCGCGCCCCCTCTCAGCGGCGGCGCTGCTCACCTCATCCCGTATGCAGGAGGCGTGAGCCACTGGCGGGGTTTTGGGGGGGAACGAGAGAGGGAGGAAGAAGAGGAGACGAGGGGCGGGCAGAGCGCTGCTGGAGGCCCCCTAGCACGAAAACCGGGGGCTTGCACGGGTGGGATGGAGCGGGTGCTGCGGAGGACGGGGGCCTCGCCTCCCACGAGCAGACGCAGCTCCGCCCGCCCCCCACTCCCCGGCACAGGCGGGGCCGGCACGTGGGCAGGTGCCATCCCGCGCCCTAAAAATAACGGCAGGGAACTAGGTCGCGGCCGCGGGGAGGCGGCCCCGCAGCGGCTGCCTGGCTGGGGGTCTGAGGTGACCCCTAGGGGGAAGGCGAGAAGTACTGAGGCGGCGGGGGTGGGGCGCCGTGGGATGTTGGTCCCTGGGGAGCCTGTCTGCAAAGCTGGGGAGGCCAGGCCTGAAGAGAAGCGGAAAACCAGACCCTTTCCCAAATCGCTATTCAAGAGGTTGGAAACGGGGTGGGGGGGGGGGTGTTGAGGCCAGAGCCCTTAACTGAAGCACTGTGCTGCCCCCAGGGTTTCAGGATCACTGGGCTGAACTGTCTGGCTCATCCTGTCTTAAAATGGGAAGAGTGGAACCTGAGGAGTTGCAGTGAACCCTCTCATTATTCTTAGACTGAGTCCTAGCTTTTCACCCCCAAGACAAATCCCAGGAGCCCACAGACAGGGACCCTCTGACTGTAGAATGACCCTGGGTAGATGTGGTGAGGAGGAGAGAAGGCACCAGTGAGATTCCAGGGATGGCTGACTCCCCACTGGGGATGGTGCAGCCCTGAGGGAGGGCAGACTGGTAGGAGGCTGGCCGGGGACAGAGGGGGGGAGGGAGGAATGAGGCCGCCTGTCCGTTTGGGATCAGATTTTCTCCTGGGGCAGGAGTGTCTAATCCCCTAATCCAGGATTGCTTTCTGAGGATTCCAGAGCCAGCATGCTCTCTGTGTCCCTCCCGCTACCCTGGCACCAGTCCTCCAGAAGCTTGATTGTCCTGGGACCTCTCTGGGAGAACCCCTAGAATCCAGACTTGAGCCAGTGGTGGAGACATCTCAGGAAGAAGCATCGGAGGTTTGGACCCTTTGTGTCTCTGGAATATCTAAACATCCAAGGGTGAGAGCAGGGGAAATCCAAGGGGAAAGCATTTTCAGACTCACTCCTAGCCCCCAGTACTGGCCCTCTAAGTTTCAGGAGAGTTCCAGGGCTAGAGAGGATGACATCAATCATCTTATCTAATGGACAACTTTCATCTTACAGATTAAAAAGCTAAGGCCCAAAGAAGAGAAATGACAGCCTATGGACACACAATGCCAGTGAATGGCAGGATTTGGTCTAGAATCAGTTCACTTTATTCTAGTTTAGGACAGTTCCTCAACATACATTCTTCCAAAATTTCGTCCTGTCTCCAACAGAAGGGAGGATAGAGTCAAACCAAACTGTGGAGCCGTCTCTGATTCTTGGCTTCTAAAAGGGGTACAGGGAAAGGTTCGAGATGAGCTCTTTCCCTTTTCCTGTGGTCAGGCTTCAGAGGTGCAGGATTGAAGCGGCCCCTCGACTTGCAACCGGAGATAGGCCCAGCAGATCTTCAAGGGTCCTAAAAAGCCATCCACATGACTAGAGACCCCGTTCTGGGACAGGACTTCAGAGCCACCGACAGGATCCACCACTCAGAGTCCTTGCACACAATTATCAGTGGCTTCAGATCAGGTCAATCACCGTCTTTGGCAGCTGACTGGAAAGGGCTTCAGAGGGATCCACCAATAAGGTATCATTGCCACTGGGTTTTGTGAGCACTGGAAGGACTTGTTTGGATGGAGAGCTAGCTATTCAGACAAGGTATAAGAAGTGGTCTTCTTGGCTTTCCCGGGGAGAAAATCACACACACACACACACACACACACACACACAAAAGTGAGATGAGTTTGGATTGGTGACAGGGGTTAAAAGGATAGCAGGTGGATAGACTGTGTTCAGGAATTTCTAAGCACTCCACTACCCACACCCCGCACCGTCTCGGGCACTAGCAGCAGCATTATGGTTTTCCACTACACTGTAGAGACAGATAACACAGCAAAATGTGTAGCATGTTTGTCTGAGAAGTGCTGTGAAAGAAATTAAAGGCTGAGATTTTTTTCAGCAATCTCAGATCTGGGATATTCCCCTGGAGGTATTTCCATTCATCTGTGGTCCAGAGCCCTGGCCGCTCAGGGACTGAGCCCACATACATCTAGATCCCAGGGGAGTAGAAGTGAAGGCAGGAGTGATTCCTCTTCCCCTGGGGTCCCCATGTGCCAAGCCTTGCCAGAGTTCCTATCTCACAAGGCACTGGAATTCAAGACACAGTGAAGTTATCCTGTCCTCTGCCCCCAAATTCTGTGTATCCCTGGGAAAAAATAAGTTCCTCTTTCTGAGCTTCAGTATCTCCATCTGCAAAATGAAAGGGTTAGGTCGCATAAATCCAAGGGACTTCTTCCCACTTTGAAAGCTTAGTTCTCTCTCCATTTATCACAGACTAAAGCCATGGAGCCCTCCCCGAGGAACACAGACCAAGTAAGGAGATGATCCCAAGGGGAGACCCTACCCCTTGGAGTCCCACCTCTTACCTCTCAAGGAGCCTGGCCCCCATTCTGGCTTCAGACCAACCGTCTACAGTGTAGCTTTGAGAAGACACCATTGCAGGTACCTGCTATACTGTGAGCCTGGCCTTGGCCAGTAAGGTCACCAGCAAGGTGACCCTCAGCTCTGAGCCCTGAGAACATGGCTGCCAGCTTAGCATCCCAAGATGCTAAGGGCTCCAACCAGAGCCCTAGGAAGATCTAGAGCTAGGGAAACTCTCTCATTCAAGCCACACAAGATGCAGAGCTGGGAAGGGTCCTGTTTCTGAACTCTGAATTTCACCCCCGTCCCACCGTATGCTTTTCAGAGAGAAAAAAAATTCAGGGAAGCTGCCCAAGTCTCAGGATGTGGGAACTGGAAGAGACTTCATAAATTATTTTTTGCCCCCCCCATTTATGGGAAAATTAGAGTCCAGAGATGAAAAGATACAAATTTTCTTCATGGGGTGAACGTGCGGCAGACTGGGGACTAGAACCCGGCTCCCTGACCTCTAGCCCCGGGCTCCACTGAAGCTGGAGCCACCTGACTTCTTTCCACAGGAGGCAGGCACAGTATTCCTCCTTATGGCTCAGTCCCTATCCATCCTTATCTGCATATCATTACCCCCGTGACCTAACACAGCCACCCCAGCTCTGTCTTCTGGGAGCCAAGGCCCTGAACTCCCTCTTTCACTCCTCTCCCCAAACTACATGCCTGTCCTCCCAGTGAACTGATGAGTCCAGCACGCAGCACACCCCACACACACAGGGCTCGCCGCAGAGCACGTCAACCACCATCGTCGCCGTGGCAACCAGGGGCTTAATTAACAGGCTGCAGCCCTGTCACCATGGCAATGGCACCCCAACAGCCCCCCATTCCCCTACAGATTCAGCCCATCTTTCCTCTTTCTCAATCTGGACCCCCTTCTCACGGCAGTCACCCCCCTACCCCCACCCCACCTGGAGAGCTGGTGCCCGCAGATTGCTCTGGTTCATTGAGAAGAGGGGAGGGGAGATGAGGGGGATGAGAGAGAGAGAGAGAGAGAGAGCAGCCTGTCACCATGGCAACTGCAGCCTCGTTCATAACCAGTTTGTTGCCATGGAGATTCCCAGGGCTCACCTTGGGCTGAGGTACTGGGCAGTGAGGTTCTGAGTCCCAGCTTGAGGAGGGGGTGACTGGAGAACACCCTGAACAGGCTGGAGATCTCCAGATCAGATATTCATACCAGTAACTCAGTGTCACTCTTCCCAGTTTACAGATAGAGAGACTGAAACATGAGGTTTGGATATGGGGGAGGCAGAGAACTTCACCCTTCTAGACCATCAAAGAATCTTAGCATTTTTACGGCTAGCATGACCCTCAGATAGCTTCCTGTTCACCTCCTCTGGACTACAGACGAGGAGACTGAGGCTCAGACAGGGAAACCAACATGCCCTAAAGCGACACCACAGAGCCCGAGCGAAGAGCGTGGATGGGCTATTTTGGGGTCTTGTTTTATCTCCCTAGCGTAAGTCAGCTCCTCTCACTTGTGGGAACACATCTCAAATCCTGTTAGTCTTAATCCAGGCCCATGTTTCTTTCCAGTGCCCTGTCTTGCTCCACCAGAAACTGAGGCACAGTGGAAAGTGGTACATGGGGTGCAGGAATCGCTCAGAGTGGCAATACCTGGCCCCAGGTCCACTTCTGTCCAGCCAAGTCATCATCAACCTCCCCATAGTACAGAGGAGGCAACTGAGGTACAGGGGTGGATTCAGGGCTCAGCTTCGGACTTGTCTCTTTCACCCCCATCCGTTGTCAGTTACATCCCCACTACAGTTGGTTGGTCCCCTGGCAGCAGGAGGCACTTCCAGGGGCAAACCCCACACCCTGGGTCCAGAATTAAAGACAGTGTTCATGCACAAGTAACCTACCAAACCTCTCCCAATCCTTCCCCACTTTCCACAGGCTGCCAATGCTCCCCAGTGGGTCTGAGTGAGGACAGAAGGTGGGGACCACATCTCCTTGGGGCCAGAGGGCTGACACAAGAACAGCTGCAGGAAAGATATCACCAGATTTCGGTTCCCCTAGGAATCTTGTCTATTTCTCCGTGCAGTGACCTACCAAGGAGGAAGGGCTGGAGGCACCTCTCAGGACCAAAGAGGTTAAAAGTGACCCAAATCATTCCCAAGACGAAACTTATATAAACTCATGCACACAGGTACCCACCCCACAGGAATTCACACATCCCCATCAACACACTGGAATGCAGTGACACATGTAAGCACTGACCGCCCCACTGGTCATCAGAGCTCATGAGGGATGCTCCTCCCTCCAGACACACAAAGACACACGCACACTGCCTCTGCCACATTCTAGATTCACATCCAGTTAGCACACACACCTGCACACCCCCAAACTGGAGCCATCTTTTACTTCAACAGGCAGGAGCCTGGAAATGGGAATGGGAAGACGTGTCGATCACGTAGGAATGAGAGAGGGCCACCTTATTCTCAGGTAAGGGGATGGGGAATGGGAGGAGAGAAGGCAAGGGTAGAAGAAGTAGGAGCTTGCAGCCACTCCCTCTCTTGTCTGATGGACATTAAGCACCTACCAAGAGCCAGGTTGTGGGCTTGGAACTCAGGACACTAAGATAAAAGGAAATGGTCCCTGCTTTTAAGTTGGAGGAGTCATGCAAGTAAATAACTTCCATCCACTGGGACATGTGCTCTAATGGTGTGGTGGGTGGGCAGAACAGGAATGACAGCCTCTGCCTGGAAGCAAGGAAAAGGGAGAAAGGTTTTCAGGAGAGGTGCAATGAGCCATAAGCTACAGAGTGAGTAGGAGTTTCCCTGGCTGATGGAGGTGAGAAGATTAACATGGACAGGTATGTCCAGGAGCAAATGAGGAAAGAGTTTGAATGACAGACTACGGCATCGGTCTTTATCCTAAAAGCTATGGGGAGCTTGTGTGGATGGTGGTTAGGACAGAATCTGAGGCAGGCAGACCAACAAGGAGGCTGTGGCTCTGGCCCTGGCCATGTGAGAAATGATGGAGGTTTGTACAGTGATGGTGACCAGAAGAGAGAGAAGACAGAGTTAGCATTAGTTTGGGGGGTGGGTTGGCCAACGCATGAGGACCAACTAGATCCGGTGGGAAAAGAAAAGGAAGCGTTCAGAATAGCTCCTAGAGTTCTGACTTTTGAAACTGTAAGGATGGAAAGGACATTCATGAAAATGAGAAAAAATGAGAAAGGAGGCAGACAGTTTATGGGGAAATAGGAAGAATGGAAGGAGCCCAAGAAATCCAAATGGCCACATCCAGGAGGCGGTTGGTTCAGGGGCTGGAGGCCTGAGGAAATCCGGGCCTCAGTTTGATCATCTACACAACGCGGGATTTCACCAAAGAACCCCCCACCCACCCCAAAAGGCCCCCTTCAGGGCTGTTGGTGCTCAGTTTCGCTGCAGTGAGCTCACCTGCGGCTCAGCAGCGACCCCTGGCGGCCCGGGGAGGCTCTTCCTCCTCCCCGTGCTGGGGCCACTCCATGCAGATTCGCAGCGTTTCTTCCAGACCTGAGAGGCGCAGGGTCAGGAAGGGGACTCCTGACAAGTGCCCCCTGAGGAGAAGACTGTGGATGCATCCAGGATACTGATTCTTTACTGAAAGCTAGATGGATCCTTCACCTCCCCTCTTGTGTACGCTGCCTGTAACTTCCATGGCAAGACCCAGCAATGGGTCCTCGAGGAGGACGCCCCCAATCTAGCCTGAGCTTGCTCCACCTAACCCTTTCTGGGGCCGGAGCAGAGGGACTTAACTGGGTCCCCACGGGTCGGGACCGGAGACCCCCACAGAATCCTCCCAAGATCTAGCTGCCCAAAAGTAACGTATCTTGCTCCCGTCTCCTCCCCGGGATCCCCAGGCGCTGTCCGCGACGTCTCTCGGGAGGCCGAGGACTGGAAGATCCTCCAGGCCCCAAAAACCTGCTGAGCCAGCACCAGCCCCAGCGTCCCGGACTCATTTTACCTCCCGCCCTTAACCCCACCCTATTCTCCTGGCTCGACCCCTTCCATTCTGGTCCCGCCCTTTTCTGCCCCCAAACAGAGTCCTGCCTCCTCCCATTGCCTTTGGACCCACCCCTTAATCATATGGCCCTCCCCTTTCCCTGGTTTCACCTTCTTCCCTCTGGTCCCGCCCCCTACCCGAAATGATCCCGCCCCTTAAGCGCTCTCCTGTTCAGCCCTCGTTTGACCCAAGCCCCTCCATCACAAGATCCGCCCCTTCGCCTATAGCCCCACCTCTTCCCTGTGCCCCGCCCACCTCGAATCTGGCCCCTCCCTTCACCATTTGCCATCCAGCCTCCTTCCCTCCCGGCTAGGTCCAGCTCTTCCTTCTCTAGCCCTCGGCTGAGACCCCCCACCTCCAACCCCGGCCCTGCCCCTTCCAAGAGAAGACCCGCCCACCATGGCCCCGCCTCTTCTCTCGCCCCGCCCCACTCCGGCAGGCCCCGCCCCCTGCGGCCTCTACCTTTGGCGTCTTCCCCGGAGAGGTGGCGGAGACCGGTCGCCGAATGCGGGTGGGACTCTAAGTCAGAGGTCCCGGCGGGCGCCGTGGGGGGCAGTGAGGTGACAGTGAACCTGCGGCTCATAGTGCGGAAAGGGACCGGGCAGCGGTGGTACGGGCCCAGATCGCACAAGTGTCTGCAGCCTGGCTCTAGCAGACAGAAAGAGCGGATTCCGCCCCCCTCCCGTCCGCCGCCCCCCAGCGGGCGCGGCGCCGCGCAGGGTCCTAGTGCCCGCTGTGCTGAGCCTCAGAACGTGGCCATCTCGCTCCAAGCCCCTGGGCAATCAATTCCAGGAAGCGCCTCAGGATCCCACCTGCAGCTGAGAACTGTCCCTACCCCGGAGCCCCAGTGTGTGGCTCCTGGAGCCCGGGCCCACTTCTGCTGGGATCGCCTAAACACCTAGGTTTTATTCACTCATTCATTCATTCAACGCAGTTTGATAGCTCTCCTGTGTTTCAGGCAACAGTACTTGGCACTGGGGACACAGCACTGACTGAGATCCACTGGCTTCCTGTCCTGGTGTGGCTTAAATTCTAATGAGGAGTGAGGGGAGAAAGATTGTAAGTGAGCAAACGCACAGACAAGATGATTGGAGATTTTGGTACATGTTAAGGAGAGAAAAAAAATAGGGCCCAGGGATAATGACCAGGGGAAAGGGACTACTTTAGAGGGTGGTCTAAGAAGATTCCTCAGAAAATATGATGCCTGAGCTGAAACCTCCCTGATGAGAAGGAGCCAGCTATGCAAAGATCTGGAGGAAGAGCTCTCTGGCAGAGAACACAGCAAGCGGAAAGGCCCTGGATGGAAAAGCAGCCTGGATTGTTCAGGGAGCAGCAAGAAGGCCAGCGTGTCTGGAACAGGGTGAATGGAGGTGAGAGTGATAGGAGATGAGGGAGGGGAGGAGGGCAGATCATGTGGCCTCTTGAAGGCTTCAGAGAGGAGCCACTGGAAAAGGCTCTTCAGAGAGGAGCCTTTTGAGCAGAGGAGGGATGTGATCTAACTTCTGTGTTAACAGGATCACTTTGGCTGTTGCGTGAAGTCTCCAGACCAGGAGTGGAAACTGGGAGTCTGGGGAGGTAGCTCCTGCAGAGCCCCACGAGAGAGGTGGTAAAAGCCAGACTAGAGTGGTGGCAGCCATCCAATTCAAGGTATGTTTTGGAAGGAGAACGTACAGAACCTGTTGCTGAATTGAAAATTGTGTGGGATGGAAAGAGGAGTCAAGAAGGACGCCTGGAAACTGTTGCACATTGCTGGTGAGAGCACAGATGGGAAGAGCCACTTTGGAAAATTGTTCGATCCTATCTGCTCAAGCCAAACATTCATATACCTGTCTTCCCAGCAATTCCACCCCGAGGTATAAGCACTTGTATGACTAAGTAAGACTTAATACATCTGAATACACAGTATCCTACTTCTACTTATGCAATTTCTCAATATATTTCTAATTGCACCATTAATTGCTGTATGAGGTATACTAGGTATATGCCCCAGAGAAATGGCTGCCCATGTTCACCAAAAGACATTTGCAAGAATGTTTATTGCAGCATTATTCATAATAGCCTCAAATGGGGAACTACCCAAATGCTCATTAACCATAAAATGAGTAAATAAAAAAAATAAATGGATAAACAGTGGGACATTCACATAGTGGAAAGCTATAGTATGAATGCACAATCTATAATTCACAAACAATATTGACGAATATCACAACGTAACCTTGAGCAGAAGAAGCCAGACACGAGACTATATACTGTAAAATATTATTTAAAGTAAAAACTAGCCAAAATCTATCTAAGCTGTTAGAAATAATGGTGGTAACTCTTAGGGTGGAGGGATAGCGATCGCAAGGAAGCAGGAGAGGAGCTTTGAGGGTACTATAATGGTTTTTTTTTTTTTAATCTGGATGTGGGTCACACAGTTGTGTTCAGTATGTGGAAATTTATTGAAATTTACACTTATGGCATGTGGATTTGTCTTTATGTTTATTCTGTTAGAGCAATAGTTCTCAACTGGGACTAGTGTTTCCCAACAGGGTATACCTACCAATGTTCAGGATATTTTTGATTATCACAACTGGAGGGCGGTGTTCCTGACATCAAGTGGGGATAAGTCACATGTGCCATCTAGGCTAGCACAAATTCAGCCTGGCCATGATCCAAGGGTTCCATGTTACCCCTCTGCACTCCCCGCCACACACATTGGGAGTCAATGTGGGGAGAGGAGGACTGACCCTGAGTGGGTCTGCCATCTGTCCATGATCCCACTGCCCCCTGGAGGTAGATACCAAACATTCCTACAACATTCCCCACTACTAAAAAAACTGTCTGGCCTGAAATGTCCATAGTGTCCAGGTTGAGAAACTGTACTAGAATAAGGAGTTTAACCGATACCTAGATTTTAGGACTGATCAGGTTCTAAGACTGATTGAGATAGATGATGTCATCCTTTTTGAGGAGTGATGATTGACAAAGAAGCACATTCAGCAGATGGATGCCAAGAGTTCAGTTGGACCTGTTGGGTTGAAGAGACTCTCAGGCACGTAAAGATCATGCAAGTCTCCCTTGAACATACAAGTCTGGAGCTCAGGGGAGAGGTTAAGGCTGGGTGTATAAACTGCGGAGTCTTTAGTAGAGAGATATAAAGCTGTAAGTCTAGGCAAGATCACAGGGAATGAATTCCCTGTGATTGAGTGCAAGGACATGCTCTCATCTAGAGGTTAGAAAGACGAAGAATGGCATTACTGTGTCAAACAAGCTGAGAGATGTGTGGGATGAGCCCAGAGGGCCGTCACATCTGGCTGCAGGAAGTTCATAGGTGACTTAGAAGAGAATGATTTCGGCAGTGTTGTGGGGTGGGAGTCAGGCTGGAAGTGGCTGCAGAGAGAATGGAAATTGAAGAAGTGGAGACTATACTTTGGAGAAGTTTTACCGTGGGTGGGAGTGATAGGTAGAGAGATGGAACAGTGTCCAGAGAGAGAGAGAGGTTCAGAGGGGCTTTCAACAAGCCCTATTAAGGAATGGGGGCATGCCCCTGGGAATGGGTCATTCCTCAGCAGAAATGGATGAGGCAGTTTGAATCCACCCAAAGGAAGCTCGGGAGGAAGTTCTCTGAGTCCCTCAAACTCCTGCTTGAGCCTGAGTCCAGAAGGCAATCAACATGCCCATCAGCTCTGCTCATCTCCCAACACTCCAGTCAAATCCATCTGGTGGGATCACATCCTGCTCTTCAGCCTTTAGTTCGGACCTTGTCTCGTCTAGTCCAGACCACCATTCCCCTCAACCATTCAAGAATCCTTCTCTGCTTGGCTTCCATCTGCTTCCAGAAACCACACACTAGAGCCCTTGTATTAAGGATTAACGGTGTTGACACGCATAAAGCCCATGGCACAGTGTCTGGCATGGAGTTAGTGTTGGACTAACAGTAGCCACTACCATCATGTATATCATCCATATTCCATTTATCCGCTGCCTGACCTGTGTGCACTTCGGATGTTGCCATTCCTCGCTCTATGAGCCATACTGCAATCAACGTCCCCTTATCTGTTGTTTTATGCGCATATGTGTGAGAGGTAGCATAGGACATTTCTAGGTGTAACGGTTTCTGGTAAATTTCTCCCTAAGAAGACTGTTCTGCTTGAACAGAAAGAAACTCTTGCTTATCTTTCCAGATTCAGTTCAAGTTCAGATGTCATCTTGGCTGAGAAATGTTCCCTGACTTCAACCACGACAGAATCACATATCACATACAGAATCACATATACGCACCATGATTCTAGAGAAAAGGGCCACACGCTGCACACCCTCCAAGTGTGATTCCCACCCCCACCAGACAAAAAATCATGGTAACTGAGCGGGACTCTTTGGAGACTGAACCCGGAGTCTGTATTTTAAGCAGGTTCTGAGGGCACGCTTATGTACCTAAAGTTGGAAGACCCCAAGAGGTCCTTGAGGACAGAAACATAGTCCAGCTCATCTCTCCTTCCCCAGTACCCAGCACAACGCCTGGCTCCACTCAGGAGCTCGATAAATGTTTGATGAATGAATAATAGGTTGGTCATTTCCCCAGCTGTAAAATAGAAGTAATCACATTATATCTTCCTAATAGGGAAAATGAATGTTAATATTTATGAAGTGCTTAGGACACTATCTGGCACAGAGTAAGCTCTCTGTTACATACATACACACATACATACATAAAGAAATCTCCTCCTCAGGGTTAAAGAATCCAAGTTTATTTAAAACATTCCAGCAAAAAAGGAAGGTGGAAAGAGGGGCCCAGCCCACCTCGACTCTTCCGTGTCTTCTAGAACAAACCCACCAGTTCGTATCCGGCAAACTGGCTCCTTTGCCATTGGGATGGTCCCCCTAGGATCTTCTCTGCAGTGCCAAAGCAGGATGGGAAGCCCTAATCCTCGGGGCACTGCAGGAAGTCAAAGGTCACATAGCCCACTTCGTCCACCTGGTTCGCCTCATGCCAAGAATTCACACGCCAGTAGAAACGGTCCTGGCAGAAGTGGGCTTTCCCTGCGGGGGAAAGGCAAGTACAAGAGAGGTGATGCCAACACTCCCACAGACACATAACGAAACAGCAGTAAGATTTTTACCATCGTCCCTCTTGCCCATTCTAGATCTTTCGAAGCTTTCCCTAGGATGCCTCCATCTCCCCCCACAGAGATGGAGGGCAGAAAACCTCAGCGTCCGATGTTTGGCACCGAGCCTGGCACACAGTAGGCGCTCAGAACAATTTGTTCGACATTTATTCATTCATTCATTCATTTCATTGAATATTTATAGTGCTCAGCACCGTTAGGGGCACTGGGGGATGCAGCAGAGACAAAAAATGCAGGCACAATCTCAGTTCTGCACAGCTCGCACTCCCATGGGATAAGAGAGACCATTAACAAGCAAACGTGTAAGTAAATGAGACTGTGACAATGTAGAAAGCTATGAAGGAAATAAAAACAAGGGGCACCTGGGTGGCTTCATGGGTTAAGCCTCTGCCTTTGGCTTGGTCATGATCTCAGGGTCCTGGGATCGAGCCCCGCATCGGGTTCTCTGCTCAGCAGGGAGCCTGCTTCCCCCCTCTCTCTGCCTGCCTCTCTGCCTACTTGTGATCTCTGTCTGTGTCAAATAAATAAATAAAATATTTTTTAGAGAAAGAAAGAAATACAAGCCAGTGAATAACTCATGAGGGCCGGGGAAGGCCTGTTTGAAAATAGAGCCGAAGGGCAAAAGGGAGGCAGCCCTCGGACAGTCTGGCGGAGAAGCTTCCAAGCAGAGGGAACAACTGGCATGGAGGCCCAAAGCTAGGAGTGACCTTGATGCGTTCAAAGAGCAGCCAGAGGCCGATGTGGCTGGTGTGGAGCAGAGGGAACGCAGAAGTGCTGGAAGGGTTTGAGGGCAGATCAGATCCTGGTAGTTTCTTCCTTTCTTTTGTTTTTTAAAGATATATTTATTTATATATGTATTTACTTATTTATTTATCAGAGAGAGAGAGGGAGCACGCAGGAGCACGAGCAGGGGTAGTGGCAGACAGAAGGAGAGGTAGGCTCCCTGCTGAGCAAGGAGCCCAGGTGGGACTAAATCCTGGGATCATGACCTGAGTGGAAGCCAGACACTTAACCAGCTGAGCCACCCAGGTGTCCCAGTAGTTTCTCTGACTTTGGAAAGGGTCTGGAATCGCCCCCAAGACCGTGGCCCTCGGCTCCTAACCACTCCCTACTCCTCGAGAGTATCTTGATGATATGGAACAAGCAGTATTGCTTGGACCAGGATATTTGCAAAGGAGATGATGAGAAGTGAGTATTTTGGTAGTAGAGTCAACAGAACTTGTCTACCGACTGCATGTAAGTGGTGAGGAAGAGAAAACAAGTATAACTCCAGCTATCATCCCCATTTTACCGTCGGGAAAGCTGAGGTGAGGCTCAGTGAGAAGCAATGACTTGCCCAAAAACACAGTTATGGATTGCCTTTTTTTTTCTTTTTAATCACTGTATCCCCCGTGTCAGCACAGCGCCTGGCATATTTTAGGCACTTGATAAATATTGTCATATAAAGGAATGAGCCTCCATGCAAACATGTGTCTCCCCCCACTACTGTGGGGGAAAGGGCTTCCAGCCAGGGACGTAGGAAATCTGGGTTGTAGTTCTGGTTGTTCCCTTGTGTCCCTTTATGATCTGGGAAAGGTCCCTGGCCTCTAGAGGAAACTTCATCTGTG
Organism: Mellivora capensis; assembly: GCA_004024625.1. Taxonomy (NCBI): domain Eukaryota; kingdom Metazoa; phylum Chordata; class Mammalia; order Carnivora; family Mustelidae; genus Mellivora; species Mellivora capensis. Next base: position 97,454 of record PISX010000505.1, on the reverse strand, counting down.
CTGGGGATTTTTTTTCCATCTCTCAGAATTTGACCAATCCTCTGAGGCCGACTAGCCTGGGGAGCAGGGCGGGGCGGGACCCGACCGCGGTCTGCAGCCCTCACCTTGGTACTGGAAGACGTTGTGCGAGTTCAAGGGCACCCCGGGGAACACCTGCTCCACCGAGCCCAGGCTCTTGGGATCGACGGTCTGCGCCTTCACGTCGAAACTGCAGAAGTGGGGAAGAGACAGGTGCTGAGCCGAGGGACGGCAGATGGCGCCCGAGGTCCCCCTGCCAGCGGTGGCCGTGACTCTTACCTCCAGAAGCGCTGCCAGCTGAACAGCAGCACCTTCCCCCCGCCTTGCGGGAGGGCCCCAGTGACTTGGGCCACCTCGGGGCCCAGGCCCAGCTTGTCCAGACGCCTCGGGCCTAGCACCGACGCACCTGTGTACACCCACACTTGGCGCCCTGCAGGGGAGAAGAGCCACATCGGTCCGGGGGCAGGGAGTGGACACACGTTGTCCTTGAATGTCAAGAGGAAGAAGCCAGAGAGGCCTTTCTGCGCCCGACGGGCCCGCAGTCTCGGTGCCCACGGAGCCGAATCGCTCCGTAGGACCATGCAAGGGGACGGTGAAGAGCGGCTAAATGGCACCCGCCAGAAGGGGGCGCCTTTTTCTAATCCGCGGGAAATGTTTCGCGGATTGCCCTAGGTCTCTTGATCCTCCTAGATTGGCAAGGATGTGGATGGCGGGGACCGGGGAGGAAAAAGGAGGAGACTAACCAGAGAAGAAGAAAATCTTATTGGTGAGCGGGTCCTCGAAGACGGAGTCCAGCTTGCGGGGCAGCGCAGGCCACGAGTCAGTGATAAGGAAAGGGCCCTGCACCGGGCGCCCCTTGCCCTTGGAGAATCGCCAGTACTTCCTGGGCATGAGAAAAGGGACCAGTGGGGCACTGGTCTTTGAACCGAAGGCCAGTGGCCAGAGAGGGGCAGGCACGTCCCTCCTCGCAAGTCCCCTCCCCCAGCCACACATCCCTGCCCCCTTACCCATCCTTGAACAAATGCAGACGGTTCCTGATCTCTGCAATGGCATCGAAGAAGTTCACTTTGCATATATCCTCTGCCGGGTCGAAAGTCACTGTAGTGGTCTCAGAAGGGCCAGCAGTGGGGGGACCTGTGGGGCCAGTTCCAGGGGGGCCTGTGGGGCCAGTAGTGGGGCGCTCTGAGGGGCGGGTAGTGGGAGGCCCTGTAGGACAGACGGTTGGTGGAGCGGTGGGCTGGACTGTTGGAGGCCCTGGTTCAGGGTCCCGGCGAGGCCCTAGAAAGAGACAGCTGTTGAGATACCCTCTACTGTGTGCACGTCCGCGCTGGTATAATATAGGCGGCCCCAAACCCCATGAATGAGGCCCCTGGCACTCCCTCTCCTCACTTTGGGTGTTGGACCTGCATTCCTGCAACGCTGATAGGCTGATTTTTTTCCCCCTCGTACATTCACCTTTCTTTGCGGTTAGGTCTGTCCAATCCCTGGACTGTGTTGGGCCCTTACTGGGCCCTATGAACCCAAGACATGGAGCAGCCCTCCCTCCCCCTCCAGGCTGGTGGGAGAGAAGTGTGTTCTGGGCACTCAGTTAGTGCTAAAAGCTTTATAAACTCACATTAGTTCATTTGACTTAAAAAGAAAAAGGCAAGTACATTCTTTAATATCTCCATTTTTTAAGTGAGAGAATAATACTAATGATTATAAGTGATAACAATAAAATATTCAACACTTATATGGTAGCTACTATATGTCAGGCATTATTCTAACTCATTTAAACCTCCTAACAACCCTGTGAGGCAGATACCATTATTAGCCCCATTTCACAGGTGAGAAAAATGAGGGATGAAGTAATATCCATAGTCACCTAGCCAGGAAGTGGCTGAACTGGCATTTGAACCCACATCTCTCTCAGTCTGGAGTCTGGGCTCTTTATCCCCATCTCCAAACACTGACCAGGCAGCAATTGGCCCCACTGGCCCCAGGCTTTCCCACAGATTAAGTATTGAGGTCCCCACTGCCCCCTCCCCTACCATTTCCCCATTCTGGGTACAGCGACAAAGCCCAGCCCTGCTCTCTGTCTCCCCCCCCCCTTCCCTGCTCCAAGCCTCACCGTACAGATACTGGATGCCCTTCACATCATCCTCATGCAGTGGGGGTCCCTCGGTGAAGCTGTACATGGGGTACATGAGCGCTTCTGGCACCGATGAGTGATCTAAGCCCAGAGCGTGGCCAAACTCATGGGCGGCCACAAGGAACAGGCTGTATCCTGGAGGAAAGAAGTCCTGAGATAGGAGTCCTGGGCGGACCTCCCAACCCTGGCCATCCCTCCCCCAACAACGCTGCCCCTACCCTTGATCCCTGCTCACCTTGGTCAGGGCAGAAGCCCCACTTCTTGTCTCTGTCGAAGTTAGAGGTGGTGGCGCACCAGAGGTGCCCATCTCCGCGGCCCTCGCTGGTGCAGGTCGAGTACTCCTTGCCCAGGAAGATGAAGGGGAAGACACACGGCTCCCCCGCGGAGTTGCCCCCGGTCGCCGTGGAGTCGACTGGAGAGACAACGAGTCTTGGGTGAGCCAGGTGAGTGGGCCCAATAAGGGACCAGGTGCGGGCCAAACAGGGAGCTAGACAATCGTGATGTCCTATTTTTAAAGCCTAGGGGAGGCTGGGGACCTAGCCTACTAGGTGGTGGGCGGGGCCTGGGGACCGGAGACTAGGCGAGAGGCAGCGGGCTAGGCTAATAGACCAAGACACCGGGATTCGGGGGCTGCTCGTGGACCTCAGGGGGAGGGGCTATGACGGTAGACCCGGAGGCCGAGATCCTGAGGCCCATCGAAGAGGGAAGAGACAAGCCAATGGGCGGAGGAGCCACGTTTCCGGGACCAATGCGGAGCTAGGGAGCGAGGCTTGACTCCGGTAGGTGGGGTCCAGGTACCTCGGGTCGGGCAGAACCCGTAGAGTTTGTCCCGGTCGTAGTTGGCCGTGGTGGCGCACCAGCGGCTGCCGTCCGAGCGGCCGTCAGTGGTGCAGGTGGAGTAAGATTTGCCCTCGAAGGTGAACGGAAACACGCAGGGCTTGCCGTCCCCGTTGCCGTCCTGGGTGAAGAGTCCTGGGGAGGTGCACACGATGACCCGAAGGCGCCATGAGTTTATTGACCCACACACCCTCTGTGAACTCCTTCCCTCCTCTCCCCATTTCACAGACGAGAAACTGGGCCCAGAGAGCAAGAGAGTGACTTGCAGGCCGCACAGCACTAGTGGCAGAGCCGGCATTAAAACCAAGGGTTCTGGCCCCTCGAGAGTGGTGCGCGCCGCTCACCCCCGCCGCGACCCCGCACTCACTCTCGCTGGGGCAGAAGCCGAACCGGCGGTCGGTGTCATAGTCGGCCGTGGTGCTGCACCAGGCCACGTTGTCGGAGCGGCCGTCCGTGGTGCAGGCGGAGTAGGAGCGGCCGTCGAAGGTGAAGGGGAAGTGGCAGGGGGCGCCATCTGAGTTTCCGAAGTAGGTCGGAACCACTGTAGGAGGAGGGGGGACAGGGTCAGGGCGCCGGGCGATGAAGAGAAGAGAAGGAAATGGGGGGCCAGGGAGGCTCAAGATCTCACCGACGCCCTTGCCCAGGGACCACAACTCTTCATCGTCGAAGTGGGCGTCTCCCTGAATGCCCTGGCCGGGAGGAAAGGCGTGTGCCAGGAGCCCGTTCTTGCCATCGAAGGGATACCCATCTCCGTGCTCTGGAGAAGCAGGTGGAGAAGGGAGTTAGCCGAGTGTAGTTGTGCAGCTGGCGCGCTGCCCAAGGGCGCTGCAACGAATGTGGGCTGAGATCCCGTCTCCGAGCAGCTGTCCGAGCCTCGCGTCCCCGCGCTGTGCCGCATCGGGCAGGAGGGGGCGCATAAGGGCCAGCGGCGGGCAGAGCTGCGGGGACAAGCGAGACTAAGCCGGGTCCAGCGCCCGCTCTATTCTCTCGTAGTCCGCCCTCCTCTGTCCCCGTCCAAGACCCTCCTGGCTTTCCCCCTTCTCGCGTTCTCACCCCTAACACCAAACTGAATGACGATGTCGGCTTCGGGGCCGTACACCCGAGTGAAGGTGAGGGGCGTCACTGCGCTCCAGAGCGCGAAGGCGCGGGCGAAGGCGTCGTCGATCACGTCGCGCGGCAAGTCTTCAGAGTAGTTTTGGATCCTGCAGGAGGAAGGCGGGAGGACAGAGGTCAGAAGTGAGGCCGGAGCCGGTCCAGTAGCGACAGCCGGTGTCTCAGCGACCTCAATAAAGCACAAGGCTCCCTGCGTTCCAGGCTTTCATCTACAAGGCACTTTTCATTCGCATTTTCCTCCTGGGACCCTCACAGTAGCCCCAGCAGGAGGACTCAGGATTGCGTGCGAGACCCATTTTTCTGAAGGAGAAACAAGGGCGCCGAGGTGGAGACACTTGCCCCGGGCTGCACATTTAAACCCAGTGTTCAGGCTAAGGACGAGATCGCCGCCGGCGCGGGGTCTGGCCCTCCCGTCCCCCTCCTCCGCCTCCGCGGGGCCCGGCGGCGCACCAGTAAGTGATGTCCTGGTGGTGCCACTTGAGGTCGCCCTCAAAGGTCTGGAACCTGCCCAGGTCCGGGACGCCGCAGCGCGGGGTCCGCATGGCCTCCAGGGTGGTTTTGTCCAGCTCTCCACTCTCGGGCAGAGACAGGCGCCTCTGGAGAAGCCGCAGCGCCGGACCCAGGGACTGCTCTTTGTCGTTCATCTCGCCCACGAGAGTGTAGCCATAGCGAAACAGATATTCCTGGGGGGAAGGGGGGGATAGAGATAGTCCAGAGCCCTGACTTTCTCTACCCTCCCCTGCCTGGATTCCATCTGTCCAGGCACTGAGGGACTAGCAACTACCCACCCTGGATACCAGTGCTGGTGCCCACCCACTAACTCCCTTCCTTGTAGACATCCTCGGCTCCTCCCCACCCCTGGAGACCCCTGGCTCCTGCCTACCTAAGGGCCCCCTAGCATTTACCGCTGTGCACCCCCAGCACCTGCCCACTCCAGAACCCTCCATCATGTCCCATTGCCCACCTCGGAAACCCTTATTAGCCATTCCTGCTATCACTGTCCCGAGCCTCCACAGGACCTCCAGGACCTGATCCTGGACACCTCTATTCTCCAGATATGCCCATCATATCCCCAACTTACCCCAACGTTATCTCCTCTGAGCCCCCATGCCCTCCCTGCGACTCCTGGCCAGCCTTCCCCAGCTCCAGACTGGGGTGTTAGCCTACCTGTGCCAGCTGCTTGTCAGTGAGATTAGCTCTCCGCTCTCCCGGGAAAACCACCAGGGTGGGCTGGTGTGGTCTGGGAGCCGCAGAGCAGCAGCCCAGCGCCAGGAGCACCAGGACCAGGGGCTGCCTGGGGCTCATGGTAAGCGTGGTGGTGTCTGGCTTTGAGCTATCCCCGTGGGGGCTTTAAGAAGGCGCTATTAACTGAATCAGTAGCCCCGCCCCTCGATGGCAGGCGGGGGCTGACTCAGGGGATGGGGTGTGTTGGGGTGGAGGGGGCAGCCCCAGCATGAGAAGGCAAAGAAAGGGCTTACACCACCACCACCTCTGCCCCCCTGTCCACAGTTCCCAATGCCGAGTCAGGCAGGACCCCAGACCCACAGGAAACCACAGGCCCATAGGGGAAGGGTTGGGTTTTGCAAACTGCAGAGCTTGTGGGAACTGAATGAAAGCCAGAGAGGGAGCTGAGCCTTGAAGGACTCCCTGAGCTCACCACCTGAAGGCCCCCAGTGGTCAGCCCAAGGGAAGGGAATAGAGGAGTCCCCGGGGCGTCTTCCTGAACCCAGTGACTCCCCCTCCCTGGTCAGATCTCATCCATGAGACCCTTCCTACACTGCTAGACTCTGTCCTCTTTTCTTCTCACTGGAAGCGTTTCTTGGCAGCTTCCTCTCCCTGCCCCGCCTCGGGGCAGAAAGTGTGGGCTCTGCTATGCAGGAATTGGGGAATTCCACAACTGAAACCCTTGTCTTCCACAGGCTGAATCTTTCAGGATAGTAAAGGGGGAATTTTATGGCATCTGGAAGCCAGCAGACAGGCTTCACTCTCCTCCTTCAGGGCCTCAGGCAAATGTCCTACCACTCTGAATCTGCTTTCTCAGCTGTGAAAAAGAGCCTTTGTCCCTAAATTGATGTGAGGATAAAATGAAATCAAACACAGAAAATGCTTACTAAAGGTTGTTACAAGTCGTCAGTAATAGCCGTGGTTTGCTTTTAATTACCTGGGCCCGAGACTGTGATTCCAACTTGGAACCAGGAGACTGGGGTTTTGGGTTCTAATCCGCCTTGTGACCTACAACAAATGCCTTCTGATCTCTCTGGGTTTGGGACTCTTCAATGGCAAAACGGGGAGGGAGGGGGTGATGGGGGGCTGTTCAGTCCTCCAGCCCCTTCCCCACCAAGCACAAGCTCTAGCCCCAGTTTTTAGCCATATGCCTCACTCCCTGTCCTCTTCCCCCTGGCAGCCCCTGTGGCATCACTTGGGGAAGGCAACATAACAACCCAAGAAGCTAGATTTAAAGGGCTCACTATATATGCCAGTCTTTTTCTTTTTTGAGATTTTATTTATTTGAGAGAGAGAGAGCATGAGCAAGGGGAGGAGCAGAAAGAGAGGGAGGGGACGCCTGGGTGGCTCAGTTGGTTAAGCGGCTGCCTTCGGCTCAGGTCATGATCCCGGTGTCCTGGGATTGAGTCCCGCATCGGGCTCCTTGCTTGGTGGGAAGCCTGCCTCTCCCTCTGCCTTTGCCTGCCACTCTGCCTGCTTGTGCTCACTCTCTCGCGCTCGCTCTCTCTCTCTCTCTCTGACAAATAAATAAAAATCTTAAAAAAATAAAAAATAATAAAAATAAAATTTTTTAAAAAAGAGAGGGAGAAGGACAGGCAGACGCCTCACTGAGCCTGGAACTCATTGATGACTGGGTCCCAGGACTTGAGGTGAAGTCAGACATCGAACCGACTGAGCCACCCAGGCGCCCCTGCTGGGCACTTTCTAAGCTTATCTAATAAATGAATCTGTGAGACAAAGACATTTCGTTTCCCGTATAGGAAAATTGAAGCTCTAGAGTTTACTAATTAATGAGCATCGGCTTTGGAGTCAGCGGCTCTGGTGTTCAGGCCCTGCTCTGTCAGGGCTCAGCTGTGTCGCCTTGGGCAAGTCACTTCACCTGGGAGCCATAATAATCAGGCATTTCTTGAGATTCACCGTGTGGAGTACTGTAAGAACTTCCCGGTATGCAACTCATTTCATCCCCACCACCATCTGGGTGGTATATTTAAGGAGGACCCCGAGCCTCAGAGCAGTCAAGGAACTTGCCTATGACCACACAGCGAGTTAATTCACAGGACCAGGACTCAAGCCTAGGGCTGCCTGGCTCTGAAGTCTTTCATCTTTATCACCATTTACAGGGAGGTCAGATGTCCAGAGGGGTGGGGGAGAAGGAGCTCAGGGAGAAGAGCCCTAAAACCCAGCACCTTCTTCCCTGATCCCCGGCAAGCTCCCCCGCCCCCCAAGAACGGAAAGCAGTCTCAGACCTTTGGGGAATCAGAGGCTAGACCGCAGACCCAGGGGACTATATTCCATATTTGAGAGTATGAGGTCATTGAGCAGTAGCATTTTATTTTGTTTCTTTAGAAGATTTTATTTATTTATTTGAGAGAAAGAGATAGCACGAGCAGGGGTGTGGGGTGAAGGGGCAGAGGGAGAGAGAGGGAGAAGCAAGCTCCCCATGGAGCAGGGAGCCTGCGGTGGGGGGAAGAGGAGGTGCCTAGATCCCAGGACCCTGGAATCATGACCTGAGCTGAAGGCAGATACTTAACCGACTGAGCTACCAGATGCCCCGAACAATGTCATTTTACAGATGGAAATAAAGAGACCCTCCAGTCCAGAGGGTCTTCCTCTGGTGGCAGACTCAAGCTTTAGGAGAATCCATGAACTACCCTCAACTTGCCATCAGTGGTTCAAAATATGTCATATCTGTGTATGGATGTCCTGTTTCTCGAATTTAACACTATTGACATTTGAGGCCAGATTAATTCTTTGTTTTGAGGGTCTGTCCTGTGCATCGTCGCACGTGTATTAACCTCCCCAGCCTCTACCCACTAGGTGCCAGGAGCACCTCCCCCTGCCAGTTGTGACAACCAGAAATGTTGCCAAACATTGCCAAACGTCCTCTGGTTAGGTGGGAGGGAGAGGCAAAATCACCGCCAGTTGAGAACCACTGATAGTTGTTGATTTCTTTTTTAAAGATTTTATTTATTTGACAGACAGAGATCACAAGTAGGCAGAGAGGCAGGCAGAGAGAGAGGAGGAAGCAGGCTCCCCGCTGAGCAGAGAGCCCAATGCAGGGCTCGATCCCAGGACCCTGAGATCATGACCTGAGGCGAAGGCAGAGGCTTTAACCCACCGAGCCACCCAGGCACCCCAATTTTTTTTTATATATAAAGGGTCCAAAACGTTTATCATAGACTTAAACCATTGATGATGATCCTCAAATACTCGAGTATGTGTTGAGTTTTTATGGGCCAGACATTGTGCTAAGGATTTGGGAATACAGTAGTCACCAAGGTAGCCTTTGTCACTGTGCTAATGGAACTGAGCCCAGTAGGGGAGAAATTGAATGAATAAGTAATTACCAGAAAGACAGACATTACAAGGGGGCAGCGTACTAATCTGCTCCAGTTGCCCCCATCATGCAGATGAGGAAACTGAGGCCCAGAGTAGAGAATTTACCTCTTTCCGGTCACAGAGCAAGACAGGGACAGCATGGGTGGGACGTTAAGGAGTGGAAGCTCTGAGCCTGTGCTGCGGAGCCAAGCGAATCGAGTTCCAATCTCAATGCTGGCACTACCTCATTGTGTGATTGGGGCAACTGACATAACCTGTCTGTGCCTCAGCTCCCCCATCTGTAAAACGGGGGTAATAATAGTGCTTACTTACCTCCTGGCATTGTAAGGGTCAAATTAACAGCTGTAACGTGCCTATAAGGTATAAGGTATAAGGTATAAGGTATAAGGTAGTAGGTGCTTGCTACTATTGTAATGATCATCACCTCCCAGCCAGCTGGTTGTTTTTACCAACTGGGGGGCAGGAAGAGAGCACCCAGCCAGGAACCCCTGGCTTGATTCCTGCAGTTAATCCAAACAAGAACCCTCCTTTCCTCACCCCCTCCCAACTTCCTCCTTTACCCCCTGGCTCCCCAACCCCCCGCATCAAGAGGAACTTAGGAGAGTGCCCTTTCAACACAGCAATGGCAGGAAGTGGTTCTGGTTACCACATCCCCTTCCCCACTTCCCTCAGCCCCTCCTCCCAACACCGCAGGTTTAGCCAAGGCAATGGGAGAGGAGGCAGAGAACAGGATATTCCTCCAGGTGGGTACCCCTTGACCCCGACCCAGGAGTCCTAGCTCAGATTCTAAATCCCTTTCCCAGGTGGAGGTCCCATAAAATGGGGAGGGGGCTGGTCCTGGAGCCCTGAGTCACCAGCTGGATGACACAGCCCCGCAGGCTGCTGTTAGTAACACCAGGCCCCCGGACTGGGGTCAGCCTCACGAGGTGAGGAACCTCTCCCCCTATGTAGGATGGGGAATTCCAAGCCTGTTCCTCCTGAACCTGCCAGAGAGGGCAGGGGCCCCTAGGCCTGAGATGCCCCAGCAGGAAATGGGAAAGACACTTGTTGTCTGTGATGAAGCAGAAAGGTGTGTATAGGGCAAGACACAGCCCCAGGGAAGAGCATCACCTAAGTCCCCGCCCCCACCCAAAATGCACCTACCATCCCTAGCCCCAGGGTGGTGGCAAACACCTGTGGACTCTTACAGGCCTTAGTAATAATGTCTTGCCTTCCATTTATCTCTGTTGAACTACTTCAAAAGGAAGCCACATAGTAGAGGCTTTGGAATCTGAACTCCTGGGTTCAAATTCCAGCTCCTACTACATTTGACTGTGTGAACTTAGGCAAGTCACTCTGCCTCTCTGTGCCTCCATGGCCTCATCTGTAGAATGGGGGAGAACAGTCCTCACTCAAAGGCTCATGCTGAGCATTAAATGATATTATACATTACAAGTTTTTAGCAGACAGTAGGTATACATGCCAAGAAATATATATATATTGGCTGTCCTGTTGCCATTACTCTAAGGCTCTCTCCTTTATGAATTAGGATTCATGATCCTCTTTCACTGATGAGGAATCTGTAAGGCCCAGGGAGTTGCCCAAGTCCACACAGCTAGCCAGGGGCAGGCCTGGGATTCTACCTAGACCTGACACCAGCGCCCTGTTCTGTCCACCACACTGGGCATGTGTGGCTAGCCACGCTGGTGTCCCCAACCGTCCCGACAGTCACTGCACAGTCACTGCACCCTTTAAGTGACATGCCTTACCACATCTGAGCCACACCGAATCCAGAACTTCACATTGTACTTGAAGCTGAGCTTTCAGGGGCGGCAGAGACAGTAGCCCATTTTCAAGCCGACAGACCAGAGACGTGCTTCAGGTTGTTCACTGTCACACAGTGGATGAGTGACCTCCCTCCTGCGCAAGCCTCTGACTCCAAATCCCGTGCTAAGATCGGGTCACTGGATCTGGCAAGAAGGAAGTCAGTGGGGGAAGCAGCCTGGGGGGTGGGGTGGGCTGCCCAGAAATCAAGCTGGAGAGACCAACGGACGAACAGGTGTAGAGTACTTGGCTGGGTTCTGTAAGGGGAAAAAACGGGGGTGATAAAAGTATGAAGGTAGCTGGACAGAGCAGAGAACATTCTAAGGGAGTTTAGAGAGCTTCGAGTCCACAAGAGGGGATGGAGAATGAGCCTTGGCAGTGCATTACCCACCCGCTAGACATGGGTTCCGTAAAGCAGGCGCAGTCCCGGAATACAAAAACCAGGTACGGCCCCCAAATTTAAAAGTTTCTTTGTTTGCTTGGTTGTTTTTTTTAGGTTAAGACTCTATTTTTCTAGAGCATTCTATTTGGATTCACAGCCAAATTGGGAATAAAGCATGGAGAGTTCCCCTAGATCCTCTGCCCATACACAGGCACAGCCTCCCCCATGATCAGCAATCCCACCTGAGCGGTCCATTTGTTACAATCCATGAGCCTGCCTGGATACATCTCTATCACCCAGAGTCCACAGTCTACATTAGAGGGGCTCCCTGGTGGTGGTGTACATTGCACGGGTTTGGACAGACGCAGAGTGACACGCATCCGTCATTATGCTATCATACTGAGTAGTTTCACTGCCCTAAAACTCCTCTGTACTCTGCTTATTCATCCCTCCCCACCACAGGCTGGTTTTGATACTTGCAAAAAATCCTTCCAGTAGCCACCATGGGAAAAGTGGGATCTTTGGTAGACTTCCTTATATAGTCATTTCAGGGTTTAGTGCTGTTTGACTTTGAATGAGATATGGGGCAGAGCATCCTATTCTCAGGGATAGCAGCCCCTAAAGGTCTAAATCTGGTTCTGTTCACAATGGGGAGGGGGCTGCGGAAAGCCCTAATCCTTGGAAATCCCAGGTTAAACATTTAGTGGTCAAACATTAATCCTAGATTAAACATTCATTCGGTGCTGGCCTGAATTGGGAGCCTGGGGGACCAGAGTGGGAGGGAGAAGTCCACACTGCATGCAGGCTAACCGGTGGCTTCTTTGCCCCTTTTCCAAACCTGGGCTGAGCCCCTACTCTTGGCCAGGCATGCTGTCTCGGCATCTCCTAATTAGGCAGTTCTCCAAGGTTAGTCCCAGGACCAGCAACATCAGCACCGGCCGGAATTTGTTAGAAATGCAGATTCTCCACTGTTCCAACCCCAGAATTACTGAATCAGCACCTCTAGGTGGAACCCAGCGCTCTTTGTTTTGAAATACAGGCTCAAAGGGATGCCTGGGTGGCTCAGTGGGTTAAGCGTCCAACTCTTGACTTCGGCTCAGGTCCTAAATGATCTCAGGGTTGTGAGATCAGCCCCTCCTGGGCCTTGGTGCCTAACAGGAAGTTGCCCTGGGGAATCTCTCCCTCTGCTCCTCCCCCTACTTGCAGTCTGTCTCTCTCTTTCTAAACTAAATAAATAAAATCTAAAATAAATAGATAGATAAATGATAAGTAGATAGATAGATAGATAGATAAAATTAGGAAGGATTCTAGGTCTTTCTGACTTTAAAGCTGATGCCCCTCACTGCAGAGTCATAATGAGGGATGACTTCAAATATTTAACAATCAGGCCCCCGACCAATCAGACTGATTCCATCCAAGGAGCTTCAGGAGGCTCCTCAAGGGGTGGAGGGGAGAAGGGGGAGGTAACAATCATTAACCCTTCCATTCCTGGTTCCTTGGTCCCAGGAGTCTGGGGGAAGGGGCTAAGGCTCTGGGGCATTTGGAAGGGTCAAAGTAGTACCCGTTACCAATGGGTAGACAAGGAAAAGACTTCAGTGTTTCAACAACTTACCAGCTAAACACTAGCCCTGAGTACGGTCTGCTTCCCACGGGAGACTCCTGAAACTTGCTTACCCGGTGGAGGGCCTGGAGCTGAAGGCAGCCCAGAAGAGAGGACGGGTGTAACAAATGTCTTATGAGAGTACCTGTTCCACAGTGCTTCTCAACTCTGCCCGCGCATTGGAATCTCCTGGGATTTTCTTTGGAATAGCGATGCTTGGGTTTCACACCCTAGAGACTGTGACTTAATTGGTCTGGGTTGCAGCCTGGGCATTGGGTTTTTTGTTTCGTTTTGTTTTGTTTAAAGAGAACAATCCTATACAGGTGCCCCGAAGCCTGGGAGACATTCCAAATTCAGAACCCCTGGTGTGCATCAGTATTTCCCAAGGTCGCGGACTTGCAAAAAAATACAGATTCTCAAGAGATTCGGATTCAGTAATCAGTGGGGCCTGGAACTGGGTGTTAGCAAGCTCCCCTGATTTAAAAATCAGGGCCAGGGACAGCCCCTGCAGGCAGTGGTGACTGAGAGAGGCTCAGAGACCCTACCCCCTTCTCACCCAGCCCACCCCCAGCGTAGCTGAAGCAACCAAGAACATTTTGCCAGGAAGTATCCAGAACCAATTTCCGCAGCTCTTCCTTCCCCTGTGCTGCAGAGATGTTGCTTCAAAGAACACGCTCTGAAACAGCCTAAGACACCCTCCCCGGAGAGCTGTTTCCTGGCTGCACCACGAAGCAGCAGAGCCCCAGGCCTGCTCTGATTGCCTTTCTTTCCCTAATCCCGGGACACCCTCATTTAGATGTGATCTGCATACATTTGCATACTGAGTTCCAGTGCCCCCTCCTCCTCCACCTCGAAACCCTGTGGCACGTTGTGGGGGTGGGGGGTGGGGCATAAGACTAATGTATGCACAAAACCTGCTGAGATGTGTTTGAACCTCAGGCAGGGCTGTGACTTTGATACACAGCTGGGTTGCCAGCTTGAAGGGAAGAGGGCTCCCAGGCTCAGCGTGGATGCTGCAGGAAGGCAGACGCAGGAGGCCTCCTGTGGTCTAGAACCAGCGGCTCCAGCCCAGCTCCTGAGAAGAGGCAATGCAGGGTTTCTCCAGTGGGAAAAGATGGGAGCAGCAATAGATGGTATGGGGAGCGGGGGTTGGGTAGATGAGATTCCTTCCCAGCTTCAGAAGGGGCCTGGCTTGGAGACCACTGATAACATTGTCCCAGCTCCGACCATGGGCTCTCTGAAGCAGGAGCCAGGCACCACCTGGTACAGTGGAAGGAACTGGGCGCTGGAGTCCCACCCGCCTGGATCTGAACTCTATGCCTTTGGATAAATGACTTCCCCTTCCTGAGCTACTCAGTTTCCTCATCTTTATAATGGGACTAATAAGCTCATTTTATTCGGTTACTCAGTAGTGGGATATCTTTCCCAGGCCCCTTGGGAGGCTGGGAAGGGAACTGCTAATGGGTGGAAGCGGAAGGTGGTGCTGGGAGCCCAGCAGGCCCACCCGCCCACCTGGGCTGTCCCCACGGTTCCAGCTATGCTCACAGCTGACCAGCCTCCTTTGCCTCTCGCTTACTTTCCTAGTCTGGTCCTGAGCCTTCCCTTCACTGCTGGGAGCCTCCGGAATCCTTTTGGTGACCTTTCTTTTTGCTTAAGTTAGCCCAGACAGGTTTTGACTGCCCGCAGGCAAGGGCCAGGATTGACACATCCTCCCAAGGGCCTGGCTTTGATTGCAAGCACCACTAGCTGGGTTTCCTAAAGCCCCCTGGACAGCCCCTCCTGCAGCTCCCAGGGGCGCCTCCTCTGCCCCCTGGTCCTGGTGTACTTCTCTCCAGCCCTGCTCCTCCTTCCCCTGCCTGCTTCTGTTCTATTTGAAGCACACTCTCCTCCCTGGTCTTCCCAAGTTTCCCCACATCTATATAGACTCCTACAGTGCGCCCCTCCCCCCATGTCCTCCGACCAGTTGACAACCTGTATAATCCTCTTAAATCCATCCCCTCTCTAGCCATCTACTCGGGCTACCATCAAAATGTACCACAGACTGGGGGGCTTGTCCAACAGACATTTATTTTCTCGCAACTCTGGAGGCTACAAGTTCAAGATCAAGGTGTCCACAGGGTTGGGGACTCCTAAGTCCTCTCTCTTTGGCTCGTAGACAGCTCTCTTCTCCCTGTGTCCCCACATGGGCTCCTCTCTGTGCTGCTGTGTGTCCTAATTTCTTCTTACATGACATCAGTCAACTTGGATTAGGATCCGCTCTAACGACCTTGTTTTAATTTCATTACCTTTTTAAAGACCCCTTCTCCAAGGATAGCCACATTTGAGGTCCTAGGAGTTAGGACTTTAACACATGATTGGGGGTGGGGCACAGTTCAGACCCAAATACCCTTCATCCTCTGTATTCTCACTGCTGCTGCTCCAGCTTCAGCCCCACCGTTTCTCACCTGGTACTAGCTCAGCTCCTCTGGCCCCCCAGTACCCACACTCCAGACCCCTCTCCTTGGTCAGCTCTCCCTGAGCATGCTTCAGAAAGTTTCCATGCCCCCTACTGTCTCCACAATAAAGACTGAACTCCTCAGCCTGGCACCCAAGGCGCTTCAGAACCTGGCTACAACCTCCTTTGACAATCATCACAGTAATCAGGGCCGGAAAAATGGCCATGCTGCCTAGCGCCTTGTTGGTGTAACTCATGATTTAAAAAAAAAAAACAAACCGAGGGTGCCTGGGTGGCTCAGTGGGTTAAGCCTCTGCCTTTGGCTCAGGTCATGATCTCAGGGTCCTGGGATCGAGTCCCGCATCGGGCTCTCTGGTCAGCGGGGAGCCTGCTTCCTCCTCTCTCTCTCTCTCTCTGCCTGCGTTTCTGCCTGCTTGTGATCTCTCTCTGTCAAATAAATAAGTAAAATCTTTAAAAAATAAAAAATATAAAAAAACCGAAACAATGACGTGTAATTCCTGGACCTATAGCTTCAGCATCAACCCGGAGCTTGTCAGAAATGCAGACTCTTAGGCCGAGCCCCAGACCTGCTCAGCCAGAAGGTGCGTCGCCTGCACAGACCCCAGGCGATCTGTAAGTGCACTGATGGTATCTAGAGAGGACCCCCACAAGTGAGACCCGGGGTCACCTTGTTGGATCAGAAAGTTGCCTTTGTCATCCAATTGGATCAGAAAGATGCCTTGGACAGAACCATCCAATTCACAGGAGCCTGGAATGCATAGCAGATCATGATTCTGAAAAAACAAATGAACTTGACTTCCCAGGGCTATGAAGAATGCCTAACTCACAAGTCTGGACACATGAAAAGGTTGCTGGGAAGGGCCCCCTGATGGAAAAGGCAAGGTTCTGGCCTCTCATTCCCATTCAGCAAACATTTACTGAGACTCTGCTAAAGGGCCAGGCTGAGTGCTGGGCGTCGGGCAGGTGTATGGAATGAACAGGAGACACAAGTTTTGTCCTGCAGAAGCTCACAAACCCGGAAGGGAGAAAGATCACAAAAACGTGTTCGTGGGGGGCACCCAGCCACCCTCGTCCTCCATTCCTCCTACTTCCGTTCTCAGAAGACATCATACTCAGGGCCCTGGAGTGCACTCCCCACCCCCACCCCCGGCCTCCAACCCTTCCTGCATCTCCCCTCTCTGCCCTCCCCCTGTGCCTGGCTAAATCTTATTCATCTTCTAGATTTCAGCTGAGATATAATTTCTTCCAGGAAACTACCGCTGACCACCCCAACCTGGGAAGTGGGGTCCTTCTGTGCTCTCATGATTCCCCTCAACCCACCACTTCCCTTATTGTGGCATTTTTCATAATTCAGAGTGAGTTTCCTGTTTATTCATTTATCTCGCCTCACAGACCGAGATGGTTATGAGGACAGGACCCTTATCTGCCGTGTTCATTATACTCGCAAGGAAGTATAATAGTAGTGCTCTCTGCTTTTTTCTTAAATGCGTACTATGTGCCAGGCACCATCCTAAGTATTTATATGTATTAACTCATTTAATCCTCACAACTACCCAGTGAGTGGGTGCTGTGATTTTTCCCATCTCACAGATGAATAGAGACACAGAGAAGTTAAGTAACTCACCCAAAGAAACACAGCAATTAAGTGGCAGAATAGGGATTCAAACCCAGGCTATCTGGCTCCAGAGTCTGCATATTGGAAGAGGGAGTGATTAATTCTATAGAGAAGTCAGAAGTCAGGGAAGCCTTCGGGCACAACACCCGAGACCAGTTTTGAAAAATAGGAGTCTGCCATGTAGAAAAGTAGCAGGGGCTTTTGCAGACTTGACAACCACCAATTTGTCAATGCAACAGCCATTTTCTGAAGGACAAATGGAAGGCAATGGACAGCGCTCCAGATACTGGCCTATGAGGCTCAGACAGAGTGACTGTCGTAGCGTCCAGTTTCAGCCTGAGTCATGCATGAGTGGGATAAGGCAAGTTACACATGCCCTAGGGCTCTGGTCCTTCAGTTTCTGTGTGGGTGAGACATACCCACCTCTTCCCTCCCCTCTTGCCCCAAGATTCAAGGCTCCCTCCTGAACCGTGCCCCCATCCCTTGCAGGGATTGGCTCACCACCTCGAAAGGTCCCAGCAGGCACACCTTCAAGCAGGGGCAGACCCAGCACAGACCTGGAGCTTGTGAGAAGAATCGAGGAGTTTCCCCAAAACCCCACTCAGGCTGTCCTCATCCTCCTCTGGCTCAGGAGTCTCCCAACCTTTTTTTTTTTTTTTAAGATTTTATTTATTTGTCAGAGAGAGAGAGTGCGTGTGAACAAGCGAGCACAGGCAGACAGAATGGCAGGCAGGGGCAGAGGGAGAAGCAGGCTCCCTGCTGACCAAGGAGCCTGATGTGGGACTCGATCCCAGGACGCTGGGATCATGACCTGAGCTGAAAGCAGCCGCTTAACCAACTGAGCCACCCAGGTGTCCCATGGAGTCTCCCAACTTTTTAAACCCCAGAATACAGTTAGGAAACACTTTTAGGAAAACCCCAATATATGACAAATTAAGAGTTGTTCTTCAGTACCCCACTTCCATCGACCCTGTCCCTGGGAGGAGCCCTAAGGCCTGGTCTAGGCCAGCTATTTCTTTTTACTCTTGGAAAAAAGTAGAGAAAGGAAGAGATTTGTTAAGAACACAGGACAAGTCGGGACTAGCACCTGGACAGAAGTCGCATTTCCTTGTTGCAAGTTCTTGTCTCACCAAGTTGAAGAACGAATCCCAGGGACACAAAAGGATGAAATGAATTTTTATTAAGTGAAATGAGAACAGAAAGGAAAGGAAGAAAAAAAAAAGCTCTCTAGAGAGAGAGGGATCCCGTGTGTTGCCACTGAGGGCATTTATGGTCTTTTTTTTTTTTTAAGATTTTATTTATTTATTTGACAGACTGAGATCACAAATAGGCAGAAAGGCAGGCAGAGAGAGAGGAGAAAGCAGGCTTGATCCCAGGACGCTGGGATCATGACCTGAGCCAAAGGCAAAGGCTTAACCCACTGAGCCACCCAGGTTCCCCTATGGTCAGTCTTTTATAGAAAACTGACCAGGGAACTTGGTAAATATCTTGTCTATAACATTTAAAACAAACAAGGTAGATTTGTAAATATCATTAGAATATCCCATCTATATTTAGAACAAACAGGATGGACTTGTTATGTTCCCTGCTCTCTGGCTAATATCTCATCTATAACATTTCTCCACATCTGGGATTTCTGGGAGCCTGGTTAGTAGCCTGAGCCCAGGCCAGGAAGTCAGGGTCCTCCTTTCTCTCCCTGCCTATGCCTTTGCCTATGCCTATGCCTAACCCTTTCCTTACTCATCCTGAGTCAGACTAGCACTCTTCTCCATAAACAGCACCATCTCCTGTCTCCTCTCTGTCCTAGCTTCTGGAATAAACTTGGAAGACTACCCTCTACCTTCATTCCTACCCTTCAGGCAGTCAGGCAGTCAGTCAGCAAAACTTTACCAGGCTTCTTCTAAGGGTCAGGCACTGAGCTGGGCCCCTGACCTCCGAGGGTGACAGAGTGATGTGTGTAAGACAAACACATTCACAGACATTGACAATCCCCTTTGACAAAAGCCACAGCGAAGACCGTCCATCCCTTATTCTCAGGGCCTGGTACAAAGTAGGTACTCAATAAATGTGTGGAGCACAGAGGAAAAAGAGATGTGGGGACAGTGGGGGACAGTGGGCTGACAGGGGGGAGGGCCAGGATAGACTTCAGAACCCCTTCCTCTCCCTCGCTGACCTCCTACCACACAGCTCTTGGATGCTGTGGCATGATGGTAATGACGACAGGCTAAGGACAAGAAAACTCAGACCCAGACTCTGCCTGAGCTCCCAGCTTTGTGATCTGATTGGTCTAGACCCAGACCCTATGGACACCAGGCCCATGTGCCTGTTTGAATTTAAATTAATTAAAATTAAATAATACATAAGATTCAGTTCCCCAGTCTCACTAGCCACATCTCCAGTGCTCAAAAGCTACCTGTGGCCACTGGCGACCACATGTACAAACAGTACAGGTTAAGGAATGCTGGCATCACCACAGTGAGTTCTTTTGGACTGTGCTGCTAGTCTAGAGCAGTGACTCGCAGGTTTTGAATTTCAGGGACAAGTCCATGTTCAAAGGTATTTGAGAAAGGACATAAGATCGCCAACTTTTTGGGGCACCTGGCTGGCTCAGTTGGTAGAGCATGCAAGTCTTGATCTCAGGGTCGTGAGCTCCAGCTTTGAGTGTAGAGATTACTTTAAAAAAAGGGTTGGGGGCACATCTGGGTGGCTCAGTCCATTAAGCGTCTGCCTTCAGCTCAGGTCATGATCCCAGGATCTTGGCACCAAGTCCTGCATTGGGCTCCTTGCTCAACGAGGACCCTGCTTCTCCCTCTGCCTGCTGCTCCCCCTGCTTGTGTGCTCTCTCTCTCACAAATAAATAAATAAAATATTTTTTTAAAAGATTTCTAACTTTTCATTTTACCAGAAAAACTTAAATGCAGTAATAATGATTTTAAAAAAACCACGGTTAAGGACGCCTGGGTGGCTCAGTTGGTTAAGCGGCTGCCTTCGGCTCAGGTCATGATCCCAGCTTCCTGGGATGGAGTCCCACATAGGGCTCCTTGCTCGGCAGGGAGCCTGCTTCTCCCTCTGCCTCTGCCTGCCACTCTGTCTGCCTGTGCTCGCTCTCTCGCGCTCTCTCTCTGACAAATAAATAAATAAAATCTTAAAAAAAAAAAACAAAACACGGTTAGTAGAAGTAATATGAAATCTTGCACTGGATCCTGGGCTTAAATGGCCCGCATTAAGATATATTCATGGCATAATTGAAAAATTTGAATTTAGATTGTATATTGGAGGGGTGCCTGGGTGGCTCAGTTGGTTAAGCGGCTGATTCCTGATTTTGACTGAGATCATGATCTCAGGGTCCTGGGATGGAGCCCCGAGTCTGGCTCTGTGCTCAGTGGGGAGTCAGCTTGGGATTCTCTCTTCTTCTGCCCCTCCCGCCGCTCTCTCCCTCTCTCCCTAAAATAAATAAATTTGCAAAAAATATTTTAAAAGGATTGTATATTGGATAATTGTGCTGTGATTAGGGAGACGGTGGCCTGCATTTTTCAGACATTAGGGTGGCGGCGTTAGGGGTGAGATGTGAGGATGTCTGCACTAACTCCCTTCCTTGTGGTTCAGGAAAAAAATACATATTTATAGAAATATAAATATAAACATAAATGAACATAAATATAGGGAGGGAAGGAGAGAAAAAGCAAATGTGCCAATATATTCACTGGTGAATCTAACGAAAACAAATAATAAATAGTAAAACGAAAGCAGAAACGGAGCTGGTGACTCTAGGTGAACATTACAGGTGAGCTCACTGTACCCTTCCTGCAACTTTCCTGGAAGTTTGAGATTTTTTGAAATACAAAGTTGGGGGGGAAATCAGAAGTCAACACAGTGGCTCCTCCCCCGCTGGGCAGAGCCTGAGGGGTCCTGCAGGGTGGGGTGATGCCCAAGTTCTTGATGGGGGATTTCGATCACATGGTGAGCTGTTGGGTTACATTGTACCCCTGCCCCTCCCCCCAGAAAGTGACATCCACCTGGAACCTGTGAATGTGACTGCATGTGGGGAAAAAGGGGTTTTGCAGATGTTGTTAAGGATTTTGAGATGAGGTTATTCTGGATTAGGGTGTGCCCGCAATCCAAGGACTAGTGTCCATCTAAGAAGAGGAAGGTAGAGGGAGATTTCCCCAGAGACAGAGAGAGGAGGCCAGGGGAAGAGGCTTAGAGGGACGTGGTCACAAGCCAAGGAATTCCTGGAAACACCAGAAGCTGGAAAGGAAGGATTCTCCCAGGGAGCCTTCCGAGGGAGCATGGCCCTATGGACACCTAGATTTCAGACTTCCGGCCTCCAAAACCAAGAAATAAATTTCTGTCCTTTCAAGCCACCAGGTTTGCGGTCATTTGTCTGGCATCCCCAGGACGCTAACATGGGTGTGTTCGCTTAAGGAGAATTCATCAAACTGTACACTTAAGATTTGTGCGCATGTCTCTATCTATGTGTCTTATACTCCTTCAAAAAGGTACTGGGGGGGGGCATCTGGGTGGCTCAGTGGGTTAAAGCCTCTGTCTTCGGCTCAGGTCATGATCCCAGAGTCCTGGGATCGAGCCCCGCATCGGGCTCTCTGCTCAGCGGGAAGCTTGCTTCCTCCTCTCTCTCTCTCTCTCTGCCTGCCTCTCCGCCTACTATGTGATCTCTTATTTATTTATTTGACAGACAGAGATCACATAGTAGGCGGAAAAGCAGGCAGAGAGAGAGAGGAGGAAGCAGGCTTCCTGCTGAGCAGAGAGCCCGATGCGGGGCTCCATCCCAGGACCCTGGGATCATGACCTGAGCCGAAGGCAGAGGCTTTAACCCACTGAGCCACCCAGATGCGCCCCAATAAATAAAATCTTAAAAAGAAAATGTACTTAAGGAGCTCCTGGGTGGCTCAGTCGGTTAAGCCTTCAGCTCAGGCCATGATCCTGGGGTCGCAGGATGGAGCCCCGTATTGGGCTCCCTGCTCAGCGGGGAGTCTGCTTCTCCCTCTGTCCCTCACCCCTCTCTCACTCTCTCTCAAATTAATAAATAAAATATTTTTTAAATGCACTTAAAAATAAATATAAATGACTATTTACTTTCAGCTTTCATTTCTTAAAAAATATTAAAAGAAAAAGTTTAGTAAGGACATCATCTCAAAATAAAAGATGGGCCCTCAAAATGAAATTTAACATTGTGACACTATTTCCCTTCATTTTGCTAAGAATCCGCAAACATATTTCACCATAGATAAGCACCGACTACAGATGGGCTGCGTCAGAATCACCAGGGGAGCTTTAAAAAATACAGAATCCCAGACAGAGAGGTCACAGAGAAAGGATAAGGAGTCCAGAAATAGACTTGAATACATGTGGGAATTCAGTATATGCTAAAGGTGGCATTTCAAATTAGTGGGGGAAGACAGATTATTCAATATGGTGTTGGTTCAACTGGCTAGCCACTTGGAAAAAAATAAAGCTGTATCTCTACCTCATTCCAATTTACCAAAATAAATTCCAGATGGATGAAAATGTTAATTAAGGAAAAAAAAACCACAACCCTAAAAGGACTACAAGAAAATGTGAGACGTTTTCCTTTTATAATCTAGAGGTAGGAATTGCCTTTAACCAAAATTCACTGAATACTTATTCTTTAACTTTGTGCTTGGTGCTAGAGATGGGAACAAAGGTGCTTGCCCTCCAGGAGCTCATACTACTGAGGGTGATCTAAGACACTGGTGTCCAGGTTGTAAGATTCACTAACCATTAATAATAATGTTTTAAATTCTTTGCTTTTTAATAATCTTAGAGTGAGGAAAGCATTTCTATGCAAACCGAAATCACAAAGCTGTTATGAAAAGATTAATAAATTTTACTACATGAAAACAAATGGTAAAAAAAAAAAAAAAGCAAAAAAAAAAATGGTCCTGATGGGCAGGGGAATGAAGATATATTGCTTAATGGGTATGACGTTTTCTTTGGGGGTGATAAAAATATGTTGGAACTAGATAGAGGAGGTGGTTGAATAACATTATGAGTGTACTAAATAGTACTGACTTGGAATCTTTAAAATGATTAATTTTATATTATGTGAATTTCACTTCAATTAAAGAAAATAAATAGAAATGCAATTTTAAAAATCAACTTTAAAAATTCCAAATGGAGGGACGCCTGGGTGGCTCAGTTGGTTAAGCGGCTGCCTCCAGCTCGGGTCATGATCCAAGCGTTCTGGGATCGAGTCCCGCATCGGGCTCCTTGCTCAGCGGGGAGCCTGCTTCTCCCTCTGCTTCTGTCTGCCTGTGCTCGCTCTCTCTCTCTGACAAATAAGTAAAATAAAATCTTAAAAAAAAAAAAAATTCCAAATGGAGGGGGAGACTGCAAATCCTCACTGGGAAGAAAATTGGTAACACCAAGGGGAGACAAAAAATTCATTTCCCTAATATATGAAGAGTTCTTAAAAATCAATAAGACAAAGATAAACAATCCAGTGTTGGTGAGCGCCTGGAATAACAGACAACCTCATATATCATCGGTAAGAATGTAAATTGGCATGAACTTTTGGGAATGTAATTTTGAAATACTGCAATTTAAATGGACATAAAGTTTGACCCAGCAGTTTCATCGCCGAGATTTCTCTTCTTACAAATACACTCACACGAGAGTTCATGGCGTTACTCTTAAGAAGATATACAAGTTGGGGGACGCCTGGGTGGCTCAGTGGGTTAAGCCTCTGCCTTCAGCTCAGGTCATGATCTCAGGGTTCTGGGATCGAGTCCCACATCGGGCTCTCTGCTCAGCGGGGAGCCTGCTTCCCCTCTCTCTCTGCCTGTCTCTCTGTCTACTTGTGATCTCTCTCTCTCTGTGTCAAATAAATAAATAAAATCTTTTAAAAAAAAGAAGATATACATGTTGAAAGGTGTTTTGGGGTAAACTATTTATAATAGCAAACAAATAAATGTTAAGTGTCCATCCATAGAGAACTGGTTAAATATGATATGTCCCCTAGGCATTGTATCCTATCCAGTCCTTAAGAAGAATGAGATGTATCTACATGTGCTTGTGGGAAAATTATCCAAGACAAGAACGATGAAGTGTGTGTTAGGAAGGGGAAGGAGCAATATCCACAGAAGTTAGTGTTATATATCCAGTGTGTGCAGATTTTTTTTTTAGATTTATTTAATTGATAGAGTTGCGGGGGAAGAGGAGCAGAGGGAGAGGGAGGCAAGTAGATTCTAGGTTGAGCTCAGAGTCTGACACAGGGCTCGATCCCAGGACTCTGAGATCATGAACTGAGCTGGAATCAGGATTCAGACTGAGCCACCCAGGCGCCCCCAGTGTGTGTAGATTTTTTAAAAATTTCTGAATAATACAAAAGGAGTTGGTAACAGTGGTCATCTCTGGGAAGTCCCCCTTAACACTGAGGAACAGGGAGAGAGATTTTTACCTTAACTTTCTTTCTTTTTGTACTTTTTGAACTTTTAAACTATGAATGTATATTTTTTTTATATATCACTTTTTAAGATTACTTTTAATTTTTTTTTTTTAAGATTATTTGTTTATTTGGGGCGCCTGGGTGGCTCAGTGGGTTAAGCCTCTGCCTTCAGCTCAGGTCCTGGTCTCAAGGTCCTGGGATCGAGCCCCGCATCGGGCTCCCTGCTGAACAGAGAGTCCGATTCGGGGCTTGATCCCAGGACCCTGAGATCATGACCTGAGCCGAAGGCAGAGGCTTAACCCACTGAGCCACCCAGGCACCCCTAATTTTAATTTTTAAAAGGATTTTATTTATTTATTTGGCAGAAAGAGCAAGCAATCAAGGGGAGGGGCAGAGAGAGAGAGAGGGAGAAACAGGCTTCCCACTGACCAGAGACTTGCGGACCCTGGAATCATGACCTGAGTTGAAGGCAGCCGCTTAACCAACTGAACCACCCAGGCGCCCCAAGGTTAATTTTTAAATTATTAAATTGTTAAATTTAATTTTAAGTTTCTTAGACATAGGAAAAGTATAGATAATAACGAAACTAAGTCAGGTTCTCACCACCCAGATGAAGTAATTTAACATGACAGATGAAATTTGAAGATCCCTGTGCATCATTCTATGACTCCTCCCCTACCTCTCTCCCTAAAGGTAATACCATTCTGAATTTGGTGTTATGAGATAGGCATGGTTTTGTGGGTTTTTTTTGTTTTGTTTTGTTAGGGTTTTTATTTATTTATCTCACAGAGTGGGAGAAGCAGGCTCCCCACTGAGCAGGGACTTGCAGACCTTGGGATGGTGACCCGAGTGGAAGGCTGATGCCCAACTGACTGAGCCACCCAGGCACCCTGTGATAGGCATGTTTTTATTCCTATGCCTTAAAATTCTTATTAAAATTTCCATATGTGGGGCACCTGGTGGCTCAGTAGGTTAATTGCCTCCAGCTGAGTCATGATCCCAGGGGCCTGAGACTGAGCCCAGCTCTGGGCTCCCTGCTCAGCTGGGAGTCCACTTATTCCTCTCCCTCTCCCCCTGCTCATGCTCTTTCTCTCTCAAATAAATAAAATCTTTTTAAAAATAAATAAAATAAAATCTCCATATCTATCAATAAAAAACATTTTTTTGCATGTTTTATCCTTTATAGAAATAGTGTTAATTTTTACAGCATAGCTCTTAGAGGCAAGTCAGGTCTTGGATCCAGAGGTCTCCCTCTGGCCCTTCTCTGTGCTCCTGTCCACAGGACAAGAAGCCCGAGGGAATGTAACTTATGGTGACTGCGAGCCTCTTAGAGACCACATGAGGGTATTCAGGCCTCCAGAACTCCCAGTCCAGACAGCCTCCCGTGTTATGCAGCATCTAGGCAGGATTTTCTCCAGGGTCCATCCTTCTGAAGGCGGGCCATCTACCCGAATGTGCACCCCTAGATCAGAGGGGTGGCCAAGGGCCTACTGTTTGGGAAGGGGCGGGATGGGGAGTAAATGGAGTGGAACCTGGGCGCGGGGCACACAAAATGGGGTGGAGGGCTTCAGTGAGATGCAGATGGTGGGGTGGGCCTCTGTATTCTTGCCTCGGGCTATCCTCCCCCGCCCCCCAAACACACACATCAAATTCTGTGCATTTGACTACTCGCTTTTCCACTCAACATAACGTTTTGGGGCATAATTGATTTTCACGCCTGTATAGTATTTCCTTAAAGTTTTAAAAGTTTCAGATCCCTGGCCCGTCACCCAGTGGATTCTGACACGGGGAAGGGGCCAGATGGCTTCTGCAACTTTTGGAAGCTCTGTGCAATGCAGCTGGGCAGCGCCATTTGGGAACCATGGGAGATAAGCCCCTCTTGGCATGTCCCTGGTTTTGTACCAGCTAACATTGTCACTTTCCGCTGCTCCTCCACGGGGTCCTCAAGGTATACCTGGACGGGCCACTCGCGGCACCGGCCACCACCCCAGCGGCCTGGTTCTGGGTTCAGGGACCAGACGGCGGCAACGGGCGCCCCCTGCTGGAGACAAGCGCGAGCTGAGCAGATGGGTCCCTCCGCTTTCCCCATCTTTTAACGTGCATTTAGGGTACTCCACGTGGACACAAATTACTGCCATCTGCTCTGCCTTCTTAAGACGTTCACACGGAACACAGATATCCTGATAGCTTCCTTTTATGGAGCCTTTACTAGGAATGAAGGAGTGCCCTGGCGGAGGAGTTGTGGACTCAGGTCCGGGTTGGTCCCCTTTGTGACCTACAGCAAGTCATTGAACCCCGGGATAACTCGGTTCCTGGTGAACAAAATACGGGGCGGTAGGGCCACCGGTCTCACAAGACTGCTTTGAGGATTAGAGTTTAAAGTGGTGCCTGGCTTGTGGAAAGGACCAGTCACTATTAGATGCCAGACCCAGGGCTAATGATTAGTTACAGTGACAGAGAGCTTACTGGGGCCAGCTGCTGTTCTATGTTCTTTCTGCTGATTATATCATTTAATCACCACAACTCCCTGAAGTGAGTATGGTTCTATTCTTCTCCAGTTTACAGAGGAGGAGAGTGAGGCCCAGAGAGTCGAGCTACTTGGCAAAGGCTCACAGCAGGTCAGGGGTGAAGCATGATTTAAACCCAGGCAATTGTACTTCAGAGCCCATACTTTTCAGGTTTTTTCTTTTAAGATTGATTGATTGATTGATTGATTTGAGAGAGAGAGAGAGAGAGGAGCAGGATGAGGGGCAGAAGGAGAGAGAATCTTCAAGCAGATTCCATGCTGAGCACAGAGCCAGATGCAGGGCTTGATCCCAGGGCTTGATCCCAGGATGCCAAAAACAAGAATTGGGTGCTCAACAGACTGAGCCAACAGTACTCTGAGAGCCCATAATTTTAATCACTACATCCTCTTGGCAATCTGGTGAGGCATATACTATGCCCATTCTAGAGCTGGGGACACTGAGGCTCAGAGAGGTGAGGTGACTTGCCTCAGATCACACAACTAATTATTGCTGGAGCCCTGGCCTGGACTCGCCCCAGTTCTGTTTCTTTGCACGGTCTCATGTAGCTCTGTGACAACCCAGAAGGCAAGGTGACCCTGTGTGAAAAGGGAGGACCCTGAATGGAGATGATTGAAGGACTTGCTTGAGGTCACAGAGCCAGTTAGTAGGGAGCTTTCTCTGTTGGGGGAGAGACCTGAGGACATTCTCCCTGGGGCCCAGCACCTCCTAGGTGTTCTGCTGGCGCCGCAGCCATCCCTTGCCTGTGTGATCACAACTCCAATTCCCAGGCGCCAGAATTGAGCACACTTTCTTCCAGGCCAGCCTGGGCACAGCTGTCAAAATCGGGTCTCAAGCTGTCTCAAGCCGTCACTCAGCCTGAACCTGGCCTCCAGATTGGTTGCTGGAGCTTCCTGTATGGCTTGAGGCTCAGAGTCCATTCCCCTGCCCCCTGGGAGGCAGCTGGTACCATGGAAGGGGTAGGCGTTCGGAACAAAACAGTCCAGGGTTCAAATCTAGCTGTACCCCTTCATTTCTGCACAACCTTGGGTGAGTTTTCTCATCTCCCTGAACTGCTATTTCATCACCTGTAAAGGGAGGGTAAGGTTCATCACTTTGCAGGCTCCTGCAAGGATGAAATGCAATCAGGTATGTACAGCATTTGGACACAGTAGGTGCTCAATAAACGTTAGATCCCTTTGCTAGTCCTTTGCTCCCGACCTTTGTCTCCTCCCCTTTACAGCTTCTCCCAATAGGCCCAGCAGTCCCCACTTACCCGTCCTGAATAAGATGTCTCCAGGCTTGGGTTGGGCTGGTATAGAACAGGCATCCTTTGCGGTGGTGGCAGGGGTGGGAGCAGAATAACATCCCCACATATAACTCAGTACTGTTCATTGGCCTCACAAAGACTGACTGAGCACCTACTATGTGCCAGCTACTGTGCACCTACTATGTGCCAGCCACTGTTCTTGGTCATGGGGCTGCAGTGGTAAACAAGAAAATCAAGATCCCTGTTTGCTATATATCACTGAGAACCTACCAATTCAGTGTTCAGCTGCTGGATGGGCCCCCACCCATGCTGACACTAGGCTCATTCACTGCCAGCCTCCACTGTTTTCCATACGTTGTTTCATTTAATGCTCCCAGATACCAGAGGAAGTATTCATATCCTCAGTTTATAGGTGAGGGAGTGGAACTAAGTAACTTGAAGAGGAGGCAGGGACTGAATATAGACAGTCTGATTCCAGGACCTGAGCTCGACTGTGTTCCTGCACACTCTCCCCTTTACTCTTCAAAGTTTGTATTCCCATTTTACAGGTGAGGAAACTAAGACAAAGGGAATGAGGGTGGGCCAAGGTCATACAACTTAATAATATACTGGACTATTTGGACCCTAGGTGTGGCCTGACTCCAGACCCCAAGTTGCCCCTGACTCATTCAACAACTATTTTCTTCCCAGCAGGGGGAAAAAAATTGGACCTGGGCCTGGCCTTGGGAGGCCAAATCTGTTGAGGAAGCTGCGGGATAATCGGCAGCTGTGGTGTAATCACACAGTGGTGTATGTCAAGGCAGAGGCGTGCAGAACTTGCTGGGGAAACATACACTAGGGAGATAGGAGCTCTGCTGGAAAGCAGTCCTGGAAAGCTCCCTGGAGGAGGTAATACTTAAGGTGAATGTGGAAAGATAAAGGGATAAAGAGCCTTAGAAGGATCAAATGGAGTTTGGGGCCAGGGAGAACTGCCTGACAGCATATACATTATGTGGCTCCTTCCTAGGTGTGGGAGTATTTGGGCCACTTAATTTTTCTGTTTATCTCGAATCCATTCACTGCCCTTCTGCTCCAGTCCTTATGGCAGAGGCTGGTCCATACAAACCATGCTTCCTGAGCTCCTTTGACAACTGGCTTCTGGTTGTTTCCAGCCAATGGAAGCCTTGGAGAGATCAGAGTAAGATGAAAGGAGAAGCTGGGGTATTTCTTCCCATCTCTCTCAGCCTTGGAAGTGGGGAATGGTTGCAGCAATTTCAAGGTCTCCTCCATAGCTACGGGTCCTGCAAGAAAGGCCCACTGTGGTCCCTGCTCCTCTCTGGGTGGCTCTGGTTTCTGGTCTTGGGGATGCCATCTCCTCCCTGTAGAGCTCCAGCCCAAAGCAAGAGAGGGTCTTGGCTTCCTGAGTTGCTGCTAACCTCGGGTCTGCCTCTGCTTCCCCTGGTTGATTTCTGCTCACTGCACAACTTTGTAATGAACTCTTCATATTAGATTCCCTCTATTTTCTCTGTCTCTCTCTCTCTTTTTTTTTTTTTTTTTTTGTAAGAGAGAGAGTGAGGAGTACAGGCAGACAGAGTGGCAGGCAGAGGCAGAGGAAGAAGCAGGCTCCCTGCTGAGCAAGGAGCCCGATGTGGGACTCGATCCCTGGATGCTGGGATCATGACCTGAGCCGAAGGCAGCCGCTTAACGAACTGAGCCACCTAGGCGTCCCTAGATTCCCTCTTTAGAATCATCTGGTATGGGTCTCATTTTTCAGGGTAGACCCCTGACACTCTGTGTCTCTGTTTCCTAGCCTATAAAAGGAGGGTTCACTGATTCATTCAACAGATAGGGATCTAGTGGCTTCCTCATGACTGTGAAACTGTGCTAGTGTTGGAAATATCACAGGAAACGAGATCCATTAAAAGGCATAACAGTCACACACTGCCCATCCTTCATGTCTCTGTGATGATCAGAAGAGGTGCTTGCATAAATGTCCCCTGCTGCCTGGGTTTCAGGAATTGCCATCACCGGCCAATACTGCTCGGACCACAGCCTGTTTTCTGAATCCAAGTGTCCTGGGTCTAAGGCCTTGCCCCACCCTTCCATTCCCCAATCCTCAGAGAGAAATATTTCGGACAAATGAAAGGAAGCCTTAATTTACACCATGGGAAGTCAACTTAAGGGATTCATTATCTCAAGTGGTGGTACAGTTTTAAGCTATAAATAGGTTTTTAAGAACAGGTTTAGCTAAACCCGTAGATGGCCGTGGGCACGTGGGCACGTGGGCACGGAGACAGAAGGTAGAGTTGAGCCCAGAGCACCCACCTGCTGACTGTCTGCTCTTAGCTCTGCTGCCCTCCTGGGGCATCTGGTACAGTGGAGGGAGCAGTGGACTGGGAGGGAGGAAACCAGGGTTTGAATGCCAGCTCTGCTGACCAAGTACATGACCTTGGACAGGTCACTTCATTGCTCCTGAGCCTATTTCTTCATTGGTCACATGGGAATATGGAGAGTGTCTAGGATCTCTGGTTGTGATGATTCCAGGTTAAAAATGCAGGTAAAGCCCCTCCTATGCATAGGGTACCTGGTGAGCACACAGTAAACACTCCCTAGTGCAATTATTACTTGCTGTAGGAGCTCTGGCCTGGAGTCTCAACCCTCTCCATTAGACCAGGAAACTTGCTGTGTGACCTTGAGCAAGTCAGTTTCTGGGCGTCGGCTTCCTCATCTGTAAAATGGGAAACTAGCCCTGCCTGGCTCAGGAAACAACAGTTAAAGTGTCACCTCTTAATAGAGTTACTGCATGAGGAACAGCACAGCAATCTCAAAGTGTGGCGTCTGGAGCCACGCTGCCTGGTTTTCAATCCCAGCTCCACCCCCTACTTAGATTCCTTTCATACTCTGTGCCTGTTTCCTTGTACCTAAAGTGGAGTTAATGACTGCAACTACCTCACAGCCGGGTTGTGACGTAGGTGACGTGCTTAGAACAATGACTGGCACAGAGCATTGTAAATGTTGTGATTACTAAGCATACAGCACAGGGCACCTAAACTGCTTGAGGCTTTTGAATCCCACAGACCTGCCGCCGTCCATATCCCACCCTCCTGGTGGTGTGAGCTTGGACAAGTCACTTCCCCTCCCTGAACCTCAGCTTCCTCTTCTCTACGATGGAAGATGATAACAACCTGCTTCCTTAAGGCACCAGGATGCAGCAAAGCGTGTGTGCAGTGCCTGATATGTGAGTGGTGCTCATTTGCAAGTGCTTCCCTCCCCTTCACCTCTTGGCTCCTCTCCTCAGCTTTCTCCTCCATGGTTCACTTTGTCCTTCTGACCCAGAGCTTCTTTGGTGCTTCTAAGAAGTCTCCCCCTCAGAGGGGAGGCAATAATGACAAACAGCATGTTTTGGGGGGAAGAACCCTGGATATGCAGTCAGAAAACCAGGGTAGGCTTGTCTTTGTAATGGAAGGATTCTGATATGCTGTTTCCAAGGAGCCATGACCTTGGGTCAAGAGCCTTCCCTCTCTGGATTTTGGGCTCCTCTCCTGTTCCATGATGAAGTTGTTAACCTTTTGCATTGTGATATCCTGCAATCCTGTGATCTGGTGGCAAAGGCCAAGGTTAGGACTGAGCCTTAGTTGGGCCGGGGATGGGAATTCGTGCTGCGGGGCTACAACATCCTTGGGAGAGGTGACATGGTCAGAGGCAGCATATATCCTACTGGCAAGTGGTGAGAGTTGGGGGTGGCTCTAGAGAGCTGAGAAATCAGGTCCTCATTGGAAACCTGTGCAGGGAGTGCAGAATCAGCCTGCCATCATGCCACTGTTGACCTAGCTTTCCAGGCCTGCTCTGGGGGCCTGGTCCTGCTGGATGGGAGGGAGGGGGTGAAGAGGGGACCCAGCCCATCCAGAGGCCTCATGCTCTATCCCCCCTATGAAAACCTGCTTCTAGTAAAGGACCAGGGAAATCCCCTCATACTCAAGTACACACAAATTATAACAGCTCGAAGCACACTTTGCCTTTTTAAATAGGGTTGATTTTTTTAAAACAGTTTTTTGAAGTCTTCCTCCCCTCGACCCATTTATATTTTTCAATTGAAGAAAATAACTCGTGCACAGATTTAAGGACAAAACAAGGCACCAGGCTCCCTCACAAAATGATATATAGGCTTAAACAGAAAGTAGTGCCAAAAAAAGGAAAGTAGTGCCAAAGACGGCATTTGCAGCATCAGGAGAGCAGCAAACCTGAAGGGCTGCAAAGCTGGGCTGTGGGGGATGTCTCGACCTCCAGCTCTACTAATGCCAACAAATACGTATGACTAAAGTTCACTAAGGGCCGGGCATTGACTCCTGCATTTCCCTGAATCTAAGCCACTGGCACTTGCCTCCGGAGTGCCCTTATGTGACTCTGGACCAGCCACTTCCCATCTCCGGGCCTCAGTTTCCCATCTGTACAAGGATTGTATGTTCCCCTCCTCCCAGGACACATAAAACCTAATTAGGAAAGATTCGATTAGGCTCGATAAGAGCGTTAAGTCACCGGTTCCGAGCCAAGCGAAATGACTAATGTTTATTCCTCTCCGGCCAAGTCAAAACCTCCCCGGACCCGCACACCCTTAGTAGCTGTTCCGGGAGGGGCGTGGTCAGGCCGCTGAGGGCCACGCCCTAAGTCGTAGGGCAGCCTTCGCCGCGCCCAACCCTGCGGCCTAGGGAAGGGACCCAGCAGTGACGTCACATAACCACTCCCAGTGTAGCCCTCCGCCAAGACAGAAAGTAGTCCCCAATCCATCGCGGACTCTGTCACCCATATTTCACGACATATAAAATACTAGACTCTCTCCGGACTGGGCCATGGTTCTGAGGCCTCAGGACAAACTTCTGACACACCGGAAAGCTGTCTTTCTCTGGGTCGGCGTAGGAAGTAGTCCCGGCCTACGGTGGGCCGACGGGTACCTCCGCAGCGGGGGAAAGAGGATGGCGACCTCGTCGATGCCGGAGTCGGAGAGGAGTGCGGCTACGAAAGCGTCAGGTGAGCATCGGGTAGAATCAGGTCGCTCCACTGCACCCTGCCGCGAAGTGGGGGCAGACTGCGGGGATAGCCGGCGGCGAGCTCCCAGGCCGGCGGGGCTGTCCGAACAGGGCCCCGGGGTCCCAGGCCCTTTAGTCGCTCTCGCACTTGCCTGAGCGGAAACCCGGCGCCGCCACAAGATGGCGTCGGGCCTGGAGCGCAGGCAGCGCCGGGGACAGCCCCGAGTCGCCAGGCCCCGGGACCGTCGCTGTCAGCCCCCTCCGCATGGGAACCAGGGGAGGGGGGAAGCGAGCCACTGACCCAGGGGGGCCTGCGGGCTGTACCACCGACCCCGCACCCGGGGGGACTCAAGGGGCCGAAGGGCTAAACCACTGAGCTCGGAGTGGGCTCTTAGAACGAACCACGGTGCGGGAGTCATGGAGGAGAGACGAGGAGGGTCAAGATTACCGGCCATTGACCACCCTACCGGGGACGGGGAAGGATTCCAGACTGGGAGGTCAGGGTTCTTGGGCCTGTTTTCCCGAGGCTCCTGTCTCTTGGTACACGAGAAAGCCCCTCCCCGTCGGAGACTCAGTCTTTGCACCTGCAAAATGGGCACACGGGCGCCGCTGGGTAGGCCGTGGTTGCCCGGGCCCGGGAAGAGGCCCACCTGTTCCAGCCCGCGTCACCTCCTCTCGCAGAGTGAAGGATCCAGATCCTGCGCCTCGCTGTCAGGCGGCTCCCCGAGCCAATGGAGGAGAACGAGGTGGAGAGCAGTAGCGACGCGGCGCCTGGTCCTGACCGGCCCGAGGAGCCCTCTGAGAGCGGCCTGGGCGTGGGCACCTCTGAAGCGGTGTCGGCCGACAGCAGCGACGCCGCTGCCGCTCGGGGGCCGGGGGAGGCCGACGACTCTGGCGTGGGGCAAAGCTCCGACCGCGGCAGCAGCTCTCTGGTATGGACCTTGCTGGCCGGCGTGGGTGGAGACAGGGACCGCAGGCAGCATGCCTGGCAGCCAAGGGAAGCAGCCAGAAAGGCTGGCTTGTAACTAATACTTGTTTTTGGTTTATTGTGTGTTAGGCACCTCACCAAGCCCCTAACATGGATTTTCTCATTTAAGCCTTATATCTCGTAAGGGGTGTATATATATCTCTGTTGCACATCTTAGAGGGAAGGAAACCGAGGCACAGAGAGCCTGCAGAGCCAGGATTCGAATCTAAGCTGTGGTCTTGTCCACTCCACTACCCACTGTCCTCACTCTTTGAGATGCAGGTGTTCTGCTTCAAGTCTTGGCTCCGCCTCTGATTCACCGGGAAACTCTTAGAGCCTCATTCTTCTGTCTATAAAATGGAGCAGGAGTACTCTTGGATACGTTCTGTGAAACCTTTATCATTTCCTCATGGCTCTGCCATTCCTGGCTCTCTGATCTTGGGCAAGCTACCCTACTTCTAGCTCAGTTTTCTCATTGTAGAGAGGGAAGGGATAAACATATCTGCTTCAATAGGGGTTTTGTGAGGATTAAATGAATTAATACATGCAAAGCAATTAAAACAGTGCTCAGCACATAGTACACATTCAGGAAGTATTACCCATTACTGTTCTTATTACCTGCAAGATGATGAATGATTTCCAAGGCATCACAGTATAGAACTGCCCAACAATGGACCCCCTTTTGGGGCCCAAGGGTTGTGTTAATTCAGCAGAGATGGGCCTGCCATCTGCTCAGCTTGTGCTGAACTCTGGGGATACAGCAGGGAACAAGACAGATGTGGGCCTGGCTCTTATGGAAAGTACAGTCTGACCTAGGAGACATTATACTACCGAGGAAACCATGATGAGGGGACACAGGTGACTGTAGCACCCAGGTCCTACAGAGGTCCTCGTTTGGCCTGGGGGTCAGGGTTAACTTCCTAGAAGAGGTACCAGCTAAATGGTGGTGAGAAGGCTGGGTAGGAATCAACGCAACGCTGAGAAGCATTTCAGGCAGAGGGAAGAGCTAATTCAAAAGTCCCACGAAAATAGCTCTGCCAGGCTGTTGTGTAGGTGTGGGGATTATGGGGCCTCTTACCTGACCAGAGTCGGAGACCCTGGAGCTTGTTCTTTGGTGGCTCTGTGACTGAAAGGCATCTACCAGTCATCAGTGGGCCTGACGATGTGGATGGCGCCACTCACCATGTTTTCGGGCCATGGAGGTCAATCTAGGGGGTGGCAGGCGACTGCCTTGCCCCATCATGACTTCTGAAATTCCTCTCTCCTTGTTTTCCTGTCACCCAGGAGGAAGTATCTGAGAGCAGCTCGAGCACAGACCCCTTGCCCCATGGCTATCTGCCTGATTCATCTTCTGTGTCCCATGGGCCAGTGGCAGGGGTGACAGGTGGCCCCCCAGCCCTGGTGCACTCCAGTGCACTCCCAGACCCCAACATGCTGGTGTCCGACTGCACGGCTTCTTCCTCAGACCTGGGCTCAGCCATCGACAAGATCATTGAGTCCACCATCGGGCCGGATCTAATCCCAAGTGAGTCCCACAGAGGCAGCAAGAGTCAGCCCATGGGGCTTTCCTGCAGGTTCTAGCAGAGCCAGCTGTGCAAACTTAGGCAGATAACCCTATCACGCTAAGTGTGTCACGTGGGAACAGTAGCCGGTCTCATAGTGGTAAATGAGGTGAAGATTTCCGGAAACACTGTCATATCGTGCTTGGCATTGATAAACACTGAATGAACATAGAAATTATAATACCTGGCTGTGTACTGGGGTTTGCTCTAAGCACTTTACATACGGTACCTCATTAATTCTCCTGGTGACCCCAAAAGATAGGTGCTATCATCCTCACGGCCTAGATGAGAAGTCTCCTAGAGGAGAAGTCCTCTGCACCACAGAGGACCCACTGAGACCAGCAGGTGTGGGGCCACTGGCTCAGAGGGGAGTCTGTGCTCGTGATTTACCACACTGTGCCCTCTGTTATCAATGGTGTATGTAAAGGCCACAGACTTCAAAAAGCCTTGGGGTCATGTGGGAAGCCAACCCTGAGAAAGTGGTAAAGGGGCTAGGCCTTGACCTTGGGGGAGTTTGGAGACAGGGAGGGGGACTCTCCAGGTTCTAGTTAAAGGTCAGAGGTGGGGCAGCTGGGGTACCCGTGGCATCTGTGCGATGGTAAGCCAGCTACTCGGCCAGCCTGTCACACCAGACCTCCCTACAGCCCTGCTCTGGGCAAGGACAGGATGCAAGTGAGGCTCGGGGCGGGGGGGTGGGGGTAGGGGGGTAGGCGGGGCAGGGCAGCGCATCTGGATTGTAGTTGGTGCAGGTGAGCCAGAATGAGTGTGGGCAGTAACAGTTGTCATTGTCAGCTGGGACTCCCCTCCCCCATCTCTGCCCAGGCTGTATCACCGTAACCAGTGCTGAGGATGGCGGGGCTGAGACGGCACGGTACCTGATCCTGCAGGGCCCAGACGATGGTAAGACCCTGGGCAGCAGCCCCGGGGAGCCCTGCAGTGAGCGAGGGAGCTGGAGAGGGAGGCTCCTCCACAGACACACTGTGTGATCTTGGCAGGTTGTCCATGACTCCCTCTTGGGGGCGTTGGCTTCTAGGATCCCTGGTCCTGCCTGGGAGGGGCAGCTGTCACTCGTGGCCCACCTACCCCTCCGTTTCCCCTCCCCTCTGATTCCCTCACCCACCCGCAGGTGCCCCCATGGCTTCGCCGATGTCCAGTTCCACCTTGGCCCACAGCCTGGCAGCCATCGAGGCCCTGGCTGACGGCCCCACATCCACGTGCCTGGAGCCACCCGAGGAGGCACAGGGTCGACCCGGCTCCCCCGCGCAGCCACCCCTAGGCTCTGGCGCCGAGGAGCCAGACCTGCAGAGCCTGGAGGCCATGATGGAGGTGGTTGTGGTCCAGCAGTTCAAGTGCAAGATGTGCCAGTACCGGAGCAGCACCAAAGCCACGCTATTGCGCCACATGCGGGAGCGGCACTTCCGACCAGGTGCACTGATAGCTGCCTCGCTAGGCTGGGCTGCGCGGGTTGGGGTGGAGGGCCGAGAGCCAGATGTGGCAAAGCTTCTCTGATCTTTGCAGCAGCGGCAGCTGCAGCTGGGAAGAAGGGGCGTCTGCGGAAGTGGGGCACCTCAGCCAAGACCCGGGAGGAAGAGGGGCCAGAGGAGGAAGATGACGATGATATCGTCGATGCCGGCGCCATCGATGACTTAGAGGGTAGGCCACCGTGGCTCCCAGGCGTGCCACCACCATACCCATCTCCAAATACTTAGCTGCATCTGTCCCATGTGGACGGCTGGGAAAGAGGAATCGGCACAGGTTCAGCCATGCAGGTGCCTCCGGTATAAGACAGAAGTTGGGGCACTGGCGTCACGATCTCTGTGTGCAGTTGTTCAGGCTGTGCACTAAAAAAAGCACCAAATCTAAGAGGGCCACATTCACATTTGTGCAACAGAAATAGAAGACCAGCCACATGTACTTTTTTTGTAGTTCTATTTAAAAAGGTTAAAAGATAAAATGAAGCTTAATCATAATTATCTTCCTCTTTTTCTACTAGTTTTTGGAAATCCAGTGTCTCAGTGTCCAAGCATGAGTGCTCAATAATTACATATAGCTAATGGCTCCTGACTGGAGAGCATCGTCATCAGAGTTTGTAGACTTGAATGTTTATTCCAACTATTTTCTAACAATGGCTGTAAAGTGTCTTAAGGAAGGGGCCTCTTTTTCTAGTTCGTGCAGTGGTACTGAGTTAGTGGTAGGAGTCTGGAAAAGTGCAGAGAAAGGATTGCAGGGGCTTGGAGAGAGGCACTCAGAGCCATTGGGAGGTCAGGAGGGCTTTCTGGAGGAGACATCAACTGGTTGGTGGGCTTGGAGGAGAAGCAGGCAGGGATGGGAAAAGAGCCTCTTCCCAGGGAAACCAGGCCAGGGGTCTGGCTGAAAGGGCGGGCCCAGGACTGATATCCACCTTCTCTTGCGGTCCCCACAGAGGACAGTGACTACAATCCGGCCGAGGATGAGCCCCGGGGCCGGCAGCTACGGCCCCAGCGCCCTACTCCCAGTACACCAAGACCCCGAAGGAGACCTGGCCGGCCTCGGAAGCTGCCTCGGCTAGAGACCTCGGACCTCCCAGGTAGTGAGAGTTGGTCGCACATGGGGCCACCTGCTACCTTCTGTAGAGCCTTGGGGACCAAGTGTGCCATGCAGGGCAGCACATAGCAAACCTTGGGGACCTGCAGGCCTCCTCATAAAGGGCCAGCCTTTTCAGTCCGAGCTGGAGAAACCCTGAGTTAAGAAGTGATGCGTGATAAGGCTCCTCAGTGGTAAGGTTTCACAGCACAGGAGAAGTTTGAACCTTTATAACTGAACTAAGAAGATAAATTTTAAGTATGATTACTGAAATGAGAACCACTCTGAGGCCTAAAACTGTGTCCAGGGAGCCCTGACTTGGAGCATTGCAAGCTGTGGACTGGAAAGCCCCATGTGCATGATGGCTCTGCCACCTACTGGCTATGTGACCCACAGCATGTGACTTTGCCTCTTGAATCCCCTGTTGCCTTTTGATGAATGGAGGTGATAGCACCTGCCTTTCAGGATTGCTCTAAGGTGTAAAGACACAAAAATACACGGCAGCTGTTTTGGGGTATGCAGTCTGGGGGATATTCTTACATTTTTTTAGCATCCTTTTAAAAATAGATTTTAAAAATCTTTAAGATCTTTAATCCTTAAAATCTTTAAAAATAAGATTTTAAAAATCTTATTAATATCTGTATGGGAAAGGTCACATATACTAAGTGCCCAGTTTAGGAAATTTTGACAAGGGGAATACCTTACTGTATAGCCAGCACCCCTGTCAAGAAGCAGAATATCACCAGGATTGTCTAGATCACTTTTCATTTTCTTTTTAAAAGATTTTATTTATTTATTTATTTGAGAAAGAGAGTGAGAGTGAGCGAGAGAGGGAGCACAAGCCAGGGGAGCGGTGGGGCAGAGGGAGAGGGAGAAGCAGGTTTCTCGCTGAGCAGGGAGCCCAATGCGAGGCTCAATCCCAGGACCCCGGGATCATGACCTGAGCCAAAGCCAGACACTTAACCAGCTGAGCCACCCAGGTGCCCCTAGATCACTTTTCATTCTTAACTTGTTACATTGAGGGACGCCCTGTGTGGCTCAGTTGGTTAAGCGGCTGCCTTAGGCTGCGGTCATGATCCCAGGGTCCTGGGATTGAGTCCCACATCGGGCAGGTGGCGGCGGGGAGGGGGGCGCGGGTGGTGGTCCCAGCTCAGCAGGGAGCCTGCTTCTCCCTCTGCCTCTGCCTGCTGCTCTGCCTGCTTGTGCTCGCGGGCTCTCTCTCTCTCTCAGAGAAATAA
Organism: Mellivora capensis; assembly: GCA_004024625.1. Classification (NCBI taxonomy): domain Eukaryota; kingdom Metazoa; phylum Chordata; class Mammalia; order Carnivora; family Mustelidae; genus Mellivora; species Mellivora capensis. Next base: position 58,405 of record PISX010000505.1, on the reverse strand, counting down.
ATAAAATTTTAAAAATAGATAAATAAAAAAATGTTACATTGGAATGCTGCTGATGATTTTGAATAGGTAACATTCAGATTGCTCAGCCTTCTAGAGGTTTTGATTATGTACAGTGATGTGATATCTCCTCTCTTCTTCCTGTCTGCCCTTCAGCCTGTCAGCCTCCCTAGGGAAAACCAATGTTAAAGTACCTGCTGTCACTCCCAGACTCTATAGAATGTTCCCGTGAGGTCACTAGCGCAGCAGTCATCACCTCCACTTGCCAGATGAGAAAATGAGACTCAGGGCAGTGGCTTTGCCTGAGGACGCACGGAAGTCCCGTGCGCAGGCTCAAGCAGTACACCCGGGTCTCTCAACAGGGAGGTCCCAGCTCTTTTGCTGCCTCTGCGGACTGCTGGGCGGGGGTTGTGCTGTGCTAGTCGGCGGCCAGTGTCCACACTGCCCTCTAACTGCGGGCCGCCTGCACCTGGCCGGTGACCTGACATCCCCATCAGCGGTCTGTGACCGTGTTTTAGGGAGATATTTTGGCTGGCCTCTGGCACACCTGTCAGCATCTGCCCTGGTGTGTCCGTAGCTGATTTGCGACCATGTCCATGGCAGGTGTGGAAGGAGAGCCTCTAGTGAGTTCCCAGAGTGGACAGAGCCCTCCAGAGCCCCCAGACCCCGAGGCTCCCAGCTCCTCGGGCCCAGGATGCCTGGTTGCCCTGGGCAAGGCCGACAGGGCCCCCGTGGACCCCGGTGTGAGCCAGTCAGATGCAGAGAACGCGGCCCCCTCCTGCCCGGATGAGCCTGCTGCCCCGCCCCGCCGCCGTGGCCGGCCCTCCAGGCGCTTCCTAGGCAAGAAATACCGCAAGTATGTAGAACAGGGATGGGGGTAGGGGAGACAGCCGGGGGCGCAGCCCAGCCACTGTCCCCTGTGCCCTCCTGGCAGGTATTACTACAAGTCCCCCAAACCGCTCCTGAGGCCCTTCCTGTGCCGCATCTGCGGCTCCCGCTTCTTGTCCCATGAGGACCTGCGCTTCCACGTCAACTCCCACGAGGCCGGGGACCCCCAGCTCTTCAGGTGCCTGCAGTGTAGCTATCGCTCCCGCCGCTGGTCCTCACTCAAGGTACGCAGCATGGGGGGGCGGGGCACTGGGATGGAGGCGAGGGCTGGCGGGCAGTGCCAAGATGGAGTGGCACTCACAGGCCATTGGCGGGGCCCTCCTGCTCCTCCGCAGGGCACGTTCACTGGTGTGCCGCTGTGCGCTGAAGTTCAGATGTGGGCTGCATGGGCAGTTGTGCAGGCTGCACACTGTGTAGTGGTGTCACATCCTCAGAGGTGCTGTGCCCAGTGCAGATAGCAGAGATTTACTTAATCATCACACATATGGGTAGATGACAGTAAAGCCCGGTTCTGTCTCATTTAGTATGTTAGAAAGTTTTCCAGTAGATGGCAGTAATGTGTCTCAAGAAACTAGCTCCTTTTTATATCATTTAGCTAAGGTGTCAGTGGGCTCGCTGCAGCCCTAAGCCTTTTTACCAGGGCATGGTAGACATGCTCGAGTTCCATGCCCATGCAGCCTGAAGAGGTTGCAGGTATCAACTTTCCCATTTGACTGACCCTGGAATCTGTGGCTTGGCTTGGCCAAAGTAAGGCAGAGAGTTGGCCTTCGAACACAGTAGGGGGTACCTGAAGCACAGGCCAGAGCCCCTCTGCTTTCTGCACATAGTTCTTCCTCCCTCTACACAGGGCCCCGTGGCCTGGAAATTGTTCCCAAAACCCTGCTGGAGGACGGTTGTCCCCAGGGGCGGTGGGGAGGGCATAGGCTGCTTGGGCTTGGCTCCAAGCTCTGGCAGTCACTAAGTCACTCGGGGCCAAGGTTACTTCCCTCTGAGCCTCCGTCTCACATGGTGAGCCAGCATAGGGCCTAGCACAGAGTAGGTGCCCTTACTGGGGAGCGTCCACAGCCCTAATAGGCTCCAGCTCCCTCGTTCTGTGAGCCTGCACCCACGGCACCTAAGGCTGTGGGTACAGGTTGAGGGTACGGGGAGGCCAAACCCAGCCCACTGTCATTCCCCTCTCTCCTAGGAACACATGTTCAATCACGTGGGCAGTAAGCCCTACAAGTGTGACGAATGCAGCTATACCAGTGTCTACCGGAAGGACGTGGTCCGTCACGCAGCCGTGCACAGTCGAGACCGGTCAGTGCGTGTCGGCCAGGGCGGGAAGCAGAGGCCCAGCATCACCGTGTTTCCCCCTTACTTGGGCACCTGCCCTGGGCCACCCCATTGGCAGCACTTACAGACAGCAGAAAGACAAGGCCGTTCATCCCAGCTCACTTGGCTCAGAGCAGTATTGGGGCCTGGAGGGCTCTTGTCCCGTCTCTTCCCTGCCATGTGCTTTGTAAGATCGGGACAGTCATTGTTGAGGGGCTACCTAAAGGAGTTCAGGAAATCGTCTAAAGGTCTTGTAGGCTCCCAACTCTCAGAGCGCGGACAGAGCGGACACAGGACAGCTGGGCGGAGGAACGAGTCCTTAGGGGCCCTGAGGTTGCTCACCGAGTTGTCATGAGATCTGCAGCTTCAGGAAAGAGTTCACTCCACTTGGCGTGCTGTGTGAGCTGAGGTTGGATACAGTAGTCCACGAGGACAGGGACTTTTAGATTTTTTTAATTTATTTATTTGACAGAGACACAGTGAGGGAACACAAGTAGGGGCAGTGGGAGAGGGAGAGAGGCAGGCTCCCTGCCAAGCAGGGAGCCCGATGTACGGCTGGATCCCAGGACTCTGGGACCATGACTTGAGCCAAAGGCAGATGCTCAACAACTGAGAGTAACCCAGGCGCCCCAGGAAAATGACTTTGAAAATGTGCTTGTGGGAAAGCCTGCTCTCTATGATGCTTATGGGTTTCTTTTAAAAAGGTGGGGCAGGCAGGGGAGAGGTAAAATTATGGACATCAGGTCAAACACCTGTTTCGCTAACTCTTTCTGCAGGACTTCTCAGGGCTTTAAAATGCACATTTTATTTTGTGACAAAGGAATAAGGCACCATTCTAGAATTTATTTACAGCATGCCTCTTAGCATTTCCTAGCGAACTCCACTTGGGGAAACCCTGCTCTGAGAGAAGGGCTTGGTTGGGCATTAGAAACACTCAGAGCTGAGGGTGGGTCCAGTCAATGTGAGAAGGTTTGAGGTGGGCTTGGGGAAACAATGGTCTGACTCCTATGCCTTTCTGCCCCCAGGAAGAAGAGGCCAGATCCGGTGAGTCTGGGACCCTGGCCCAGGAAGGGTGCCTGCTTGAGGGCTGCTTGTGAGGGTGGGGGCAGGAAGTGAGGTCTCACCCTCTCTCCTCCTTCTTCTTTCTTCATCTGGTCCCTTCCTGTCCCTTCCCAGGCCCCAAAGCTGAGCTCCTTCCCTTGCCCTGTGTGTGGCCGTATCTATCCGATGCAGAAGAGACTCACACAGCACATGAAGACACACAGCACCGAGAAACCCCACATGTGTGACAAGGTAGCTAGGGCCAAGAGCTAGGGGCAGGGTGAAGAGGTCTCCCTGGACAGTCCCCCATCTAACTCACCCTACCCCTCACAGTGTGGAAAGTCCTTTAAGAAGCGCTACACCTTTAAGATGCACCTGCTCACACACATCCAAGCTGTTGCCAACCGCAGGTATATCCCGGAGGAGGGAGAGGGCCCCAGGGCTGGAGCACCCCACCCCAGCGCCCCACGTGATTGCTGAGCTTCCCTCCCTCTCACCACCGCCAGGTTCAAGTGTGAGTTCTGTGAGTTTGTTTGTGAGGACAAGAAGGCACTACTGAACCACCAGCTGTCCCATGTCAGTGACAAGCCATTCAAGTGCAGCTTTTGCCCCTACCGCACCTTCCGGGAGGACTTCCTGCTCTCCCACGTGGCTGTTAAGCACACAGGTCAGGCCAGCCCCGCCCCACCGTGGTGAGCCCTCCACTCGCCCTGCCCCCAGTCGCAGGCTCAGTGCTGTCCTCTTCCTCTACCTCGGCAGCCCCTGTCCCACCAGCAGCCCCTATCCCGCTGTGAGAGTGGCCTCGGCTGCTCAGTTGTAAGGGAACCTCCCCCTTACAACTCAGCTCAGCTGGCTCTTCTCTGGATGGTCATGGGCCACCTTACCCGGTCTGAGCCTTCCTTGGCTGTGAAAGGGGCATCAGGAATACCTACCATGTGATGGTTATAACAGTGAGCTCTGTTCCCTGAGCCCTATCTGTGCTGGGTACCGGCGTGTTGACGGGGGCCCCGTCCTCACACATGCAGAAGGTGCATGAAACAGTTGGTTCTTTCTCCCCCTTGGGGCCTGTGCCTCTGATGGGCACGCTGAGGGAAATTAGACACTCCCGGGGGCCAGATTCCTGTCTACCTGGGGGCCGTGATTCATAAGAGAAGTGTGTGCTCCTGTGATGTACAACTAGGACTCTCCGAGGAAGGCTGTGAGTGTGGAGGGTGGGCCCGGTTCCTGTCTGGCCAGAACAAGCTGGGGTGCGCAACACTGGCGGGGAGAGAGCTGGAGAGGCCCCGAGGCCCATGGAAGGCTTCCTGGCCTGGGGGTGGGGGGTGGGAAAGCCCAAGCGTCCGTCCGCCTGTGCCTACAGGGGCCAAGCCCTTTGCCTGTGAATACTGCCACTTCAGCACACGGCACAAGAAGAACCTGCGCCTGCATGTGCGCTGCCGACACGCCAGCAGCTTTGAGGAGTGGGGACGGCGCCACCCTGAGGAGCCCCCTTCCCGCCGTCGCCCCTTCTTCTCTCTGCAGCAGATTGAGGAGCTAAAGCAGCAGCACAGTGCAGCCCCTGGACCACCCCCCAGCTCCCCGGGCCCTCCTGAGGTAAGCTCAGCCAAGCAGGCAACAGACAGAGGGGACTTGGGGGCGGGGGGGGCATGGGCCAGGATGACAGTGTCCCGTCACCTCTCCCATCCCCAGCATCCTCACCGGCACGTTGGGGACAACAGAATGGTCCCCACCTCTCTGATTGTGGTAAAGAGCCTATGAGGTCACAGACCTGTCAGCCCTAATAAGCTCACAGTGGGAGTGGCTTTCCAGGGCTAGAAACAGAGAATGAGACCTCAGTAGCTTAACTGTAGTAGTTTATCATTCTCTCAGAAACGAACCCAAAGGTCAGCAGCCCAGAGCTAGTGTGGCAGCTCCATGGTCAGTCATCAGGGACCAAGCTCTGTCAATATTTTTTCCCAGCCATCCTAGGCATACGACTTCCATCTTTGTGGTTGCCTCATGGTCCAGTATAGCTGCAGGAGCTCCAGCCTTCTAGCCACATCCCAGGCAAGAAGCAGGAGGAAGGGATGGGAGAAAGGCAGAAAGGAAGCCTGTCATCTCCCCATCTGCCTTCCCTGTGAACTTAACCAGAAGCTCCTGCTTAGCCACGAGGCCACACTACCTAGCTGCAAGGCAGGCCAGGAAGTAGTCTCATAGCTGAGAACATTGCTTCCCCCTTCCCTGCGCCAAAAGATGGACCACCACTATGTGCAGGTAGAACACAGGCTCAGGCGTCAGCCTTGTGTCAGATCCTAGTTCTGCTACTTACTACTGGTGGAATTGTAGCCTGTTGCTTCTCTGAGCCTGGGTCTGTTCCTCGGGAGCTCTGAGCTGAGCTGAGAAATCCCTTGAGATGTAGTTGTGTGAAGATGAAACAAGCCGACGCATGTAAAGTGCCCGACCGGTAGGAGGCACTTGGCAACCAGTGTTTGCCTCCGAGCTGCTCCCTCTCAGGCTTGGCCACATCCCCACCCCGCAGATTCCCCCAGAAGCAGCACCTTTCCAGGCACCCGAGACCCCCCCACTGCTCTGTTCTGACACGCTTGGTGGCGCCACCATCATCTACCAGCAAGGTGAGCTCTGGGGGAAGGTGGGGGCCTGGGGATCTGGGCGGGGGCCGGGCTCGTGCTGGGGCCCCGCGGAGGGAGAGGGGGTGGTGGCCAGCTCTCAGGCTCCGGTCTCCCCCAACCCCAGGCGCTGAGGAGTCCACGGCAATGGCCACACAGACGGCCTTGGACCTGCTGCTGAACATGAGCGCCCAGCGGGAGCTGGGGGGCACAGCCCTGCAGGTGAAACACCCCTGGGCATCCTCACCACCCCCTAACCCCCGTGCAGCCACCTTCGAGGCCCGCCCTCAGGGTACCTCCCACTTAGCCTGGGAGACGGTTCACCAAAACCCTGGGAGCAAACGCGGAGGAGGGGGCTCCCCTGGGCCAGGAGGTCAGAGGAGCTCCCACTCAGCTTGTGTCCCCATGACCTATGCCGGCACCGGTTAGCGCCACCCCTGTGGCTCCCAAAGCTCTGTTCGGCGCTGGTGTCCCAGCTCCGCAGCCTCCCTGTGTGGTGGGTCCAAGCCAGCTTCCCCGTCTAGCCTGGTGCCCTCACCCGGTGACACTGGCACAGCTGGGGGGCTCCCGGGCTGTCTCCCCTCTAGCCTCTCTCCTCCCTGCACCTCCAGCCCAGTAGATCCTCCCCCAGCTCATCAGAACTGCTCCCTCTGCCCAGCCGCCTGGGGTCACTCCTGCCCCGCCCGCTCCCCCCCACCCGCACCGCCCCCCTCCTCTGAAGCAGGGAGAGCTTTGTTAGCCCCTGCTGCCTCCCTGCCCGAGCCTTGTGAAAACATGTAGAATCTGTGTTTGAGATGTTAAATTCCAAGAACTTGGAGCAGTAACGTGCCACTGGGGGGCTAGAAGACAGACAAAACTCTGTGCAGGAGGGAGCCTGGTGTCAGACCTGGAGAGCTAGGATTCCTAGGATTTCAGTGGTGCCCTTGGGGGTATATAGAAGTTGCACATTTTTAGATAGTTCCATCTGCCTTTTAAAGTTTTTGCCTTTGATATCCTTCCTAGAAAGGCCTCCTTCACCCCAAGATTATATGAACATTCATTTGTATTTTCTTCTTAGGGTTTCATTTTTTACACTTAAGTCTTTACTCCACCTGGGATTTATTTTTGGTGTATGCAGAAAGGTAGGGGACTTTACTTTTTTTCCCAAAAGTTATTCAGTGCAGTATATGAAATAATCTTCCCCAGTGGTTGCAGATGTCCCCTTTATCAGGATGTCGATTGCCATGCGTCCAGACAGGTTCTGTTCTATTGCCCTGTCTGCTGCTCCCGTGCCAGTACATAACATCCCCCCCCGCCCCGATTACAAAAATAGGTGTTTGAAAAAAACCCAAAATGGACATTAGGAAATGTTCTATACAGAAAGTGAAAGTCCTTAACATCCCTCCCCACCCCCTGTAAATGGGCTAATAAGCATTTCTCCAGTTTCGTCCATGTACACACTAACAGAGAGACATTGTGCTTTAAAAAATGGGATCATCAGGGCCGTCTGGGTGGCCCAGTCGGTTAAGCGCCAGCATCCCAGCTCATGGTTTCAGCTCAGGTCATGATCTCAGGGTCAGGAGATTGAGCCCCACGTTGGGCTCCGTGCTCAACGCAGAGTCGGCTTGAGATTCTCTCTCCTGCCTCTGCCCCTTCCGCTTATACATGCACGTGTGCTCTCTCCCTCAAATAAATAAATCTTTTAAAAATGGTATCACACAATTCATGCTCATCCACAGCCCACTTTTCTTCACTCGACACATGTGAGGCATGGTCTGGCTTGTGGCCTGCAGACCTCCTCTGTCCACCACTGCCACGTTACTTCTCCACATCATTCCATTGTCCCCATGTTGTTAAGTTCATGCTGTCATTTATTCGTTGGTTGTTTCCAGTTTCTCGTTAATCAAAGGCAGTGCTTCAGTGCGTGTATATTTCAGGTGCTCCTAAACATTTTTTAGCTTAAAAAAAAGTCTCCTAGAAGTAGAATTGGTGGGTCTGAAGGTAAGAAGCCTCATAGAGATATGCTGGTTTCCTTGACTGCCACTACTAGAGTGTGAGTCCCTGCACCTTTGCCAGCACCGGGTGCTGGGTGTCTCCAATCTTTATAAATATCTTCTACATAGTAGAAGTATATTTCATGGTCTTTTTTTTTTTTTTTAATTTAAGTAATCTCTATACCCGATCATCGTAGGGCTTAAACTCCCAACCCTGAGATCAAGGGTCACATGCTCCCTTGACTAAGCCGGCCAGATGCCCCTCATGACCTTAATTTATAATTTTGTAACCATAAATGAGATTGAACTACTTTCTGTATGTTCTTAGACCATTTATTTCTTCCTTGACTGACATGTTTGTGTCCTATATCTATTTTCCAATTAGTCTTTTTTTTTTTAAGATTTATTTATTTGAGAGCACGAGAACGTGCATGAGGCATGGGATTGCAGAGGGAAAGGAAAACCTTAACAGACTCCCTACTGAGCCCAGAGCCCAACATGAGGTCCAGTCCCACAACTCCAAGATCACAATCCAAGCCGAAACCAAGAATCAGACACTTCACCAGCTGCCCCTGTTGGTCTTTTTATTATCACTTTGCAGAGGCCTTTACATATGAAGGAGACTTTTCTCTCTCGTATGCTTTGTTAAATACCACATTTCTCTGTTTTCTGATTTCAGTTTATGGTTTGTTCTGCTGATTAGAAAAAAATCTTCCCATCCCAGGTCATAAAAATACTTATCCACATTTTCTCTTCGTATTTTTAGAGGTTTTTTCCTATTACTACATTTCAGTTTTTGATCCATTTGAAGCAGACTTTGAGGTCAAGCTCTTTTTTTTCTAAAATGGTTTGTCACTTGTCCCTTTACCCTAGGATTTCTCAATCTTGGCCTTTTGTGCCAGATAGTTCTTTGTTGCGGGAGCCGCTGTGCTGTTCACTGTGGGCTGGTTAGCCGCATCCCTGACAGATAACCCCAGGATGCCAGCACCTGCCCCATTCCAAGTGCGAGACCCACGAATGTCTGCAGACTTGCCCAGCTGCCCCTGGAGGGCAGTGTCGCACTATCCTGGTCTTGCTAAGTTTATTTCCAGTTGCTGGGTGGGGCTTGGAGAGCCAGAGGGGGCTTTAGAAAGAACATACGGCTGGGATTGTACAAATGAGCGGTGGCAGCACTGAGTGTGGGCAAGCTTTGAGGCTGCGAGGTAGAGAAGGGCCCTGAACACCAGCCCCTCTGCCACAGCCCCTGCTCCTGACGCCCAGCGGGTCTGTTACAGGTGGCTGTGGTGAAGTCCGAGGACGTGGAAGCAGAGTTGGCATCCCCTGGTGGGCAGCCCTCCCCAGCAGGGGCCACTCCGCAGGTGGTAACCCTCCATGTGGCAGAGCCGGGAGGCAGCGTGGCAGCAGAGAGCCAGCTAGGCACCCCTGACCTACAGCAGATCACCCTGGCACCTGGCCCATTTGGTGGGACTGGTTACAGCGTCATCACAGCACCCCCAATGGAGGAGGGGACATCGGCTCCTGGCACGCCTTACAGGTGAGACCTGCTGCCTGCAAGGCCCCTTTAGTTTGGTAGGTGTGCCGGGAGGCCTCAGGAGGGCTCTGCCCACCCGAGCCTAGTTGGCAGGAGGCAAAAATCCTAACACACGTAACATAATGAGCCATAGGAGTCCTATCTTTCTCGGGAGATTGGAAGCTACTGTTTTTTGGCCACTTAGATGTTCCAGGCACTGAAAGTTTGGGGACTCACTTAAACCATTCTCGTGAGGTCCACATTTCTCTCATTTTACAAGTGGAGAAATAAGCCAGAGACACTGAGTGACTTGCTTAAGGTCAGGCAGGCAGTGAATGAGGCGTTGCCCCCTTGGTTCTGGAGTCACGTGCTCTCCGTTCTGGGTGATTCCTGAGGGGCTGTCCAGTTCTGAGCTTCGAAGCAAACTCTGGCTTCTCGCTGGCACCGGAGGCCTGGCAGCTACACATGGCTTCCTCTACACTGAGCAGGTTCGGGGCAGAAATATTTGTATGCTCACTGAACTCCTGGGATGTCTGAGAAAGCCTTTAATCCAAGCACTGTAACGCCACAGTGTGCGGTTGGAATGGGAATCTGGATCCCCGGGCAGCCGAGTCTCAGTGTCTGCCATCTGCTTTTGGTCTCTGGGTACTTGCTAGCCCTGCCTCCCCACTCCCCCCACTGGCCCTCCTGCTGCCGCAATTGGCCAGACGGCCTGGACCCCTGGGCTCTTGGCCTCACTGCCGCCCCGCCCTGCCCTTCAGGGGAGCCCGATGACTACTGTTGGTGCAGGACAGTACATTGGACCTATAGTCCCCATTTATGGAAGAGACTGTTGAGGTTTAGCTGGAAAAGGGGAGAGCCAGAATTCAAACCAGGGAGTCCACCTATGGTGGCAGTCACCCCTCCTTTGATGACTTTCCTGGGGAAGCAGACTCCTGTGGCCTTCCATCCCATTAGAATTCACTCCTCCCCTCTCCGGTGCCCACAGCGAGGAGCCCCCAGGGGAGGCAGCCCAGGCTGTGGTTGTGAGCGACACCCTGAAAGAAGCTGGCACCCACTACATCATGGCAGCTGATGGGACCCAGCTACACCACATTGAGGTGAGGCTTGGGGTACCAACCCCTCCCCGATGCCCCATCCTTCCCCCATCTTCCTCTGTACCTCATGCTCCCCCATCTCTCTACAGCTGACTGCAGATGGTTCCATCTCCTTCCCAAGTCCGGATTCCCTGGCCTCCGGAGCCAAGTGGCCCCTGCTACAGTGTGGGGGGCTGCCCAGAGATGGCCCTGAGCCCCCGTCTCCAGCCAGGACTCACCGGGTGGGAGACCCCCAGGGCTCTGCCTCCCCACCTCCTGCAGCCAGCAAAGCCCTCAGCCTGGGAGTACCACCATCATCACCATCTGCAGCTGCGGCCTCATCAAAGAAGTTTTCCTGCAAGATCTGTGCTGAGGCCTTCCCTGGCCGAGCAGAGATGGAGAGTCACAAACGGGCCCATGCTGGGCCTAGTGCCTTCAAGTGCCCCGACTGCTCCTTCAGTGCCCGCCAGTGGCCCGAGGTCCGGGTAGGTGCCACCCCCTATGCCTCCCCTGGCACTCATTTGGCCACTTATGTAACAGAGCTTAACTGAACTCCCCCCGCAAGCCAGGCCCTCTTCCCCTTCTAGGGTCAGAGAGGACTCCACAAGGTCTCAGCATTTGGGGAGCTCAGTCTGGTGGGGAACCCATCCAGACAGGGTGACCAGTGCCAACAGTGTATGTGGTGTGAACAGACTAAAGATGGCAGAGCAGACAGGGAACGGGTCATGTGGACTTGGGGTGCTAGCGCTGGCCAACCCGGGCCAGGGAGGGGCAGAGGCACAGGGGTGGCGGCAGGAGGCATGCTAGGGAAATGCCAGTTGTCTGGAATAGAGAGCGTTCAGGGTACAAGGGAGGCGGTGGAGACTGTGGAAAAGGCGAGGAGGGCAGGTTCTGCGTGGGAATCCTCCCCCCAAGGATTACCATTTCCAGATCCAACTGTGCACTGAATCCTTACAGCAGCTCAGTGAGAGGAGCAGGGCCCAGAACCCTAAAACGTCAGGGCTGGAAGAGCCCTTCAGAGGTCCCCACATCTGAACATCTGTCTCATGTTTATGTGGGAGTAAACGGAGTCTGGGAACAGGGACGGGATTTTCTGAGTGACCTGACGACGGGCCCTGGGACTTGTTCCTCTTTCTGTACACAGCAGCGCCAGATCTTGGTCTGGTTTGTATTTGTTACACAGCCCGTCCCCACCTGCAGACAGGTTCCCCAACAGCTCTGTGCAGTGCCGTGTGGCCCCCCAGCCAGTGCCCCTGCTTCTGCCCCTTTTCCAGGCCCACATGGCGCAGCACTCAAGCCTGCGGCCCCACCAGTGCAGCCAGTGCAGCTTTGCCTCCAAGAACAAAAAGGACCTGCGGCGGCACATGCTGACCCACACCAATGAGAAACCCTTCGCGTGCCACCTCTGCGGGCAGCGGTGAGGCCAGGGACAGGCAGGTGGGGGCTGCTAGGCATGCGTGATGGGGCTGCCCCTGAGCCTTCTCTCCGCCCCCCTCAGCTTCAACCGTAACGGGCATCTCAAGTTCCACATCCAGCGGCTGCACAGTCCTGATGGGAGAAAGACGGGGACACCGACTGCCCGGACCCCAGCCCGGACCCCCACCCAAACCATCATCCTGAACAGTGACGACGAGACGCTGGCCACACTGCAGAGTGAGCTGCCCCTGGGGGACCAGCGTGGGGAGGCCGGGGTATGTCAGGTTTCACCTGAGTCCTGTGTGAGCACCCTCCCCTCTCTGCCCAGCTGCACTCCAGTCCAGCCACGGGGTCCTGGGCCCAGAACGGCTGCAGCAGGCATTAGGCCAGGAACACATCATTGTGGCCCAAGAGCAGACCGTGACCAATCAGGTGAGTGCCTGGGCTGGGAAGTCACGGGCCAGGGTGGGGGCACACAGTCGAGGCTGGAGCTGGCTTGGTCCTGGCAGGAAGAAGCCACCTACATCCAGGAGATCACCACCGCAGACGGCCAGACAGTGCAGCACCTGGTGACCTCCGACAACCAGGTGAGCACCTCGGCCAGCACTGCCCTCCCTCCGCCTACCCCCAGGCCCCACTTCAGGGAGCAACCGTGCTTTCCAAACCACCCCTCCCTGGGTTGGCGCTTGCAGCCACCGTTGCTGATGGCGGGTGTCCCTGGCCCCCTGCTCAGTCTTCCTTGCTAAGCTCCCAATTCAGCAAGGCCTCAGCACCTGCCTCACCTCCACCCTTCTCCAGGTACAGTACATCATCTCCCAGGATGGAGTCCAGCACCTGCTCCCCCAGGAATATGTGGTGGTTCCAGAGGGCCATCACATCCAGGTAGGCCGGGCCGGGGCAGGGGGGAGGGCAGGGGAGGGGTGTACAGCCTCCTCAATCACCACATTGCCTTCCCCTCTCCTCTGCAGGTACAGGAAGGCCAGATCACACACATCCAGTATGAACAAGGGGCCCCTTTCCTTCAGGAGTCCCAGGTAGGGCCTCTGGGGGGATCAGATGGAACTGGGGCACAGGCAGAGCTCCTCCAAGGCCGTATCTCACTGGCTTCTCCACTCTAGATCCAGTATGTGCCTGTGTCCCCAGGCCAGCAGCTGGTCACACAGGCCCAGCTGGAGGCTGCTGCACACTCAGCTGTCACAGGTACGGGACGGGAGCCTGACGCCCATGGGGACCCAGGCCAAGCTTCTGGGGCCTCAGGCTCACTGTCTTCTCCCCTCCCCTGGCAGCGGTGGCCGATGCTGCCATGGCCCAAGCCCAGGGCCTGTTTGGTGCAGAAGAGGCGGCGCCTGAACACATCCAACAGCTGCAGCACCAGGGCATCGAGTACGACGTCATCACCCTGACCGACGACTGAGCCCCAGGGGCCCAACACACACTGTGGATATTGGGGCTAGCCATGCTGGGGGTGGGGGGAGAGAGGGACCCACTGGGACTCCCTTCCCTGTTTCACCTAGGGTCTCTGGACACTGAGCAGCCAGTATCCTGTCACTCTGAGAGAGCCAGACCTGTGCTGCTGGGTTTAGGGGACAGCCATGGGCCCCGGCCAGGACATGCTGGGTGCCCTAGCCTGCAGGCAGGCTTTGGGGAGAGAAATTTATTTTTGTTTGGATGGACCCACTGGCCCCTCAGTCTCAATAAAGGGACCAGAGTCCAGTCCTGACCATCTTATTTTTGTCCGAAAGGACTTGGGAAATGGAAGGAAGGAGGAGCCTATTACAGCTCAGGAGAGCTGCCTGGCCCCACAGTGAGGCCCGCCCTGCCCCTTTAAGTGTGGTGGCCCAGCAGCAGGGCAGGCCTGTGGGGCAGAGGCCTGATGCTGGGAGAGATGGCTGAGCTGGTAAGAACCCCCTAAGCACCTTCAGACCTTCTTCCCCTCTCCTGGGCCCCAGGAGAACATCTGCTCCAGGCCTAGAGGTCCTCAGAGGGCAGCACAGCCAGCTACCTGTCCGCACAGAGACCATTCCCTGAAATCCATGGCAGCTCGGGGCCGCTCTTCCCACTGAGCCTGGACTATGAGTCCTGGCTGCCCCCTCACTGTGGCGGCTCCAGGTTGAACAGGAGTCCAGCTCTATTCCTGGACACAGCCCCCATCCTCTGCTCTCTGGAGGTAGGACTGCAGGCCTGGCTGTGGGAGTCGGGGCCTGCCGACAGACGACGCAGGGCTCTGGACACCAGACTCGCCAGACACAGGCGGGGCTGGCAGGGACCCAGCTGTGGGGCCAGCAGGGCAACAACTTAGACATGAGCCCTGGGTTGGGTTTGAAGACCCAGGGGGTCCTAAGAAGGTGAGCCTCGATGTAGAGGGTGTGGTTCCAGGACTAACTCCAGGTTCTCCATCTTCTCTGCCCTCAAGACCCTCACGCATTCTTACGGGGGTTTCTGTATTTCCTTTTACAAATGAAACAAGATGGCGATAAGATGGTTGGGATTGCGGGGAGGAAGGGAAGGGATGGGGCCTATTTACACAGGAGTCGGAGTGAGTCTGAGGTGAGGAGTTGGGGGATCGGGCAGGGAGGGGGAGCCCTGGCAGAGCCATAATCTTCCTATGACACTGGCAGCCTGAGTCCCGCTGCCACCTCAGGGGGAGGGTCCTGGGGTCTGCTCAGCCCCAAGAGGCCCGAGTCCCAGCAGTCCATACCAGCACCCTGGGGCTCCTCCTCCCTGCAGGATGTGTTAAGTGGGGTGAGGCTCGCGGCTAGGGCCCTGTTCGCGGCCCGAGTCCCGGTCCTTGTTCTCCGAGGAAGAGGAGGAGCCGGAGCCATGGCTGCGGCCTGACTGCCGGTAGGCGGTACTCAGCTCCTGCAGCCGCTCCGGCGTCGGCCCCCACTTGGCAAAGCCGGGGTCATTCTGTAGGAAGAGCACGGCCGTGTTGTGGACAGCCTTGTAGTGCATTTCTTCCCTGTGGACAAAGGAACAGCTCAGGGTGGGGCTCGGCCTGGCATGATCAGCCTGGCCCTCCTCCCCCACCCCACCCCCGCCCTCCCCGGGCACCCACTTCTTGCAGACGTGCTGGGAGCCACTGCGGTACTCGTGCTCGAAGGCAGGCAGGACCAGCTGGTGGCGTTTGAAGCGGCTCTGCTCCATGCGGGTGAGCGCCGGCGTGGGGGGCTCTCGCCACTCGGGGATGAACACGATGAAGGACAGGGGCTCTGGTGAGCTCTCGAGCAGTTTCTATGGGAGGGGGCACGGGGTGGACATCAAAGGCTGCCCTCCAGGTGGCTGGCAATCCTGCTTGCCACCCCTGCCCCCCACCCACAGCAGCACACCAACCTCGAAGTGAGAGACCATGGCATCCATGAGCTCCTCGCAGAACGGAGGGTTGGCCTCAAAGGAACCACTCAGCGGGGAGAAGTCCAGGCAGGGCCTGGGGACAGAGGTGAGCATTCGAAGTCCTACCAGGACCCAGGCCCTCCACCAGAAATGGGTGCTGCCCCCACGTTGTTGAAGGGATGGGCCCTAGTCAGCCCCTAGGCCAACATTAACCCAGAATTCATCCTGGGACAAGGTGTGGCCAACTCCATTGAAGGGCTGAGGATGGAGGCTCAGGCTCGGTGGCCAAGTCCACCAAGCCACTTAGTAGAAGGGCTGGGACTCAAACCCAGTTCAGACACCGCAGCACAAGCCCCAGCTGGGAGTTCCCAGCTGCTGAGCCTTCCCCCTTATTGGCTCAGGCCTGTCTTCCAACTAGAGGCTGGGTCTCCTTTCACCCATGCTCACTCCCCTCCGCCCTCCCAGTTAGTCTGAAAGGTCTCCGACGTCTGAAGTACCACTTCCCAAGCCTCTCAGTGCCTGGACCACGTGCTCCTACCCCAGCCTGGGCTAATTCACTGAGAAACCTGCAGGCTGGGTTAGGGGCTATCAGGCTCCTGGAAGTAGAAACCAGTCTGAGGTCACACAGCAAGAGTTCTGAAGGCAGAGACTATACCCAACACCGCCTGATTCCCAAACCCGAAAGCATTAGGAAGTTGCTGGCCCAGGTGGGATCTCTGCTCTAGAGGAGCCCTTCCTGGGCCTGGGCAGAATGGCCCCAGCAGCCCCCGGCTCTCACCCGCGGGAGCCGAAGTAGCCATCTGTGTCCGGGAAGGCAGAGCAGTACTGGCGGAAGTAGCAGTTGAGGGGCGAGGCGAAGCACTCAAAGGTGACGCCGAAGAGTCGGTGGAGGGCCTCAAAGACGTGCACAGGCAGTGATCCCTGCAGGCCTGTCCCCTCGTAGAGGCCGACGCCAAACATCATCTGCACAGTGGCCACAGTCAGCCCCCTGGTCTTAGCCTTCTCCCTGCCCTCCAGTGGAGCCCGCCCCTGCTGCCCCAGGCCTGTACCTGGTACCGTCGGAGGAGACACCAGACTCGGGGCAGGAACCTCTCAAAGGCAGAGTCATCAATGCAGCTGTAGCGGTAAAGCAGCCACTGTGGGACAGAGAGCAAAGGCCTTCAACAGCGCCCCCTCCCTCCTTGCTGGTCTCCTGCCAAGGATGCTGGCTCCAGAAGGAGCCAGCTTTCCCCTCTCCCACCTGGGGGGACCTGCCTCCCCTTGACCCCAGCTCTTACCAGCTTACTAAAGTAGTTGCGGCTGACCTTGACCATCTCTCCCTTATACCGGATGCAGACCACATTATTCTCCATATGCATCTCCACACTGGGCATGGGGGGCGCAGACACAGCCAACCGTACTGGGTAACAGTACACCAGGCGGGGCTCCACTTCTGGGGCCTCCACCTCCTCTGTGGGCAGGGAGAGCAGTGAGAGGCCACCCTGCCCCGGCTCTGCTAATTCTCACCCCGGAACCCCGGACAGCCTCCATGCCTGCTGTGCACTGGGTCCTGCACATGCGTGTCCCAGTAACCAGGGGAGGTAAGTCTCATCCCATAGAGGAGCAGAATACAGCTCAGACAGTTTGGTGACAACATTAACAGCCAGGCACCTGGCAGGGGCAAGAGCTGGTGGCCTAGGCCAGCGTGCTCTGTACTGACACAAGCCCCCAGTTTTCCAGGTAGGAGTATAAGAACTGCATCACTTGCCTAGGCCTAGACCTAGAGCCTTCTGGGCCAAACACTGAGTTACCCAAGTTCACGTCCGAGCCTGTGGCCAGGCACGAGACTGCAATGTGGGAAGAAGTCCACCTAACTGCTTATCCCCAGCCTGTCTTCACCACATTCACCGCCTTCTGCCTTCCTCTTTCCCCAGCCCTTTTCCAGTTCCTAGAGGAGGGCTGAAACCCCTGAGCCCCAGGACAGCAGGTCCTGCCCCAGACACTGCTGGGGGCAACAGGATCCCTGAAATCAGCCTGTGGTCTGGACGGTTAGCCTCGCTTGTCCCCTCAGTCAGGACCCAGGAAACAGAGTTGGGGCCTCACAGTTGGCTCCCTGCTATTGGCTCCCTACCTGGGATGTTGTTTTCTTTAAGGATGGCAAGGTGCTTCTCACGGATCCGTTTGACATATTCCAGGGAGATGTGGTAGATCTTACTACAGATTCCCTCCACGGAGTCCTTTGCTGCGGCTGACACATGGGGGCCACACTGCCTCCGCAGGTGCTCCAGGCGGTCCTGGAGGAGACACTCCTAATCAGTGCTCCAGGGGGCTGCTGGGGGAGGGCTGGTGGGTTCCAGCAGTCCTCATTTTTGATACCAGCTCTGCTACTAGCACAGTAGCTGTGTCACTTGGACAAGTCCCTTGTCATCTCTGAATTTAGTCCTCCACTGTTAAGGGAACACAAAGTACTTACCGGATAAGGCAGTTTGAGTATTAAATGTGATCATTCCCATTAAGGGGTTAACTGAGCCCCTGCCATACAGCCAAGTGTCCAGTAAATGCCAGCACCTATAATGGGGGTTACACTGTGCCAGGTGCCATGATAACGGCTGGGGAGACAGACAAACCAGGCACAGCCCCCGCTGATAAAGCACTTGCCATCTGCCATGGTGAAGAGACCATGACAAAACAGGGTCCTTGGTCATTGCAGATTTGAAATCTGAGCTTTTAGCAACTGGCAAGGATTTAACTAGGCATTTGTTATTTTGCTGAATCACACGTGTGAAAGTGATGAGTGAAAATGAGTCACTCTGGCTAGTGAGTACACCTTCCTTTGTCACTCTACGTGTCAAGTACAGTTACCATCGTGAAGTGCGAAACCTTGCCTCTTGTGAAAAATGGTCCTGAAAAGAAAGCCCATTGCTAGTGCTGGTGGAGACTTAAAGAAGTGACAGGTCTGGGCCAGAAAATGGAATCACTGTGGACGCAGTAAAGCAGGGCATTGAATCTGGTGCCAGCTCTTTGCTGTGGTGAGTGCACACACCCAAGAAAAGGCAGTTTGTCCATCTGTGTCCAAAAATCTATTCAGGGAAGCTGTTCAACATTCATTAAGTTGAAAAGGCAGCTACTTGTGGTGTGTGGCTGAGCACAGGACTCCATTAAGAACCTTAATGGAGGCCGTCTTTAGGGTGGAGCCAGGAGCCTGGACAAACATCTCTACGTGCAGAAGTTTGGGGACCGACAAGCATCAAAGGTCTGCTTGGGGCCCCTGCCCAGCCTAGGCAGGCAGCTGAAGGAAGGAGCCATGGAGCCTTTCCACCGGCCTCCTTACCCGGGGCCACTCACCATGTAGTCCTCCTTGGAGGCGGAGTGGTCCTTCCGCAGCCAGCTGAAGGTGTCCTCCACGTTCCATTTGACCACCTTCCTGCTGTCGGGGGACGCACTCCTGCCAGTTGAGGGCGCGTGATGGAGCCGGCAGTCAGGCATCTGCTCCATACTTACTCCCCCCCCAACCCCCACACTGACATTTGGGCATCAAGGCATCCCTCACAGCCCCTGTGCTGCCTCTGGGAGCCGGCATCCTTCTGCCACAAAGAGTGATGCCGAGCTCCATGAGATGGGCCGGAGAGCCCAGGACCTCCCCACTCTGATCACAAACCCAGCCTGCTGGGGACAGGAGACAAACCTGGATTCAATGAGCCGCCTTGCAGCTTCTGCGTATTTAAAGAGCAGGCGCTTGGCTTCCTCCCGGAACTTGATTCGGGATAACCTGGGACCGAGAGCAGGCAGAGTGAGAGCCCTTTGATACAGGAGTGGCCACACACACCCCAACACCGCCCCCCCCCCCAAGTTGGCCCCAGCTGTGGGCCTTTACCTGATGGGAATGTCATTCATGATTTCACGAAACATGGAGGGTGACACGACCGGTTCACAGTTGCTCGGCAACAGGGGGTCAGAGCCTTTATCCACGACCTTGCGCTCCAGCATCCAGCGGTTGAAAGATTCTCGTGGGGGCTCGATGCCTGCGGGACAGACAGGCTGGTGAAGGTCTGGCTCGGTCAGCAGCCTGCACACGGGCCCAGCCCATGGGGGGCATGTGGGCACCGGAGGGGCAGCAATAAATGGCACGGCCTGTTCCATCAGGAGCCCCACCTCTAGGCAACTCCTCTCCAGGTAGATTGAGAATCGCGAGTTTTCTAGAGTGTTAGTAAATGTTACTTAGGGTAAAAGGAAAAAGGAGAAACACCATTTCAGCGAGGTAAGCAGGCTTCTTTACTAATGAATAAAAGCCACAGCTTACTGAGGACTTCCCATTCCACTTCCTCCTTGTAGCAACGCTGCGAGGTCCAGGTACTCTGGTTTTCATGCCCTCTTACAGACACGTGAAAAGGCTTCACATGCACCTGACAGATGGCAGGCATTCTGGAAGTGCTAATGATGGCTTTTGCGGTTACTGATGCCAGACCCCCTTTCCGTAAGCGGTTAGCAGAGCTGGGGCTCCAGCAGGCCTACGTACTCAACTGCTAGGCTCTGCTGCCCCATTCCCAAGCCCAGCTCTTGGCTAAGGGTGGGTGGAAACAAGGGTCCGGAGGCCCAGGAGGCAGTTACCCTCTCGCTGCTGGCACAGCTCCCGGTAGTGCTGCCGAAGCTTGAGGATGAGCTGGGAGCGAAGCAGCTCCACCTCGGGGTGCGGGGGCAGTACCTCTGAAGGCCCCCGGTGCTTGATGACAGCATTGGTCTGAATGTCCAGATCCCAGTACACCCTTGGGGCACAGAAAGGAGCAAAGAGGAAAGTAGAGGCAAGGAAGGAGGGGTTCCCCACCTGCCACCATACCCCACGGTCCCAGACCACGTCGACACTGGATGCCCTCAAGTCAATTGGCAGGGACTCACTCAGTGGGTCGGAGGAGAGCTGCCTGCTGTTTATCTTCAGGGGATGTCCCCCACATTTTCAGCGTTGGGGTTCCTGGGATACTGGGGGAGCTAGGCACCGACGGGCCTGTGGGTGTCACGGGGATTTCAATCTAGAGCAAAAAAGTAAAAGGCACCACGGTCAGGAAAGCCAGCCTACGGATACTGCACTGGCACAGTGGTGAGTTGTGCCCAGGCCCCCTCCTGACCGACCTGCCACTGCCCAGCCCTCGAAGGGAACCTGTTGGCTGCCCGCCTGGGGCAGCCGCTTACCAGCCACGCCCTCATAGCCCGTAGATGCTCACCTTGGGCTTCTTTACACCATTGCCGCTTGGCTGCTCTTCCGAGAGCTGCCGCTTTCGGGGCCTGTTCTCAGCCGGGGGGGTTTCCACCAAGCTTGAGTCTTGGGGCAGTGGGGTCGCATTCAGCCCCAAAGGGTCCGACTGGTGGAGGGAGACCAGCACAGTTGCAACCAGGGCTAGTGGCTTAGGAGTCCCACGAATACGGAATCCTGATGCCCTCCTGCCCCCTGCTCCTACTGCTCCAAGAGCAAAGGGGGCTAGGATACAGAAAGAGCACTGGGTTCCACTCCTACCTGCCTCTTACAGTTGTGTGACCTTGGTGACTTTGGGAGAGTTACGGGCCTTCCTAATTCTCTCACCTTTACAATGACCATGCTAAATAGGCCCAACCTCCCGCTGGGAAGATGATTCAGTGAGCCCAACAATAAGACCAGTTTAATAGGACATCTGGCATGAGAGGAACCCTCTGTACATGTTAACTTCTCCTTAAACATGAGAATGAGAGGAATAAAGGGAAAAACTCAAGAAATTCTTTTTTTTTTTTTAAAAAGAGCAAGGCCCTATGATGAAATTCTTTTGGTGACACTGAGAATGAGTGATGACAGGCAGGGTGGCCCTAAAGTCACATCGGGTTTGAGTCCAGTTCTGCCTTCACTGGCTCAAGGTCTTGGGCCGTCATTTCCCATCTCTGACCTTCAGTGTCTTCATCTGCAAAATGGGGGTGCCAACTTTAATTATGCCCAGTAAGGAAAGTCTGCCCTACCTGATAGGGATCCAGAAGCCCATGTTCCTGCCAGACAGCCCCCTCACGTGGACACTTCTGCTCCTAGAACGTGCTTCTCCCCACTGACAACTTTCACTTCACTAACTCTGTCACCTTAAATGCTAATTCAAGGAGAAGCATTCCCTGTCCCCTCCCCTCCCCACGAGCAGACCAGGGTCCCTGGTGCAATCCAATGCTAGCTTCACACATGTGCCACACTGTGATCCTACTGGTTCCTCAGCAGACTGTGGGCCCCCTGAGTGTGCAAGGGCAGGACCAGTTGCTCACAACTGCACCACAGGCACAGTGCCCAACATGGAGTTCAAGTTCACTATCACACACGATTATAATCAATTCTTTACGTGTCAACCTCCCCTATTTGAGTGTAGGTTCCATGAGGGCAGGGACTGTGTCTGTGTGTCATTGTATCCCCAGGTCCCAAGACGGGGCTAGGCACATAACAGGTGCTCAAGATAGACTTGAGGAAGGCCCAGATGCTAGAAGCTGCTTGGGAGCCCCTCCCTGGACTGGCACTCACGATCACGTCATGCTGGCCCAGCACAGGCATCTCCCACAGGGACTGGTTGGTGAATCGGTTGAAGTAGTAGGGACGGTTCTCCCTCCGGCTCCAGCACTTCTCCCAGCCCGCATGCACCAGCTCCTCTGCAAACAAGCACGGAACCCAGCTGGGGTCAGCGCTGCTCCTGAGGCATCCTTCCTACCCCGCCACCCTACCCTGCCCCTCGCCAGTACCTGGGAGGTCCTGCACCAGGCGGATGGGCTTTGGAGAACAGGGCTGGCTCTGATTGGAGGTGCCTGGGGAGTGACTCAGCAGAGAAGCTTCCTCCCGGGGGCTGCCGTGATTCTCATTGGCCATCTCAGCACCCACACCGGACCTGCCACACAGAGGACCGAAGGGTATCAGGCCAGCAGGACATGGACGTCAGCTCCACCCCTCACCCACCCATTACAATCCACTGAGAGCCCCAATGACCACTTGCAGATGTGAAGACATCAATCCAGTCCTGTCCCTGGAGGGCTGGTGTGGTACCAGAGGAACCCTGGGATCTAAGTCGCAGTTCCCTCAACTAGAAAATGGGTGCACTCCTGTTGCTCCTTCTTCCTGACATACTCTCCCCAATTCTCCACCTGGCTTGTCATGATGTTCACATGTTCCAGGAAGCATTCCTGGACTCTCCAACGCCACCCCCCGCCCCAAGCAAGGTGGTCAGAGCCCCTCTGCAGGGCCATGAATACCTCCACTGTGGCACTCAATCCTGTCAGCGGGGTTTGTCTACCCATCAGATGGTCAGAACTCCCAGGGCTAGGAACTGGGTCCAGTTCACGACTGTCCAGTGCTCAGCAGGGTCCCTGGACCCAATAGGAACTCTATTCATTCTGCAAATATTTACAAAGCACAGAGTGGCACAGAAGACAGAACAGGGTCTGCCCTTGAGAAGCTATTCCCACCAAAAAAGAACAGTAAATCCTCCTCTTTCCTGTTCCTATCCAATAAAATCTAACTAGAACAGAGTGCAGCCCGGAGGGGACACGGCATCTAAGTGGCTGCCTCATTCTGTGCTTCAGGACAGGAAACAATCTGTTGCTGAAGAAACCAGTGGGACTGAGAAGAAATACCTAATTCAGTCCTTCCAAATTCCCAGGTGAAAATTTACTTTAAATACCAGGAAGCAGGTCAACTCCTTCGGATTTGTATTCTCCATGACTCCCACCCAGGACATCCAGCACAAGCCTCAGTGGCCAGTGATTTCCCAATCTTGCTGTTAGACTCCTAGGTGCCCAACCAAGATTGGACTGGCGATCCCAAAGTTGTTCTCAATATGTCACAGCACCCCCAAGAAATCATTTACCCACAAAAAGGCACAAAAGCATGTTGAAACATCAGTTATCTTTGCTTGCTGAAATTTTATCAACTCGTTGTGGTCACACTGATTATCTCATGGTGATCAGAAGTTCTGATTGGCTGTTGACAACATCATAGGAATCACTGGGACATTAATTTTATTTGTACACTCAGTCATAGATGTCTTCGTTAATTTGGAAAGGGAAAAGCAAATGGTTACTTTGTCGGTACAGTTTGGCAGTAAAAATGCACGGAGAGGACATACATACAACCAGAAGGGGCCGTGATAACAAAAAGGTTCAGAACCACTAACCGAGGGGAGAAAAAGCTTGATTCTCTGGGGAGGAGGGATTCCTGGTGCCTTGGGGCTGAGCCCATATGTCTCAAGCCTGAAAAAGGTCCCTCTTTTTCTCACCCTCTGGGGTCTGCAACGCTAGCATGAGAGGGTTTTCTTCTCCGATCAGATGGACCCCCACGTCACAGGGTCCCACAGAGGCAAGGGGGAGGCCTGCAGGAAGGCTCAGCGCAGGTGGGTGGGCTGGTCAGCAGTGGAGTGGACGGGGGCCCAGGAAATTCCTTGCATCAGCAACTGCAGAGCAAATAGAAGAAGAGAGAGTCACAAACCTGTGAAATGCTGCAGCGCAGGGACAGCAGCAAGAGAGGCAATGATGTGGAGCAAGTTGGGAGCCCCCAGAGCAAGGAACACTGTGGGAGGTCTGGGGATTTAAGGGACGAAAATGATACTTCTCAAATTCTGCAAACCAAAAGCTTCACCTTCACAGACTTGCAACCTGCAGGCACACAGGCCCTGTGTTGTGGAGGGCCCTACGCCTGATTTCAGGCTCTATGGTTGTTGTCTTGAAGTTTCCAATAAATTGTTAACAAGGGAGCCCATGTTTCCATTTTGCACACTGGACCCCAAAAACTGTGTAACTGCTCCTATCAACCAAAATATCCCTAAGACAAGAAAAAAGCAGACATACCATTTGGCCCTTGTACGACACAGGTCTGAACTGAGTGGGTCCACTTACACGCAGTTTTCTCATTGCAGAGTGCTACTATAAATGTATTTACACTTCCTTATGATTTTCTCAGTAACATTTGATTTTCCCTACCTGACTTTATTCTAAGAATACACTATATAATATACATAATGTACAAAACCCATGTTCATCCACTACCTATGTTACCAGTAAGTCTTCTGGTCCACAGTAAGCTATTAGTAAAGTTGTGGGGAGTCCAAAGTTCTACTGGGATTTCCAGCTGAGCCGGGATCAATGCCCCAACCCCTGTGTTGGTCAAGAGCCAACTGTACATATCAGATCGGGGCGGGGGGGGGGGGGGGGGGGGGGGGGCACACTACCAAGCCACCCACAGTGAGCAAAAAAAAGTCTATCCTTTAAAACCACAATAATCACCATACATGCTAATGGATTATGTAACACAGTATGTCCACTTTTATTGACAGTTTCCCCAACAAAATTATCTTGTGACACTGATGCACTCCGTAGCTGAACTACGCAGAGGCAGCAAGAACAGCACAGCTTAGAGGCCAAATGGGGACACTGGAGTTTTTTCAAAGTGACAGGGCAAAACAAGGGCTTGTAAAACAATTCAGATTCCTGTTCCTCACTTCACGTCCTAGGAGTCAGGAATGGGGAGGGGAGATACACAAGAATTTGTGTTTCTTAAACACACCCCAAAAGGCGGGACCGGGAAACGCGATGACAATTTTACACCGCTTCAAACCTTGACCAATTTTTTACGATTAAAGAATTTCTCTTAATTTCCCAGGTGATTTGGGAGCAGCAGGTCGATGACCGAAGAACCTGCTCTGGGTTTGGGCAGACCCGGGGTCCAGGTCCGTCTAACGCCTCCCGACTTTATATAAACAGGACTCATTCGACCTCTATGGTCTCTATACGTAGAGTCTAGCGTATTGTACACTTTAATAAGAAATAACTCTATTATTAAGATAATGTTTTTATTTTCCAAAGGCTTCCCGGCCCCCGCGCATACCGCAGTCTCACAGGGCCGACCAGCTTAATAAACAACTGTATCTGCGCAACCGGAGGAACGCACGAGAAGGAAAAGAACCCGGTTATTGGAGAACGATGGGGCGGGACCATCTCAGTAATGCACCAATCAGAACCCCTCTGAATCAAGAGGGCGGAGTCAAAGGACTTGCAAAGTGCGCAGGCGCGGGGGACGCTCAATGAGGGGGCTCCCCCCACTCGAGCGCGCGCACACCTTCCCCTCCCCCCAATTGCAGCGGGGGCGGGCTGTTCGGCGCGCGCGCGCCAGCCCATCTCCCGGGCTCCGCCCCCCGCCCCACCGCGCGCTCCCGCCCCCGGGCTGAGGCGACTCAGAGTCGGAGCCCGACACAAAGGCGGTGGCGGCGGCAGCAGCGGAAGGGCCCTAGAGGCCGCTCCGCCCGCGCTCTCCGGGCCCACCTCCCTCACCCAAGCCACCGGCTCGGCCGCCCACCCGCGGGCCTAAGATGGCGGCGGCGGCAGAGATAGGGCAAGCGGTGGCCCCGAGCGGAAAGCGCCAGAGGGGCCACCGCTGCCCGGCTTCGGATCCCCGGACCCCGGAGCGGCTCGCCGCGGGACCATGGCTTCCTGGGGCTCTTACCTGCCCGGAGCGGACTCGCGGGGACGTGGCTACACGTTCTGCTCGACCTCCCGTTTTGCCGCCTCCGCCTCGCCCTCCCCAGCGCCGCTGCCGCCATCTTGTGTCCCGGGCCGGGACTCCGCGCTGCGCATGCGCTGGTACCGCCTCTGAGGGACCTTGCCGCTGCCGCGCCGCCATCTTGAGTGTGGCAGGACCTGCCGACTCCACAGACCCTGCTTGCTTTCGGCCCCCTCCCCTTCCTCCCGCCTTTCCCCGTTGTTCCATTTGGGTGTCAGGAGGGCACGGCAGCTTTGCAGTTTGTGGGGTGTGGGCTGAGGAAAGAACGTGCTCACAAGCACGCTCCCAGCCTCAGTTTCCCCCCGCGAGCACACCCGCCGGGGATGGAGGACCCGGGTGGGAGGTGCACCGCCGGGGCCGGACTGAGAATGCGCAGCGGGGGGCGCGGGGCGGGCTGGGAACCTGCGCGCGCTCTGCAAAGACGCCCACCCAGGGGCGGAGTTGTGGTGACGCTGCTCTGGGCGTAGCGGGGACCCGGGTCCTAGCTCCGGCTGGGCTTTGCCCCTTCAACGTCCAGTCGCTTGACCTCTCTGTGCCAAGAATGCTTTTCAGCCGTTTTCCATATCCAGGATGCATGCAAATCGAACCTTCGCCCGTAGTGAGGCTACGTAAGTTCTAAGTGCTCTTGAGTAGGAGAAACTCAAAACAGCCGCAGGAGACATAATAAACGGCTTTGGCAAATTTAGGAAATTATTAACTAAAAGCATCAGAGGGCCTCTCCCAACACTGACATACCTGTGGCTACTAGTTGCGGTGCTAAGCCTCGCTGAGAGCTCAGACCGGCCACCAAAGTTAGCCCAGCAGGAGATGCAGTTGCTAGGTACCCTACGCCCGACTCCTCGCGGGATTCTTGGGTAGGGGCGGACCGACCTGCTAGCTCCACCCTCCTCGGGCCGCCTTACTAAACTGACCTCTCCGCAGGAGCTTGAAAGGATCACAAGGTTGCCACCTGCTGTTGGTCTGGCGCTTCCCAGGCGGAGCCGGAAACTGCTGGTACCGCAGCTGGGCAGTAGCCTCTGCGGTCCGCGGTGCCTATCCCCGTGCATCCGGGTGGGGTTGGGGGAGTGACACCAAAACGGGAGGCAGCAGTAGGAAGTAGGGAGTTCATCAATCCGGCTAAGTTTAGAGCCCTGCTCCATCATGCTAGATGTGCGGCCTTGAGGGAGCTGTTCGACCTCTCTAAGTTTTGGTTTCCTCTAATGGAAGGTAAGTCCGTCTGCCTTGTAAAGGTTTGGTGAGAATCAACTGGGCCTGTGAAGTGCCCAGCACATGTGGTACCTGGCCTTTAAAAATGTTAGGTGTTATCGCCTCACGGGTTTATGAGGATTGCTCCGAGTAGATCTGAGCCCTCCAAAAACAAACCGGCCCCGTATAGGCCCAGTAGATGAAGCCAAGCCTCCTTTACAGGGCACCAGTTCACTCGGGAAGCTCAGCGGCTTAACCGTCCGCCTTCGGCTCAGGTCATGATCCCAGGGTCCTTCCATGGAGCATGGATCAGGTTCCCTGCTCAGTGGAGAGCCTGCTTCTCCCTCTCTCTCTCTGCTTGCTGCTCCCCCTGCTTCTAATTTCTCTCTGTGTCAAATAAATAAAATATTAAAAAAGAAAAGAGAATAGCACACATACAGAAAAGTGCACAAAACGGAAATGTAAACCTTGATGATCTGTCACAGAGCAAAGACCCATGTGAACATTACTCAGGTCAAGGTGTCATCAAGCACAGCATAATCACCACTAGGATTTTTGGGTTGTTGTTTTTTTTTTTTTTTTTTGTATTTTCCTTTATTTGTTTATTTTATTTATTTTCATTATTTTTTTACTTTTTTAAATTAACAATGTATTACTGGCCCCAGGGGTACAGGTCTGTGAATCACTAGGTTTACACACTTCATAGCACTCACCACAGTACTGACCTTCCCCAATGTCCATAACATCCCCCCCACCCGCAACCCTCAGTTTGTTTTGTGAGATTAAGAGTCTGTTGCGGTTTGTCTCCCTCCCAATCCCATCTTGTTTCATTTATTCTTTTCCTATGCCCCAAACCCCTCATGTTGCACCTCCACTTCTTCATATCAGGGAGATCATATAATTGTCTTTCTCTGATTGACTTATTTCGCTAAGCATAATACCCTCTAGTTCCAGCCACGTCGTGGCAAATGGCAAGATTTCATTTCTTTTGATGGCTGCATAGTATTCCATTGTATATATATACACCACATCTTCTTTATCCATTCATCTTTTGATGGACCTCTAGGTTCTTTCCATAGTTTGGCTGTTGTGGACATTGCTGCTATAAACATTCGGGTGCACGAATCACCACTAATTTTGTGGTAATCACTTCTTTGCTTGTGTAGTTTTACCACAGAAGCGTGTATCCCTAAACACTACAGTTTCATTTTGCCTGTTCCTTGAACTGTATGCAGATGGAATTCTACAGTCCTATGTTGTGTTGGCCTTTTGCTCGACATTGGACTTGGAAAACCCATTTATGTTGTTGCATGTAGCTGTAGTTCATTTTCATTGCTGTATTCTGTCTTCCAATGGATATTTATCTACTCTACTGTTGGGAGATATATGAAGTCCCCCACCCCATACCTTCTTTCTGAATTATTATAGATATAATAACAAAATTATTATATTTAAATAAGTGAGCTAAGCCATTTAGTATGTAAATATTTGAATGAATGAGTGGATACTAAGACCATTCTCCAAACTGCTCTTCCTGTCCTCCACTCTTGCTTCTCTCCTAGTCTGTAACACCCCCTCCAGTTGCAGAGATCTCTTTAAATCTGGTCATATGGAAAATCTGTTCAAGTCACCCTGGGCTTAAAACCCTTGAATATCTCCCCACTGACTGCAGGATGAATTCCCAAACCCTTAACTTGGTTTACAAGGTCGTAATTATAAGGAGAGCTACCATGGCAGAGGGTTGAGTATGGACTATGTCGAACACTTTACATACATTCATGTTATTCATGATCCAGACCTTCAGATGACCTCTCTTTCATCAGGCCCCAGCCTTCACGAACTATGTGCAATTTCCCCAAAGGTGCCAGGTTCTCTTTGAGCTTGGGCCTTTGCATATGTTGTTTGCTCTCACTCTTTCTCCCCAATTGGACTCATTCAGTCTTCAAGTCTTACTTTAAATTTTTATTTATTTTTGGGCGCCTGGGTGCTCAGTGTGTTAGGCCACTGCCTTCGGCTCAGGTCGTGATCCCAGGGTCCTGGGATTGAGTCCCACATCGGGCTCTCTGCTCAGCAGGGAGCCTGCTTCCCCCTACCTCCGGCCTGCCTCTCTGCCTACTTGTGATCTCTGTCTGTCAAATAAATAAGTAAAATCTTTAAAAAGTAAAATAAAATTTTATTTATTTTTTATATGAGAGAAGGGAGGTAGGGGCAGAAGGTAAAGGAGCATCTCAAGCAGGCTCCCTGCTAAGCATGGAGCCTGATGAGGGGCTCAGTCTCATAACACTGAGATCATGACCTGAGCCAAAACCAAGAGTCAGATGCCTAACCAACTGAACCACCCTGGTGCCTTCTTCAAGTCTTACTTTAGATGTCACCTCCTCCAGGAAGCCTTCACTGAACCAGGCTAGGTCAGGCCCCCTCTTCTGTATTCCTACAGCAGCCTGTGCTCAGTGGACTGCTTAAGGGTGGGGCTGAGGCTTGTTCACATCTGTAGCGCCCATACCCAGTGCTCTGCCTAACCCTCTGTAAATATTTGTTGACCATGGACAGACCACACTGGGTTGAAGCCTGGGTGACTTTTTCCAGGTATCCCTGTTTCTATTCCAGGCTCTGGTTTCTGTGGTGGGGACACCAAGGCAGTGCCTTTGAGATGCCAAGAAAAGCAGAAGTTGCCTGCCGTGGCAGAGTCCTTGCCAGCAGCCTGGAGTCCGCTACTCCCAAGATAGGGATGAGCAGGTCAAGTAAAGACCCTGGGGCTTTCAAGCACTCCATCAACTTTTCTGAAGAAGCCTTGTGAGTTGGGAAAGATGGTTGAGATAAGCAGGGGCTCCTCCAGCTTTAGCCAGTCCTGGCTGGGCGCCTGCTGGCACAGCCTCTGAGGACCTCAGCCTCAAATCGGGACACATATTAAAGCAGAAACATAAACATACAGGCTCAGGCTGCCACATACCTTCACCCCCTTGTTCTTTGCCACTACAGTAGGAAGCTGCTGAGAGGGAACCACACATCCCAACCCCTGAGGTCCTGGCGGTTGGGGAAAGGAGGCTCCAGCGTGATCCTGATTCAGGCTGCCCCCACCCAGGTCCAGCCAGGGCTGCCCATAGACTCTGCTCTGCCGTTTAAATAACACTGAGGCAGTTTCCAAGGCCAATGAGCCTGGCCCTAGGGAAGCTGCAGAAGACAGTCTTCCACCCCCAAACTGTGGTTTCTACTGGGAGTGGCTCTCTGGCCATTCTGGGGCCAGATGAGAGAAGCCATTTAGACCAAGAATAGACTAGGGGAGTGGGGCGTTTCCTCTAGCCTTCCTGGTCCTTTAAATGTCTGATGTGGTGTCCAGCTCCCCTCCATTTCTTCCTCCAGCTGGGCCTGGTATGAGGTGGGGCCCGCCCCAAAACCTTGAGAACCAAAGATAAATAAGACAGACTCTGTCCTCAGGCTGCTCACAGAGGAGGTGGGGAGGCAGACACAGAACAGGAATAAACCCTCTGCTACAGGGAGATAAGGGTTCTGCTGGGCTGATCAGATAAGGGGGGTGGGCCCTGCAAAAGAGAAGGCTTCAGAAAAGAGGACAATGAGCTGACTCTTGCTGGAAGGATAGGACTTTCCAGGTGGGCAAGGATACAGCCCGTCCCAAGGCCTGGAGGGGTGGAAAGGGGTGGCGTGTTGGGGGAACTCGGCAGCCCGAGCACACTGCCAGGCAACGGGGAAGGTGCAGGTCAGGTCAGGGTCCTGAGCCCCAAATTCAGTCCTGTTCTGGGTGAGCACCTGGCATGTCCAGGTGGTGTCTGGGTCATCTCAGGATGGGGGCAGGGGCACCTTCACCCTCCTCACCCATTCCTTCTGATGCCGGTTCTTACTACTTTGGGCAGAGCAGCCATGAACCAGGATGTTTACCCTCCTATGAGCTGAGTCTGCAGAATGAAATCCCAGACTTCTCCAAAAAAGAAGCCAGGGTGACAGCTGGCAGCTTCATGAGCATCTGAAATCATAGGAAACTGACTAGAGAGGGGGAAAGGGAGGACACCAACTGGATTCCTAGGACGTTTGGCTTCTAACCCAGAGATCTCAACCCTAGTGGGAAAAACTTTAATAATAAAAAAAACTTTAATAATTTACGTATATCGCGAGAGTCACCTGTTTCAAATGTACAATTCAGTGATTTTGAGTAAATGTACAGCACTGTGCAGCCATCCCAACTCAGAACATTTCCATCACCCCAGAAGAGAACTCTCGTGACTGTTTGCCGTCACCCCGTCTTCCCACGCCCCAGACCCGGGTAAACACTACTCTGCTTTCTATCTGTATAGAGTTGCCTTTCCCGGACCTTTCGCATAACGGAACCATACAGAATGCAGTGTTTGCCTGGGTCCCTTCACTTCACGTCCTGTATTTCAGACTAGCCATGTCTCTGCGCCCATCGGTAGTTCATTGTTTTTTCCTGCTGAATGGTCCCCCTGCCACACTGATACAGCACGTTCTGTTTAATCTGTTTATAGGGTGCTGGACCTTTGGGTTCTTCTCCACTTTTTGACTGTTAGGAATGGTGCTGCCATGAACGTCCGTGTGCAAGTGTTGGTGTGAGTGTTTTTTTTTTCCTGTTTGTGGAGTAGACGCCCAGAAGCGGAATTGCTGTGTATGTAGTTAAGTGTGTGCTTAACTTTATAAGAAACTGGCAAAGCCCTGCACTATGTTACGTCCCTAGCAGCAGCATGTGAAGGTTCTCATTTCTCCACCTCCTTGCCGATGCTTGTTACTATCAGTCTTTTTTATTATATCCTGTTGAGGAACTTTTTTAAAAAACACCCACTGATGCCTGGGCTTCAGCCCAATTAAATCAGAGTTCTGCGGGGGCGCCTGGCAGGTTCAGACCATAGAGCGTGTGACTCTGGATCTCAGGGTCCTGACTTGGGCCCCACGTTGGGCGTGGAGCCTACTTTAAAAAAAAAAAAAAATCAGGGACGCCTGGGTGGCTCAGTTGGTTAAGCGGCTGCCTTTGGCTCAGGTCATGATCCCAGCGTCCTGGGATCGAGTCCCACATCGGGCTCCTTGCTCGGCAGGAGCCTGCTTCTCCCTCTGCCTCTGCCTGCCACTCTGTCTGCCTGTGCTCGCTCGCTCTCTCTCCATCTCTCTCTAACAAATAAATAAATTGAAAAAAAATTTTAAAAAAATCAGAGGGGCAACTGGGTGGCTCAGTCGGTTAAGTGTCCAACACTTGATCTCAGCTTAGGTCTTGATCTCGGGATCCTGAGTTCAAGCCTGGCATTGGGCTCCATTCTGGGTGTGGAGCCTACTTAAAATAAAAAAAAAGAAAGAAAAAATCAGAGTCTCAGGGTTTGGGGCCAGCCATAGGCATTCAAAACAAAACAAAGCAAAACCCTCCCTATTTTAAAAGCTGCTAATGTGGGGACACCTAGGAGGCTCAGTGAGTTAAAGCCTCTACCTTCAGGTCAGGTCATGATCCCAGGGTCCTGGGATTGAGCAACTCCCCCCACCTCTTCCTCCCCGCCCCCCCCCCAATTGGGCTCTCTGCTCAGCAGGGAGCCTGCTTCCTCCTCTCTCTGCCTGCCTCTCTGCCTACTTGTGATCTCTGTCTGTCAAATAAATAAATAAAATTTTAAAAAAATAAATAAAATAAAAGCTGCTAATGTGTGGGAGGGTTGAGAACCAGTGATCTAACTTCAGGCAGGAAGTTCTGGCCTGTGGGGCACTGAGAGGGACCTCAGGCTGGCCAGCAGCCTCTTCCACACCAGGAAACATAGGAGGTTGAGGGTGGGAGGCAAGCTGCCTCGCATGAAAGCACATGAAGTCCCAAGGCAGCCCAGTCCATTGGAAGGTGAGGAAAAGGGGCCTGGGAGTGGCTTCGGTCAGGGAGTCCTGATTTCTGCACAGCCAGCTGAGAAACTGAGGGAGCAATGCCCACCCCCCCACCCCGCCCCCAGCTGTGACTTTAGGGATTGTTCAGGCCTCTGAAGAGATTAGCAGAGTATGGCATTCCTGGCTGCAGGCCAGCTCCAGAAAACCCCAGAAAGATGTAAGGAGAGGGGTGGTGCCAGCAGGAAGCACAGGGAGCTTAGAGGCTCGGGGGGGGGGGGGGGGGGGGGGGGGGGGGGGGGGGGCAGTTAGGGCAGTACTGCTCAGTCCATGATAAGATCTCCTCCCATTGAAGGGTCTGTTGGTAATAACGACCCACTCTCTGTGTACCAGATCCTGTGCTGGGGCCTGGGGAAACAGCCATGAGTATCAGGTTCCTGCTGCCATGGGGCTTACAGTCTGCTGGAAGAAACATCGAATAAAGAATGAAGCAGAGCAAAAGGAAGTGATGGGGAGGGGTCCTCCCAGGGCAGGTGACACTTGAGGAGACTGGAGTGAATGAAGGAAGCTAACCATGCAAAGTCTGTCTGCAAAGGTGCAGCGGGTGAAAGGAGGGGTCAAGGGCAAGCTTGAGGCTGAGTGAGATGGTGTCCAGATGTTGGTGGAAGATGGTTGGAGAGGAAGGTAGGAAGGAGCTGGCAGCCTGGAGTCCTTCTGGGCTCATAGCCAGAGTCCAGGTCTTATTTTGTGTGTGATGGGGAGTAAACGAGAGCTTTGCTTTGTTTTTGTTTCTTTTAAAATATTTTATTTATTTGACAGATCACAAGTAGGCAGAGAAGCAGGCAGAGAGAGAGGGGGAAGCAGGCTCCCTGCTGAGCAGAGAGCCCGATGTGGGGCTCAATCCCAGGACCCCGAGACCATAACCTGAGCTGAAGGCAGAGGCCCAACCCACTGAGCCACCCAGGTGCCCCCGAACGAGGGTTTTGAACAGGGTAGGAAAATACTGCCGTTTCTACTTTTTCAACATCACTGTGGTTGGTGCAAGAAGGCTAGATCTTTAGGGGCAATAGTGATGCAGGGAGATGATACTACTTGTCAAGGAAAAAGAAGAAAATGGCCCAGACTAGTGTTGGTGCAAATGGAGAAGTGTGTGTAGCGGGGGAGAGGGGGAGCACCTTTTGGAGTTTGGGACACCAGGATCTGCTGACATGAGGTCTCAGGAAGTAAGAGACTCAAGGATAACTCCCCGGCTTCTGGGTGAGCTTCGAGCATCTGGGTGAGGAGGGGCCTGTAATCTGAGATGAGAAGCCTGGGAGAGCTGCAGAATTTGGTACCACAGTGGGGACAGTGCTGAAATACAGCACTAGTTGGGTGGCAATGGGGAGGGAGGCCGGAGGGCTGTGATGTCCTCCTGATTCCCGGCTCTGTGTATGTTGGGCCCTGTAGCAGTAGAGGATCCCAGAAAAAGTCAGGATGCTGGCATGTGTTGGATGCTTCTTGTACCCTTTGGAAAGGCCTGCGAAGACAAAAGCACGGGCTGAACATGGTGATCCATTGTCATAATCAGAAGGAAAAGTCACTACCGCTTGTAGCCCCCTCCCTTCAGTTACTTGGAAATTTCTATTTCTGGCTTATGAACTCCGGACATCTAAGCAGCACTGGACAGATCTTCCACCCCTTCCTCAAAGCGGTGAGCGGCTGGGAAGCCCATGCTGAGTGCTAACAAAAGCAGGGACAGGAAGTTTAGAGAACCATCAAGAAAGAGGCCCACGTGAGGCAGAGTCAGCGAGAGGGTACAAGAAGCATGGAAACAGGCAGGGAGGGTGAAAGTGAAGAAGAAAGAAGTCAGAGCATGAGTGAGCTGCTCGAGGCCAAGTAGCTGGAAAGGTACAAGGGACAGGGGTGCCCAGGACCCTGGAGCCGGGGAACAATGCTCCATGAGAGTCGTTGGAGTCCTTGACTTGGAAACTTGGAAGATCCTTTGGGGGCCAGGTGGCCGGCTCCATCCGCAAAAAAAGGAGCTGGCTTTAAGGAGAAAAATGGGAAAGGAAAGGAGAAACCCAAAGGCCAAGTGTCCAAGCTTAGAAGCCACAGAAAGGCAGTAAGCAGCTCTGCGCTGGGTGCATTCAGAAAGACCCAGTCCTGTGTTTCTTTTATCTCCATTTGGTAAATGTCTGGCCCCCGCCATGTGTCATTCAGCCTGTTTGGGGAGATGTAATCAGTCTCCTGGGCTGACATCGGCCCCCCCACACAGAGCTCTTCTCTCATTCCAACTCTGCCCCCTGTCACTCATTCCCAGGCACACCCAGGGGGACCAACCCAGGCCCCTCCATGTCCACGAGCTGCAGGGAGAAGAAGGGGGTTCACTTCCTGAGGGGTAGCTTGGATGTGCCTCGGGGGCGGGAGAATGTTCAGGAAGGGAGACGGTCTGACGCAGCTTCTCCAAGCCGTGCAAAGATCCAAAGAAAACACAGCTGGAGGTGGGGAGAGGGAAGGGGAAGCCAGGCTAGGCATGTTGACATCTTGGGCAGGAATCCAACTGATGTCCTGTGGTCGGTGGAGCCTTTGTTTACTTACTTGGACCATTTAGTTCCTCCCGCTGTACCTCAGTCTGCCAGTCTACAAAACAGGGGCAATGATAGCTATTTCAAGGAATTGCTGTGAGGATTAAACGGGGTCATTTAAGAAGAGACACAAGTGAGTGGAGTGGTTAAGAGCAGGGGCTCTGGAGCCAGACTGACTCAAGCTAGTTCCTTAACCAATCTGGGTTTCTACTTCCTCATCTGTAAAATGGGTTAATGATAACCTGTCTTATAGGACATTATGAGTTTTAAGTGAGTTAATATCTGGAAACAAACAATTTTGTTTGTTAATACTAGCACTTTTGTTTAGTTCATACTAAAGACCAGAGACATTTACTGAGCCCTTTAGTGTGCCAAGTACTAGGCTCAGCATTTTATATACTTTTATTTGGTAAGTTTGTTTGTTTGTTTGTTTGTTTGTTTTGAGAGAGCACCCGCGCAGGAACCAGGGTGGGGCAGAGGGACAAGCAAACGTCCTGGACCAGTGGGGAGCCTGTCATGGAACTCTATCCCAGGACCCTGAAATCATGACCTGAGCCAAAGTCAGATGTTTAACCGACTGAGCCACCCGGGGGCCCCATATACTTAAAAAAAAAAAAAAAGATTTACTGGGGTGCCTGGGTGGCTCAGTGGGTTAAAGCCTCTGCCTTCAGCTCAGGTCATGATCCCAGGGTCCTGGGATCAAGCCTCACATCAGGCTCTCTGCTCCGCGGGGAGTCTGCTTCCCCTCCTCTCTCTCTATCAAATAAATAATAAATAAAATCTTTTAAAAAAAAGATGTACTTATTTATTTTAGAGAGAGTGAGTTGGGGGGGAATGGGCAGAGGGAGAGGAAGAGAATCCTGAAGTAGACTCCCCACTGAGCGCAGAGCCAGATGTGGGGCTCAATCCCAGGATCCCGAGATCATGACCTGAGCCAAAATCAAGAGGAGGCAGCTTAACCGACAGAGCCACCCCGGCGCCCCAGCATGTTACATACTTTTTTTTTTTTAAAGATTTTATGTATTTATTTGTCAGAGAGACAGAGAGAGCGAGAGAGCGAGCACAGGCAGACAGAGTGGCAGGCAGAGGCAGAGGGAGAAGCAGACTCCCTGCCGAGCAAGGAGCCTGATGTGGGACTTGATCCCAGGACGCTGGGATCATGACCTGAGCCGAAGGCAGCCGCTTAATCAACTGAGCCACCCAGGCATCCCAATGTTACATACTTTATTTAAAATCTCACCACCACCCAGAGAGGCAGGCAGATACTAGATCATCCCCATTGTACAGATGTGGAAATTGAGGCTCTTAAAGAGATTTACTTTTTTTTCCCCAAAGTTTTTATTTATTTACTTGACAGAGAGAGAGAGATCACAAGCAGGCGGGGTGGGCGATGCAGGCTCCCCACTGAGCAGAGAGCCCGATGCGGGGCTCGATCCCAGGACCCTGAGATCATGACCTGAACCGAAGGCAGAGGCTTAACCCACTGAGCCACCCAGGCACCCCGAGATTTACTTTTTAATTTACTCTAGAACAGAGGTTGGCAAACTATAGCGTGAATGGGCTATGGGCGCAAATCCAGCAAGCAGTCTGTTTGCGTAAGTCTTGTTTATAGCTGGTGTGGAGGAGTTCGAACAGCTGACCAGAGACCACAGAGCCAGCACAGCCTAAAATATGTACTATCTTATCTGACTTTTAACAGGAACAGCTCTCTGACCTCTGCTCTAGATAATGACAGGAGCCAGATTTGAACCAGGTCTGTGTGATTCCAAAGCTAATTAAATAATGTTTTGCTCTCCTCGTGCTTTAACAATATCGCTGTGCTGGGTGCACAACAGGGGCTGGAAAAGGATTTCTGTCCTGTCCCTTTGAGGGCTGGGAAGTCCCTCCTTCCCTCTTCAAAGCTGGGAGTGAAAGTGGAAGGGATTTGGGGCTTCTGATCTCTTCATTCCTCAGGTCAAGTGTTGAGGACTCAGGGAGGTTGCCAAAGACCCCCAGGGCTGCCCAACTGCCAGTGTTGCTGAAGTGTGAGGGCTGGAGGCACACGCTCCATGGGATGGAGAGTCGGGCTGCCAGGGCAAGTCCCTGGATTCAAGACCAGTGAGTCCATCTTGTCCCTGAGCCCAGGGCTGTGTTTAGGGTCAGTCGGGCTGAGACAAACATGCGACAGGAGTCCCTTAAGAATCTGGGGTGCTGTAGGTGTCACCTGTCCCCCAGACACACCTGAGGGCTCCAATCCAGTTTAGTCACTCAGCAAATAGGCGGGACCTCCTCAGTGCAGTGGAAATAAGTGGGGAACCAGATCCTAGCTCTCACGGACACAGACCATGTCTCCATTCACCAATACTTTGGTAGATGGATATTAACTGGTCACAAGATGTATAAAGCAAATAAGCCAGGCTGATGGGACTGAGAGTAATGGCGAGGTAGGCAGGAAGTCCTCTCTGAGGAAATGCCACTGAAGCTGAGACCAGCATGACAAGGAGCGAGCTGTGGGAAGATCAGGTGGAAAGGCATTCCAAGCAGAGGGAACAGCCAAGTGCAAAGGCAGTGTGGCCAGAGGAGAATAAAGGGGGATGACAGAGGGTGGGTGGCGAGACAGGGGCACGCGTGTAGCATGCCTGGAAGTCAGGGCACAGAGGCCACAATTTATTCTGAGTGTCATGGAAAACTCTAGATGCTAACAAAGGATGCTGATGATTGTAGCTGACATTTTCTGAGCCCTTACTAAATGCCAGGTGCTCATCAAGTCCTTTAAATGCATTAACTCTAAAAAAAAAAAAAAAAAAAAAAAGCATTAACTCTTAATCCCTACAAGCAGTTCAGATGTGGAAACAGGTCCAGAGAGGTAAACCACTGGCCCAAGATCACACAGCTCCATTTAACGCAGGAAACAAGAATCTTCTGCAGGAGATCCCAGTGATACAAAGATGGAGCTTGCATTTCAGTTAAGAAAGTGAGAAAAGGGGTACCTGGGTGGCTCAGTCGGTTGAGCATCTGCCTTTGGCTCAGGTCATGATCTCAGGGTTCTGGAATGAAACCCCATGAGCCCCACATTGGGCTCCCTACTCAGCAGGGAGCCTGCTTCTCCCTCTTCCTCTACCTGCTGTTCCCCCTACTTGTGCTCTCTCTCTGTCAAATAAATAAATAAAATCTTAAAAAAAAAAAAAAAAGGAAAGTGAGAAGAAAGAAAACTAACATCTGCCAGGTTTTCTGCTTGAGCCAGGCTCCAGGAAGAGTGAGGGCTACTAGAGTTCAAAGGCATTAAGGCACTTCCTCCTCTGGATATCCTTAGCTCTTTCTTCCTTCCTCTCCTACACCCTTTCTGTCTTGTGTGCTTGTGGGGCGTGCCCCTAATCTGAATAGCCAGTACTTATTTGGCACTAATGGTGTGCCATGTACTGTGCTCAGCACAGCCAGGAGGCACATTTATTCTTGCAACCACCTTGTTGTTTCTGTTTTAGGAAGAGGAAGATAAGTTTCAGAGCTGTTTCAGTAAGGGGTCCAAGAATTGGACGAATTCCAAGAATTTAAATCCTGGTCTGTCAGACTCAAGAGTCTAAGCACTAGCTACTGGGCTAGAAACACCACCTCCCACCCTTTCACAGTTGGCAGGTTTTCTGGTAGTAGCTGTCCAGGGGTCTTTACCTCTGGTTTCCTGCTAGGGTGGGTCCATACTAGTGCCAACCTCATAGGTTAAGATTAAATAAGTTCCTCTAGATCTAGGATGACTAACTGTCCTTGTTTGCCTGGGCCTGAGGGGGTTCCCGGGAAGGGAGACATTCAGTTTCAAAGCTAGGAAGGTCCTGGGCAAATCAGGACATGTTGGCATCCCTACCTGGATGAGTGCTTAGTGCTACATATGTGTCCAGTGGACACTCACCTTTATTCTTCTTTATTCACTCACGTATTTACCTTTATTTTCCTCTTTCATCCATTTGACAACAAACAAAGGTTAGAGTTAGCCAGCACCTACTCTGTGCCGGTCCCAGGAGCTGGGGACACACTGCAGGCAGTAGATGGAGATACTGTGCGGAGAACCTAGCTTCAAAGGTTCACACACACAAAATCCACGGTCCCTGGGAAACACCAACCCTGCCTGCCTCTGGGGTGACTCCAGCAGTCTGCGCCCGTCCTTCTGGGCAGGCAGCACTTGCTTGGGCTCTGGTGGGAGAAGGCTCCGGGGCCTGTTAGGTCCCTACATAGTGACATAGAGACATTTGGTGGGGAGGGGGGGGTCCCCTGGTGAAGCCTGCCAAGAAGAGGTCTTGATGATTGTAGGTGGAAAGGAAGAAAATGTGCCTTGGGCACATTTTGTGGGTGGTCCCAAGTATCCGGGACATTTTGCTGGATGAGGAAACTGAGGCACAGTGACCCAAGTGAAGTGACTTGCTCAGGATCATGCAAGAAGACATGGGCATTTGGAATTTAAACCAAGGTCCCAGAGAGGCAAGGACTGTTGGGATTGGGCAGGCCAATTCCTGCACTTCCCTCCCTCCTTCCCGGCTTGGGTTCCCCACTTGTCTTGACAGCGGCCCGGCCTGTCACGGGGCTCTGTACAGCCCTCTCCACCCTCTCGGCTGCCAGCGTTCCGCCCCGTCACCTCCCAGCCCCTGAGGGAGGAGGGGAGAGCGGGAGCGAGGAGGGGGGTCGGAGAGGCCCGGCATTATAAAGGCGGCTGGAACAGCACTGCCCGCCAGAGCCCGCCGCCCGGATCCCCAGCGCAGCCCGCCGCCCCACGTGACCGCACCGACCCCCGCCCCCAGCTCCGCCGCAGTGAGTTGGGGCGCGTCTCCATCCACCCCCAGCCCCTTGCTGAGCTGTATGGTCTACTGAGCCCGGGTAGGGGAAGAGATCCCATGAAGGCGGGCGCTGATATGGGGGTGGGAGTGGGGGTACCAGGCACAATCCCGATGGCAGGGATTTAGGACCCGGCGGAGCCGGGAGACCGGTGAACCCGAGATCGGGCCGGCAGCCCCCTCTACTCCCCCGGCGCGGGGCCTGGGAGACTGCAAGACACCCCCCAGGAATGCGCGTGCAGCCGTTTCCATAGTAACAGGCAAGCCGCGGCCGCCCTCTGCTAAAGGAAAGGCGGGGTGGAGGGGGCGCTGGTACCCGGGAGGTCCAAACTCATCACGCGGCGGGTGCACGGAGGGGACCGAAGATGTCCCCTCCCTTTCCTCCGTGTCCCAAATCCTCTGGGAACCAGAGCGTGAGTCGCATCGCCTCTCTGAGCCTCAGTTTCCGCCTCTGCCAAATGGAGGCAATATAATTGGTTCCAAGTTCCCTGAAGAGCTGTTTCGAGGGTAGGGATCCGGCCAGTCCCTTTTCTGGTTGGACAACCGGGGAGTGGGTTTTGGCTGCTCTGATGACTCCAGCGACCCCACCCCAACCCAGGCCCGCTCGTCATGGCCCTCCTCGGGGCCCTCCTCCTAGCGTTTCTGGTAGGCGCTCATGCGGAGCTCCCCGGCTGCAAGATCCGCGTCACCTCCAAGGCGCTGGAGCTGGGTAAGGCGCGGGGCCGGCTGAGGGCCGATGAGGGAGGGGTCGCCCCGGCAGTGGGCGCAGGACCTAAGGGTCTCGCTGCTACTTCAGTGAAGCAGGAGGGCCTGCGCTTTCTGGAACAAGAGCTGGAGACCATCACCATTCCGGACCTGCAGGGCAGGGAGGGCCAATTCTACTACAACATCTCGGAGTAAGCAGGAGACTTGGGGGGCGGGGTCTCGACTCCGGGGGCGGGGCCTAGGGCCGGGGGAACAAAGTGGGTGGGACATGGGGGCGTGGCCACATCTAGGGGGCGGGACTCAAGAAACAGGATGGGGCGGGGAATATAAAGGTCAAGCCCTCCAACCTAGGCGGTACCAAGAA
This sequence comes from Mellivora capensis, assembly GCA_004024625.1. Classification (NCBI taxonomy): domain Eukaryota; kingdom Metazoa; phylum Chordata; class Mammalia; order Carnivora; family Mustelidae; genus Mellivora; species Mellivora capensis. The sequence goes on along the minus strand of PISX010000505.1, from coordinate 17,319 downwards.
CCGCAAAGCAGAATCCTGGCAGGTTGAGGCGTGGCTAAAGACCCCCGGAAAGGGGGAGTCAGGAAACTTGTCAATGGATGAGAGTGGGGTCTAGACCCCGAGGTACCAGGGAAAGGTACCAGGAAACAAGAGACAAGAACTCCTTGCGACGGTAGGGATAGGAGAAATGGGATATGCAGCTCAGCTGACTGAGACAAAATCAAAGGATTCGGTTAAAAGAGCAGGTCAAGCAACTACAGGGCGTGGGAGGGAAGGGAGTGCAAGCAATAAGGCCTCTATAGAAGGGGTGAAGCTCACTTTTAACACCTGGGTCGGGAGAAGCTCATCTCCGAACTGTCCAAGTCCAGGCCGGGCACTTGAGGGGAAGTGGGAGAATTCCTTCCACCCACCTCAGCTTTCCCAGGCCTGGACCGGGAGAGGAGGGAATGAGTTTCCTGTTTTGGGGTGGGACCCCCTCTTCGTGGTCCTGAAACTAATCCCGAGGCTTCCTGAAGGGTGAAGGTCACAGAGCTGCAGCTGACATCCTCTGAGCTCCATTTCCAGCCAGAGCAAGAGCTGGTGCTACAGATCAGCAACGCGTCCTTGGGGCTGCGTTTCCGGAGGCAGCTTCTCTACTGGTTCTTGTGAGGACCTGGCACTGCCAGGGAATGGAGGGTGGATCAGGAGGGCCAGGAGGCCGCGGGGCTGTGGGCAATCGTTTAGCTTTCCTGCATCTCAATTTCTTCATCTGTGCAATAGGGACAAGCAGACCCACTTCATAAGGGTTTGGTAGAATGTCTAGTAAACCGGGGAAATTTATTAAGAAGCATCATGACAGGAGGCACCTGGGTGGCTCAGTGGGTTAAAGCCTCTGCTTTCGGCTCAGGTCATGATCCCCAAATCGGGCTCTCTGCTCAGTAGGGAGCCTGCTTCCCCCTCTCTGTCTGCCTCTCTGCCTACTTGTGATCTCTCTCTGTCAAGTAAATAAATAAAATCTTTAAAAAAAAAGTATCATGAGGTATGGGGTGGGTGGGGGCTGGCGAAGACACCGTTAAGCTGGACATTGACTGCCCCACCCCCCCTTGCAGGTATGATGGGGGATACATCAATGCCTCTGCCGAGGGTGTGACCATCCGCATTGCTCTGCAGCTCTCCCGGGATGCCATTGGCCGCATCAAAGTGTCCAACGTCTCCTGCCAGGCCTCGGTCTCCAGAATGCACGCGGCCTTCGGGGGAACCTTCAAGTAAGCCCGATCTCCAACCCAGGGCACCCCCCTTTGAGCCTTACTGCCTAGTGCGATGCAAAGTGCACAGACTTGGGAGCCAGGTCAACAGGGTCCAACTCTCAGCATCCTCATTTCCCTGCTGTGTGACCTTGGTCGAGTCACTGAAGCTCTGCCTCAATTTCCTCATTGGTAAGATGAGGATGATAACAGGAACTATTTTATAATTTTATGTTCTGAAGACTGTTTGTTAATATATGTACAAATATTTAGAACAGTGCCTGGCATGTTAGTGGCTAGCTTCCTAGATAAGAGTAATTGTGAGGATCAGTATGTGCAGCTGGACATGAACTCAGTAATTGGTAGCCCTAACTACTACTGATAAAAACAATAGCATAATTTCAGGTTTGGGGCTGAGAAGGGGACTTTGTGATTGTTCTCAAAGAGAGTGGGAAAGAAAAGATGGTGGATTTATCATCTGGTGTTGGTATACTGCCAAGTTTTTATTTATTCAAAAAATAATGTATATGCAAGTCCTTGAGGATTCATAAAGGAACTCAGAGCCTAGCTGAAGGGACAAAATATTTGTTATTGGGGCTTTGAGGGAGGAACTGAGTCCTCCCTGGGTTCAGAAGAGGGTAATCTGGGAAGACTGCCTGGAAGAGGAAGCATCAGAGCCTAAACAGGGGGACATACAGGACAGGAACACTGAGGGTAGAAGGGAGGGTATGAGTAAGCATCTGGAAGTGGGGATGCTTACAGCAGGTTTGAAGAACTGGGGGTAAATTCATGGGGTTGGTGGGGGGCAGGGGTTAGGTCTTGAGAATAAGGCTAGAGAGGGGTTTTGGAAATCCTCCATTAAAGAGGTGGTAATACAGTAAAGCTGAGCCACCTCCTCCCCATCTCTCTGGCTAATGATTTCTCCTGGACCTGGATTGGGGTAGGGCAGAGTCTGGGCTCACGTGGTCTCTCCCCTCCTTGCAGGAAGGTGTATGAGTTCCTCTCCACATTCATCACCTCGGGGATGCGCTTTCTCCTGAACCAGCAGGTATAGCAGTAGTGTGGGGGGGGGGTGCCCTCCTCTCTTTGGAAGGCCCTGACTCTAGACCCCACCTCGCAGATCTGCCCTGTGCTTTACCACGCAGGGACGGTGCTCCTCAATTCACTCCTGGACACTGTGCCTGGTGAGTTGGTGCTGGCTGGGAGGGGAGCTCCAGGCCATGCCTGGGACTGGACTGGGGGTGAGGAGGGAGCCAGGTGTGCAGCTGCCAGGCAGGGCCTCAGAGTAACCCCCTGCCATGCCCTGGCCTCAAATAGGGCCTCTGCTGCTGACTGGCCACGTGGCCCTAGGTAAGTACTCACCTCTCTCTGGGCCCTGGTGTCTTCGCTTGGCTGGCGATGCCTTCTTGTGGGGGTTGTTGGAACGAGTAATTGAGCGATGATTGTCTAGGTCCTCGATATGGGCTTGCTGATCACTGGGAACTTGTCTGTATTCATCCCTTGCACTTAATAGGTGTTCAACTAACACGAATTCCCTTTTCCTGCTGTGACCTCTGCCGGCTGTGGGGTAGAGATAATCACACCCCACACACAGGGCATGGGGAACAATGAGGGAAAAGAATCCCTTGCCATCTTGTTTAGTGATCTCATGGAGCCCTTGTCATAGGGGTGGCGATGGCAGGAGTCGTCATTAATATTGCTGAGCACTGAGTGCTTCCCGCGTAAAACCGATTTGATCCCCACAACAACGCTACGAGGGAGGATTTATAATCACCGCGTTGTGGATGAGATACAGGCCCAGAAGGGTGAACGCAGCTTGAGTGACTGCGCTCCTTCCCACAGTTCGCAGCTCTGTGGATGAGCTGGTTGGCATCGACTACTCCCTCCTGAAGGACCCCATCGCTTCCGACAGCAACCTGGACATGAACTTCCGGGTGAGCTGCCTGGCTGCTGTGGTGTCTCTGACCTAACCAGACCTCCTCCTTGTCCCCGGTGTTGCTCATTTTGTCCTCTGAAGGCACAGCTCTGGGCCACTCCACTGCTGAGTGGACCCCCATGGCCTGCAGAATTCGGTTCAACTCCTGGGTCTGGCTTCTGAGCCTTGTTAACCTTGTCTGGCCCCACCCTTCTAACTTCACCCTGTTTCTCTGCACTCATTTTTTCCCAAATATGCCCCTGGCTTCCTGCCTCAGGGCCTTTGCTCTTTGCGCTGCCCTTTCCCACCTCCCCTGAAGCAGTTGGACATAACAGCTCTATGCACATAATCTATGTAAATGTAAACAGCAGCTTTTCTCACTCCTGCTCTGTATCTTTCAAGACCCACTCACATGCCACCTCCTCCCTGAGCCCCTTTCCCGGGTGTCCCTTCTCTGGCCTAATGGGAGTGCTCCCTTGCAGAACTCCAGCTGCCCTTCTTTGAATGACTTTTTAGGAGTTGTGCTAACAACGAGGGCACCTGGTGGGGTGTTGGTAGAGCATGCGACTCTGAATCTTGGGGTCGTATTTCAAGCCCCATGTTGGGTGGAGAGATTACTTAAATAACTACAACTTAAAAGAAAAAGTTGTGCTAATAAGACCCCTAAAAAGATCCCCTCATGGTGCCTGGCACCGGGCGTGGGAACATCTGGGTGCTGGGCCAGGCTGACCCTGATCCCCCAACTGCAGGGGGCCTTCTTTCCTCTGGCTGAGGGGAACTGGAGCCTGCCCAACCGGGCGGTAGAGCCCCAGCTGCAAGAGGAGGAGCGGATGGTGTACGTGGCCTTCTCGGAGTTCTTCTTTGACTCTGCCATGGAGAGTTACTTCCGGGCGGAAGCCCTGCAGCTGTCCCTGGTGGGGGACAAGGTATGTTGGGGTCTGTCTGGTGGATGGCCAAGAGGGGCCCTGTCCTAAACTCCCGATAACCCTGCCTCACCCTCTTCCCCTCTCCAGGTGCCCCACGATCTGGACATGCTGCTGAGAGCCACCTACTTTGGGAGCATTGTCCTACTGGTGAGTGTTGGCAGGAGGTAAGGATGTGGCCAGGGTGGGCGGCCATACCACCTGCACACCAGTGAGGGGACGCGTGAGCTGTACAAGCAGAGGCCCCCGCAGCCACTGTGCAGTAGACAGAAGGCCGACCTCTCGCCTGTGGCTAAGTTCTCTTATTTGTCAAGGTCGATTCCAGGTCTGTGAAGAGCCCTTGCTACTTCTTCATGAAGCTAGGAGGGCAGGCTGAGAACCCAAGCTCTCTAAGTGTAGGGACTTTAACAATGACCGATGTATTCTTTTTTTAAGTTAATTTTTAAAATAATCTCTACGCCCATCGTGGGGCTCGAGCTCATTACCCTCATGATTTAAGCGTCCCATGCTCTACCGACTGAGCCAGCCAGGTGCCCCTGATGTATTCTTCTTTTGGGTTATGATTTTCCCTTGTTTCATGGGAAGAGGGTTGGGAGGTCAAAATCTAAAAAGTATCTCAGTGATCATTAGAGGGCTTGCCCTTAATCTCTTCTACACTATACAGCCTCCCAGGGCTGTCGCTGAGGATTAACTGAATCAATTCACGTAAAGAAATTAGAGCAGCCCCTGGTGCACGTTAACTGCTCAGGAAACACTAGCTGCTGTCATCCCCATAGTCACCATCTACCTGATGGCCAAGTGGTGGGGGAGGGGCATGGACCCTCTGGCCAGACTGCCCAGGTCTGCATCCCAGGGTCTGCACCTGGATGACTCCAGAACCTTGGACAAGTTACTTAACTTCTCGGTGCCTCGGTTTCCCCATCTCAAAGATGAGCATGATAATGCCTGCCTCACGTGATTATGATGAGGTCTGAATGAGCTAACACAGGCAAAACACTGGTCGGCGCCTACACGGGAAAGAGCGCAGCAGTGCAGAGAAAAGGACGATATGGCAGAGGGTGGGGATATCTGATGCAAACACTGTCCCCGAGGAGTCTGGCTGGAGATAGATCCCCACTAACAAGAACTCAGGAAAGCAGTAGAAGGAGACATTCCATCCCTCACGTGAGCAAAGGCACAGAAGCTGGGCACAGTTCTGAAGGGTCTGGGAAGCCACACCAGTCCCCGTATTTGTGGGTCTGGGCTCCCAGCAGGCAGAGCCTGAGTCACACCATGTTCCCTCCTGGGGCTCATCAGGGAACAGATCTGGGACTACCCCTGCCCCCCCCCACTCTGTCCCCAGAGCCCAGCGGTGATCGACTCCCCGCTGAAGCTGGAGCTGCGTGTCTTGGCCCCACCTCGCTGCACCATCAAGCCCTCGGGTAGCACGGTCTCCGTCACTGCCAGTGTCACCATAGCCCTGGTCCCGCCTGACCAGCCCGAGGTCCAGCTGTCCAGCATGACCATGGTGCGGACACTAGAGCGGGGGGTACTGAAGGTCGGGATGAGCATGCTGTGGACCCCGTGGGTCAGTAACTCTGCCCCAACCCCTTTGCCTGTAGGACGCCCGTCTCAGCGCCAAGATGGCACTCCGGGGGAAGGCGCTGCGTACCCAGCTGGACCTGCGCCGGTAAGCAGCCAGCCAAGGTCTTGGGCAAGTGCTTCACCTCGCTGAGCCTGAGTGCCTTCAGGATAGTCGCACCTGTCCAACAACTGAGGAGATAAAATCCACTCAGATCTATAGCTACTGGGGAGCTAGGGTCTTTGTTCATGTGTAACAAATGCATTTTTAAAAAAAGATTTTATTTATTTATTTATTTGACAGAGATCACAAGTAGGCAGAGAGGCTGACAGAGTGAGAGGGGAGGAAGCAGGCTCCCTGCTGAGCAGAGAGCCCAACGTGGGGCTCGATCCCAGGACCCTGGGACCATGACCTGAGCCGAAGGCAGAGGCTTTAACCCACTGAGCCACCCAGGCACCCCTAACAAATGCATTTTAAATTTTTTTAAAATTTATTTATCTGTCAGAGAGAGAGAGAGAGAGAGAGAGAGCGAGCACAGGCAGACAGAGTGGCAGGCAGAGGCAGAGGGAGAAGCAGGCTCCCTGTGGAGCAAGGAGCCTGATGTGGGACTCGATCCCAGGACGCTGGGAACGTGACCTGAGCCGAAGGCAGCTGCTTAACCAACTAAGCCACCCAGGCGTCCCTAACAAATGCATTTTAATCAGGTGGAACTTCTCTAGATTATCTTATGACCCAGAGGCAGGCAGAGCAGATATTCTGAGAGGAAATGAACCAGCCCAGCAAGGCTAAGTGACTGTGCCCATGGTCCCACAGTCGCAAAGAGCCTAACCGCAGGGGTTCAGGTAGAAACAGCCCAACTTTTCCCATCTTAAGAGTTACTTCACCTTCATTTCCTTCATGGACTAAATGGAGGGAAAAATAGCACCTACTGTGTGAGCCACAGGCAGCCAGGGGCTACTACACGGCGGGGGCAAATGTGCCACGGTCTGCAGAAAGTTCTACTGGACAGCACTGTCCCGGAGGCTTTTTTTTTTTTTTAAGATTTTTTATTTATTTGATAGACAGAGATCACAAGTAGTCAGAGAGGCAGGTAAAGAGAGGAGGAAGCAGGTTCCCTGCTGAGCAGAGAGCCCGATGGGGGGCTCGATCCCAGAACCCTGAGACCACAACCTGAGCCGAAGGCAGAGGCCTTAACCTACTGAGCCACCCAGGCGCCCCATGTCCCGGAGGTTAAATGAGATATTGCAGGGTCGTGGTTAAGAGTTTAGATTCTAGGGGCGCCTGGGTGGCTCAGTGGGTTAAAGCCTCTGCCTTCAGCTCAGGTCATGATCCCAGGGTCCTGGGATCGAGCCCTGCATCGGGCTCTCTGCTCAGTAGGGAGCCTGCTTCCTCCTCTCTCTTTGCCTGCCTCTCTGCCTACTTGTGATCTCTGTCTGTCAAAGGAATAAAAAAAATCTTAAAAAAAAAAAAAAAAAAAGACTTTAGATCCTAGCGGCAACTTCTGCCCTCTACCAGCCGTGAGACCGCAGGCGAATGCCTTCGGCTCTCTAGGCTCAATATGCCTCATCTTAAAAGTACAAATCATTTCGTAGTGCCTACTTCTTAGAACTGTTGGGAGAAGTCACGTTGGCATTTTAAAATATCTTACTATTTAACTTCTGTAACATGCTTAGTACCTGGGAGGAAGTAAGCTCTGTAAGTTTCACTAAACAAACACGAACCATACACGCCAGGTGGTCAGGCCAAGTCTGGTATACAGGAAGTGGTCAATGAATTACAAGTAGCAAACTTGAAGAAAAGGAACTGAAAGTGGGAGAAAGGACTCCCCCACCCAGGGATGCACATCTGGCGAGTGGCAGAAGCCCCAGACAGGTGTGGAGGTGGGAACATCTGAGGCTGAGACTGAGGGGCATCTGGTGGCCTGAGGAAGGGGAACTTCTGGGCCTTGTGCTTACTGGACACTTCTTTCTCTCCCGTAGGTTCCGAATCTATTCGAACCAGTCCGCCTTGGAGTCACTGGCAGTGAGTTGGTGGTGTGGGTGCCGAGGCCGGGTCAGGGCTGGGCAACGAAGGCCTGTCGGCTTCCTACTGCTTGCCCTGACGTCCTGCCCTCTCCCTCCCAGCTGATCCCGCTGCAAGCCCCTTTGAAGACCATGCTGCAGATTGGGGTGATGCCCATACTCAATGGTAGGGCTGGGGGCCGGAGGGCAGGAGAGGGAAAAGAGGGGAGCTGGGTGGATCCCAGCTGAGCCAACTGCTTCCACCCACAGAGCGGATGTGGCGGGGGGTGCAGATCCCACTACCTGAGGGCATCAACTTTGTGCGTGAGGTGGTGACGAACCATGCGGTGAGTGGGGGGTTGATGGAGGAGGATCAGGCGCCCCTAATTCACCACCAACCTAACTGGGCTACCTGACCCCAGCTCCTCCCTCATTGACGGCCCCTCCCATTTTAATCTTCCATCATCAGACTTCTCCAGCCCTCTGCACAGCTGTGTCCTCACCTTCTAAGCCTCTTCTCGGAATCCACCCCTAATATCTACTTATCTTGAACGTCTGAGCTAAGACGTCACCTCCTCCAGGAAGCCCTTCTTGACCTCACAGATTGTGTTCCTGCAGCCTCTCTTTTATACCCTTCACAGGGAGCTAGAAGACCTTCTTTGCTGCTCCTCCTGTCCCACTAAACAGAACCCCTCAAGGCTAAGAACTCTGTCTCTATCTTGAAATTTTGGCCTCTGTGATAGAATGAACAGACTCCCCTCTCTGCCCCACTACACAGGGCTTCCTCACCATCGGGGCCGACCTCCACTTTGCCAAAGGGCTGCGAGAGGTGATTGAGAAGAACCGGCCTGCTGACACCCGGGACCCCTGGACATCCAGTGCCCCTCTGCCCTCCACAGCGGCTGCCTGAGTCCTCAAACCCACCCTGGCAGGGGCTTTTGGGACTCCAGACGCCTCTCATCCCCTCCCCTAGGACCTCCCACCCCCAGCCTATAGTGTCCTAACCCCCAGTGCCACAGAGAAGACAGGGCTTTAAGCTGTACCCAATTTAATTCCATAATCAGTCAATCCATCGGTTACAGTCCGTCCACCCTCCCCATGGGCTCTGTGCTGAGCCCTGCTGTGTTCCAGTGCATGAAGGGAGGAGCCAGGCCTCACCCGTCAGGAATAAAGTGCTAACTCCCCCAGGCTGTCTACTGAGGCACTGGAGCCTGGTCTGGGAGGCAGAGGGCTGTGGAGGGGGCAGTGGTGGTGGGTAGGTTGGTTCTGGAGGCCCGGACCTGCCCCACAGGGGCATTTTGCATAAAAGAGGGCCTCCCTCCTAGCAGGAGAGGCAGGAAAGGGGCTGGATCAGAAGGGGGACTTGTCTCTGTCAGTATGGCTGCATCAGGCAGAAGGGGGACTGGTCTCCATCAGTATGGCTCCTTATTCAGGAAGCGGGAGAACATGGTGAGGGCAGCCTGGGGCTTGTCGGTGGGGACCATGTGCCCAGCGCCCTAAAAGCAAAGCTCTGTGAGATCACCTTCCTGTGTCACCCCTGCCCCTGGGTGCCCCCTCCATCCTCCTGGATCCCTCCAGGCAGTGACCTTCCTCTTCTCCCACTCCCCCCAGAAAACTTGCTCTTATGGGCCCAGACAGTAACCCAGTGTAACAGGGAGCTGGGAGGAGAGGATGGGTGGGTCCTGCCCCATCCCCTGCAGCCAAGCCAGCCCTCCGCAGGCCCAGGCTCTACCTTGATGGTGAGAAAGGCGATGTGGGAGAACTCCTTCACGAAGCCAGCAATCTGCTCTCCACTGTCCCCGTAGTCCACTAACCAGGGCCGGCGCTGGACCTCCATCTGGCCCACCAGGAAAGACTTAGCAGCCTGCTGCTGCCCCATCATCTCTGCTCACAGCTGCCAGCAAGACCTCAGGGGCCCGGAACTCCCCCAGGTTTGCCCTGTCTACCCAGAGCCCAGCTGCCAGGCACAGCTGCCCCATCCCTCCCCAGAGCTGGGATCCTTGTGCCTTACCTTCTGGTTGAGGGAATCCACAAACCACTCATCCCCCATGAAATTGCAAGCCATGTCCACATCTCCGTTGTACAGCAGGATCCGGTATTTCTGGAGCCGGGCAAGAGAGGGAATGGGGGCTCTGGTGTGAGCGCAGGACCCAGCTCTTCCCTAGCTCAAGCCCTATCCCTTCAGGGAATTCAGGGGGCCCAGCTAAATTATATGAAGCAGGAAACACTCAAGTTTTCTGTTTTCTACATGTTCAGTGCTCTACTAAATGCTTCACCTATGAAGATGAATATTATTATTAACCCCATTTTACAGGTGGGGAAACCAAATCTCAAGAAATGAGAAACGTGCCCAGGGTCACACAGCTAGTAAAGGAACTTGCACACAGTCCTTCTGACACTAGAGCTCCTGCTCTAACCACGGTGGGTACAGAACCTGGTCCTGACTGACTGTCAGGGTCTCCTAGATGACCTTGGACAAGGCTCTTTTCCCACCCTGGACCTCCATTTGCCTGTCTGTAACACGTTCTCCCAGCTCTTCTCCACCTAAAGTCTCCTTGGCCGACGCAGAACCCCCAGCCTCCTACCACAGAGGAGCATGGGGTGGGGGACAAAGCCATGTTCAAATCATGACCCTGTAGCACTGGGCTTTGTTTCTTAGAATTTCAGCTTCTGGTGTCCAGAGCGGCACTCTCAAGGGGGCCCTGAGGTTGCTGGCGGCCCCCGCCGCGCGGCTCCCTCACCTGCGTGGTGAGCAGCTTCAGGTACTGGTCCTGCACGCTTTGGTAGAGACGACGGTACTGTACGTTCACCAGGAAGCTGCAGGAGCACGTAGGCAGGCCCCACGAAGATCAGGTAAAGGGGAACAAAGAGTCACATGGCCTACCTCCCCTTCCTGTCCCCTCCCAGCTCGAAGCTCCAGCCCAGGGGGCAGAGCTGGGATTCAGTCCCCTCCTGTGTCATTTCTAGGACTTAGTTGGACGAGAGGCTGGAACGCCGAGGTCCTCAACTCACCCCCTTTGGGAAACGTAGATGGAAACATTTAGTGATGGGTCCATGATGGGGATTTAGCACCAAGGGGCCCACGGGTGTGAGAACCGCAGCGCGTTAACGGCAGAAGGGCAGGGGTGCTGGCCAATCAGAATGGACTTGAGTGGCCCCCGCCGTGCCGGGGAGATCTGTGCAACTGGGGACTGTAGTGGAGCGGGGTGGGGGACAGGGTCTGTTGACTCACTACTGGGGAAGCAAACTAACTTTTTACCAAGGAACTGGTGAAACATCCATCAGCTGAAGGGTTAGACTTCCTGTACAACTAACTCACCGCCACACCCTGAGGGCCACCCCTGAGAGACCCTGGCCAAGGGGTCCCTGGGAACCCGTTTGATACCCACAGGCCCCGAGAGCCTGCCATCCCCGGGCTGCGGCTGGCCCCAGCACCTCACTTGCACATGTCCCAGCGGGGCAGCTGCTCAGGGACGTGGAGGGCCTTGCGCACATAAGGGTTGTTGAGGTAGGTGGAGGCGGCCGTGGTGTTGGTGCAGGGTGGGTCCATGCGCACCCTGTCGCCAGAGCGCAGCAGCAGCGCCTGGGAGCGCAGACCAAAGGTCAGGGTCTTTGCCACCCTGGCCCACCCCCACCAGAAGCAGCCCAGATGCTTGCACACCTGATGCCATGTCTGCTTGAGCGGCAGGCGAGTGAAGATGTTGCCGAAGTCGTGGAACACGACCGTGTCCTTCTCGAACCTGCAAGTTAAGTGGGGGATGGGTGCCTCAGTCTCCAGGCGGGGCTGAGGCCCCCAGGGCACACCGCAGGGCCTACCTTAAATGGCCGGGCACACCCCCAGCACAGGGGGCGTAGAGGTTGTAAATGTTGAGGCCTGAGTTGCCCACGATGCGGGACACTTCCTGTAGCTGCAATGACAGCCACCCCCGTGTCACAAAGCCCTGGTCTCCCCAGGATCTCACCAACACATCCCAAGATTCATCACTCCTGCTTCGCTTCTTGTTGTTACCCTTCCCCATTTTTTTTTTTACAGGTAGGGGAACTGAGGTTCAGTGGAAGGAATCTGCCAGCCCGGGGTCTAAACCCTGGTGGCACTACTTCCTAGCACTGTGACTTCAGGCGAGTAACTTTAACATTCTTGACATCACTTCCTCTTCTGGAAAATGTGGACAATACGATGTCCCTTAAAGGGGAAACTTGAATATTAAATAATCTGCATTGACCTACGTCAGCCCAGTGCCTGGAACACTGTAGGTGTGAGAGATCCTTTCCCTCCCAGGGATTCTAGGATTTGCACAGAAAGTCACAGGAAGTAGTGACAGGAACACATCCCTAGATGTGTCCCAGAAAACACCAAATTGCTATAGGAGGCAGGACAGGAAAGCCATAGGGGACAGGTTCAGGGAGTCCCCAAGGAAGGGATGTGGTCCTCTTCTCTGGGTTGGGGGTGTCAGGGGTGACAGAGGTTGAGGGCAGAACCTCACATTAGTCATGCATTCTGGGTCGGTGTTGTCATAGAAATTACACTTGTTTTGAGAGCAGCAGTGGGTCTGGAGGGAAGACCAGAGCCTGTAGGAGAGGCACAAAAGCATTCAGGCCCAAGGGAGGCCTCCCATTTTCTCCCTCCAACCTCCCACCACCACCTGCCTCCCAGGGGACAAGGAAACGGATCACAGGGGATGGTATGGAGGTTCTCCACCTAGCTGCTCTGGGGCCATCCTACCAGCCCTCCTCAATCCCTTCCCACACCGAACACTTCTAGCAACCCCCGCCCCCACCTCCTGGTCATAAACTGGGGTAGGGCCCCGGGGGTATCATGTGCCTGGAGAACAGACCTGAGATCTCATGACCTGCCCCACCCCAGAGATTGCCCAACCGCCACCTCCCATACCTGTTCCCCAGAAGGCCATGGTAGTAAGCGAAATAGACCAGAGAGTTGTCATTCTGCTCATAGGAGGAGAGTCCATTGCCCACAGCCAACCCCTGTGAAACAGCCAGGGCATCCAGGTCATCTGGAGGGAGAGGAGGAGCCTCCCTGGGCTACACCCAGACCTCCAGCAATCTGGACACTGAAATCCAAGCTGGTTTGTGGGGAGGCCACTCAAAGTAAAGAACAGATATGGCTGGCTGACAGGTGAGCTTCCGTCGTGGGAGGCACATGAGCAGGGGTAGGCCAGCCAGGGGTGGCAAGCGAGTTACAAAGGAGACCAAGTTGGACAAGGAAGATGGCCTGTCTGAACTTGATCACCAAAAGACCATGACCATAAGCTGCCTCACTCCCCTCCTGCAGCGGCCCTACCTGCAGGTTCATGCTGGGATCCTGCATGACCAACACGGCCAGGGTGGGGATGTAAATGCCGGCATAGCTCTCTCCTGTCAGAAAAAGCTCATTGTCCTTGTACTCTGGGAAGAGGCGGAAGAAATCCTTCAGGGCCTCAAAATTGCTCTGAGCGACCTAGGGAAAGCAGGATGGAAGGAATCGAAAGCTTCTGGTACTGGAGCTAGAAAGAACTTCAGAGATCATGACACCCACCACCCACTCTGAGCAAGAGGAAGTGGCTTCACCAAGCCGGCTCATGCTACCCTTAGAGAACTGGGGGGGCTGGGGCACAGGGCAGGCACTGGACTCACCTCGGTGTCGTTGGTGGCATAAATCTTGTCATCAGAGTAGGAGAAGCCCACCCCAGCTGGTGACTCAAGGTACAACACATTGGCAATCTACATGGCAGGAGGAAACCAACTGAAGAAGGCTCCCCAACCCATCCGAGTGCCCGGACACCCCCACGGGACCCCCGGCTCCAGCTATACCAGGTTCCAAGAATAGGGGTTGTACTCCAGCGTGGCACCATCTGGCTGCACCTGAAGAGGAGAGAGATGTCTGAGTGCCAAGGGCCACTGTGCTGGGCACTCCACACTTGGGCAAAACCCCTGCGAGGTATATAAAGTCAGGTCAATGGTACAGATGAGGGAACCCAGGCTCGGGAGAAGGACACACTGGGAACACCCCCAAGTCCTGCTCTTCCTCCTCCCCAACCCCTTCCTTTAGGGACTGTCCCCTTCCTGGTTGTAGGGGGGAGACAAGGGGCTTTCCACTCACCAGGAAGGGGCCGTGCTCTGTGAGGAAACCATCTAGGGAGCTGCAGCCGGGCCCTCCGTTGAGCCAAAGCACCAGAGGGCTGCTCTTGGGATCCTTCTGCGATTCCACAAACCTGGGAGGGGAGGCAGAGCAGGGTGAATGCCGGCGGAGGGACCCCTCCCAGCGCGCCCTGCTCCCAGGCTCCCCGGGAGGTCTTCAGACCCTCCTCCTCGCGCCCGGTCCCCTCCCCGCCCCGGAGGGAGGGCCGCAGACCAGTAGTGGAGGTGCTTGGAGCCGGAGCCACGGAGGTAGCCGGAGTACTGGCGGAAAGCCGGCTGCTTGGCCAACCCAGGCAGGCACTGGATCTCATCCACATCCGGCGCTGCCTGGCCTGGGGGCGCCCAGGGCAGGAGCAGCAGCATCAGCCAAGGAGGCGACAGCGCGGCTCTGATCATCTGCGGCAGGAAGCGGGGCCGCCTGTTTCCGCGCTCCCTCGCTCCTCCGCGCTTCCTCGGGGCGGCCCCGCGGAGGAGCTGGCGACGCGCGGCCAGAGAAGTCCCCGGCCAAGCTCCTGCGCCCACCCGCCACACCGCCCCGGGCCGCAGGTCCCCTCCGGCCTCCCGGGACGTCCTCACCTCTGCTCCCCCGCGTCCTCGCTCTCCAGGAGGGACCCGGTCGCGGGAGGTCATGTGGAGTTGGAGTCACGTGGGTGCTGGCGTCACGTGACAGTCATCCTCCCGGGGCCTCGCTGGTCCCCTGGGACCGGTGGCTCGCAGGCGGCGGCCTGCGTACGGCCAGAGTCCGCGGTTCTCACAGGTCGTGTCGCGCACGCCAGCCATCAGATGACCCAGATGTGGGCGGCCAGGATCCCTCGGCCTCCCGGTGGGCTCCTGTTCAAGCGGGATGGCTCAGCAAGCGGCGCTAGGACCCCAGGGCAGAGCCTCAGGAAGGGCAGTCGGGGGGATGGGAGGATTACCTTACTTGGTGCCCCCGCGGTCACCCTCTGAGCACGCCTCCCAAAATAGCCCCCGGCGCCCGCTGGCCTGTCTCGTGGCCGGGAGATGGCTGCTGTCTCCGACCCCGTGGACTTGGGAGCGGCCTGGAGATCCGCGCGTCCCGAGCCCCGTCCCATCCGCTTCCACCAGGTGCACGGTGCCAACATCCGCGTGGACCTCTCCGGGACGCGGGCCACACGCGTGGAGAGTTTCGCTCACGGCGTATGCTTCAGTCGCGAGCCGCTGGCCCCGGGCCAGGTATTCCTGGTCGAGATCGAGGAGAAAGAGCTGGGCTGGTGCGGGCACCTGCGCCTCGGCCTGACAGCGCTAGACCCCGCCACTCTGGCCTCGGTGCCCGAGTTTTCGCTGCCCGACCTAGTCAGCCTTGGCCACACCTGGGTCTTCGCCATTACGCGCCATCACAACCGCGTGCCCCGGGAGGACCGCCCGGAGGCAGAGGCATTGGCCCCCAGCCGCCCCCCAGCCCTCCTGGTGGAACCGTATCTGTGCATCGAACAGTTTCGCATTCCCCGCGACCGCCTGGTGGGTCGCAGCCGGCCCGGGCTCTACAGCCACCTCTTGGATCAGCTGTATGAGCTGAACGTGCTGCCACCGACCGCGCGCCGCAGTCGCCTGGGCGTTCTTTTCTGCCCACGCCCGGACGGCACTGCCGACATGCACATCATCATCAACGGCGAGGACATGGGCCCTAGCGCCCGGGGGCTGCCAGCTGCCCAGCCCCTCTACGCAGTGGTGGACGTGTTTGCCTCCACCAAGAGCGTGCGCCTGGTCCAGCTCGAGTATGGCTGTAGGTATCCCACCCCCTAAGCAGCGACCCCTCCTGGCCCAGTGTGGGAACAGGAACTTGCTAGGATTCTCCAGCCAGCTAGCAACACTTCCGTTTGTCCAGCCTTAGTTTAGAAGTTAGGGAATCAGACTTGAAATTCTGCCTCTGCTTGGGATCTTGAACAGGTCACTGCCTGGCTCTGGGCCTCCCTTTTGCCATCTCAGCTGTGATCCATTAGGTTGCTTGCTTTGCCAGTGTTTTCTGTATTAACCTAGGGCAGGGATTCTAAACTGTCACACCCGGGCTGCCTTGGAAGTTGTGTGGTCTCTTATTAGACAAATGCTCCTGGATTTGGGCATACCAGTTGAAAGGCATCATAGGCTCCAGATTGTCCGTGCGATCTGGTCCTTTATAATAGCCTTCTTCTTCCTTTTTTTTTTTTTAAGATTTTATTTATTCATTTAACAGACAAAGATCACAAGTAGGCAGAGAAGCAGGCAGAGAGGAGGAAGCAGGCTCCCCGCTGAGCAGAGAGCCCGATGTGAGGCTTGATCCCAGGACCCTGGGATCACGACCTGAGCCGGAGGCAGAGGCTTTAACCCACTGAGCCACCCAGGCACCCCTAGCCTTCTTAAGCCCTTATTTATACCTCTGATCATTGAACTAGAACCCACTCTTGTGTCAGACCTGTGCTGGAGGCCGGGTGTGCACAGGTGAGTCAGGCACACTGCCTGTACCCCCAGCAACTGCTAAGGCGGGGGGGGTTTCCAATAGAAACAGGGGTGCAGCACTGTGGAGGTTTTGAAAGAGGTGCTATGTCAACCACATGAACAGCCTGTGACGAAGGCTGGACCTAGAAAGCAGAAGGGACTTGCCCAAGTTAATGACAAAAGGAGAACCAGGACCTAGAGCTTCTGGGTCTCAGCCTCAGATGCCCCTCCAGTTAAGTTTGCCTCTGACAGCCTTCTTTCCACAGTGCCGTCCCTGCAGACTCTCTGCCGCCTAGTCATCCAAAGGAGCGTGGTGCACCGGTTGGCCATTGATGGGCTCCACCTGCCGAAAGGACTTAAGGATTTCTGCAAGTACGAGTAAAGGCCTGCAGTGGCCCTAGAACCAGGCCACCGGGAGCATGTCCTGACCCCGGAGCCGTGGCTGGTCTGAAGCTGGCCATATTGCTGCCGGCCAGGCCTGGAAATAAACACAGCTGATGCTCACACCAATCACTGGAGGGTCTCCTTGCCCTGGAAGCCCATGAGCGGCACTTGTAGAAACGTTGAGAGTCAGCAGGTCAGAGCAAGACAGGGCATTTTTAGTTATTTTTAAGATTTTATTTGAGAGAGAGCACATGAGCAGGGGCAGAAGGAGAGGGAGTAGCAGCCTCCCCTGCCGAGCAGGGAGCTGACGTGGGGCTCCAATCCCAGGACCCTGGGATCATGACCTGAGCCGAAGGCAGACATTTCACTGACTGAGCCACCTGGGCGCCCCTAGACAGCATTATAGACATCACCTAGACTAGCGGTTCCTAGTCGGGCTGCTCGTTAGGGTTATCTGGGATACACTGAAGAGCTGATGCCCCAAACCCCATCTCCAGAGATTCCCATTCTGATTGTTGGAGGATTAGGCCTAGACATTGTTCTTTTGTAAAAACTCCCCAGAGATTCTTTTTTTTTTTTTAAAGATTTTATTTATTTATTTGAGAGAGAGGCAGTGAGAGAGCATGAGCGAGGAGAAGGTCAGAGGGAGAAGCAGACTCCCCGTGGAGCTGGGAGCCTGATGCGGGACTCGATCCCGGGTCTCCGGGATCATGACCTGAGCCGAAGGCAGTCGTCCAACCAACTGAGCCACCCAGGCGTCCCCTCC